>PQFF01000281.1:172734-203851 GCA_003547095.1 Diversispora epigaea | reverse complement strand
TTGTGAGATATTTGTTAAAACCTGGAGAATTGGAAGGTGGAAAAAGACGTGCTACTGATTGTAATTGGTCTCCTCAAATTTATCGCATTAAAGAAAGATTAGTACAAAAAAATCAGCCGATCCTTTACTGGCTTATAGATGATAATGAATATAGTCCTGAAAGATCATTTGTTCGTGAACAATTATTAGTTATTCCTCATAATACTGAATTACCTCCTCAATGGGTGTTGCAGAGCAATGGTTCTTCGAACCTACTTAAGAGTTGAGCCATGCTTGAAATTCTTCTTCTCTTTCCTCATCCGTAATAAAATACTCTTTAGCGATTTTATGGATTAATTTGAGATATTTTAAAATAGCTTGACTAATTCTCGGTTCACTTTTGTAATAAGAATTGCTGAATGCTTTTAATTTTGTATCATATATTTCTTCATTGGGAAGAAGTGATCTGGCTTTGTCTATAATATATTGCTCTTGATCTTCTGATTGACGCAATTCATCGAGGTGCTTTTTATAATAATCCATGAATCCTATATTTCTATCCTTGTTATAAAAGTTACCTGCTCTTAATACTTCGATTATTGATTTTTCGATATCTTGCCATGTTGGCAGACAGGTTTCAGTCTCAGTAGATATTTGATTGGTAGTTTGAATAGTAGTTGACATTTGAATATGTGTTACGTTTTAATTATCTAAAGTTTTGTATATAATACTTTATAAAATCTTTTCTTTAAATAAAAATTTTAATATATATATATATATATAAATGATCGGAAAATATAGTTGTCCATTCTATCATAATTCCGGTGAAGTTTGTGGAAGAACCTGTATGCGTCCTGAGGGGTGTAGTTATCATTGGAAAGCTAAAAGAAGAGTACCTTGTACTGATTGTTCTAAACCTACTGGTTCTATTAGTGGTCGATGTCCAGATCATATCAGAGGTTATTATGTTGCTCAACACTATGATAGGCTTCGATCAAATTCACGAGAAAAACCTTATGAGGAAATAATTAATACCATTAGAAAGATGCTTGCAAATATTCGAGAAAAAACTTATGATGAAATAATGATTGTTCATGGAGTCACTCTTACAACTCTTAATATTACTCTTTGTAAAGAATGCTTAATTCCGATAAAAATAGAAGAGGGAAAATATTGTAATAGCTGTCAATCAAGTTCAGTGCTATAGTAGATTACTTGGTAGGGCTTCAAAATTAGATTCTAGCTATGAGGATAGACTTTGTCCCAACTTTTTTTCGATATATATTGAGGTTAGAGCTTTGTCCCAACTTTTTTTCGATATATATGTATGTATAAAGTATATAGGAATAGAATCAAGGATATAAAATAATTGTTTTTAGATATGTAAATAGTCTTTGTCCCAACTTTTTTTTCGATATATCGATATATATTGAGGTTAGAGCTTTGTCCCAACTTTTTTTTGATATATATGTATATTGAGATTAGACTTTATATATAAAGTATATTGGAATAGAATTCGGGATATAAAATAATCGATTCTAGCTATGAGGATAGAGCTTGTCCCAACTTTTTTTCGATATATCGATATATATTGAGCTTAGACTTTGTCCCAACTTTTTGATATTCTTTATGATAATAATAATTGATTTGGACGTTAAGAGAATAGTAAAAATTAGATATTCTAAAAGAAGCGCAAAATAACTAAAAATCTTTTATTAGAGGTTAGCTTTATTTATATCGATAAAAATTTTGATGTCTTTTTTATATAGCTATTTTATATTGATAACAATTTTGAAAGCTAATATGTTAACTATGCTCCGCTTCGCTCCGCAACTGTTTCGCATTCACCCCTTCGGGGATCATGCTTCACAGTAACAGAAAACTAAATAAAGTTTAGAAGAGAATTAGAATAGTAAATAAAATAATATTAAATTTAAGCTTGTAGGGGGGAACGCCCGCTCAGGTTCAGGACTAAAGTCCTTCACCTTCGGGGCTTTTTTTTTATAGCAAGCAAAATAGTAATATTGAGATGACGACGAAAAAATAAATCATTCGTCATTCGAGTGACGATCAAAAAAATTAAGCAAAATGGTATAAAAATTCGGTATAAGAAAAAAGGCTTCCAATGACGACAGAAAAGTAAAATGCTATACATATTGGGGTTAGGCTTTCTGTCCCAATTCTCTCATAAACATACTACTACTCGTGCTCTCACTATACATGTTCCCAAAATTGATTTTTGATCTTTGAGGTATTTCGACTTTTTGAGATTTATGCAAAATCCATTCTATATATGGAAGTAAAAAAAGTATCCAGTTATGTGTATCTTCAATCAGAGAATAAATCTGGGTAGTCAAAAAATTTCGGATTTTAAGTAAAATAATTTCGTCTTCTATGAAAAACTATTTCGACTTTTTTCCCCAAAATTGCAATTTCAGGACCCCAAAATAATTTTGCGTGCAAGTATAGCTCTCACTAGATATTTTATCTGTTGTGGTATTCCATTTTCTACAATAGAACATCCTTTTTGTATAAATTTTATAAAATCTCTTTGTCCTGAATATAATCCTCCTGAACGCAATTTCCTTTCTACTACTCTAATTAATACAGAATTGACTTATGTCCAAGTTGCAATTGAAGAAGATTTAGCAAATGAAAAAAATTTAACACTAGGTAAGTATTATAAAATGTAGAAATTATAGAGAAATTGAAAAAAAATAAAAAATATTAAAAATATATTATTTTTTTTATAGAATTAGATAGATGGACTACTCCTTTAGGTCAATCTATATATGCATTTGTAATAATAACAAATAGTAAAAAAGAATACATCTATTACGATCTTCCAAACTCTTTCCACAACCACCATCAAAAAAAATGTTCATAAATTATTTTATATAATTTTATTAATAAAATTTTATCACTTTCTTTATTCCACCTGTTTTTACAGTAATCTTTCCTCATAATCTCATCAACTTCATTTTGCTCAATATGTTATGGAGCTAGTTATATTAAGAACTCTAACTTCAAACGAGAAACTGAACCATGTGGTTCGATGTTTTGAAACGAGTGACCTTTCTTTGCTAGTGTTGATATATCATGGTTTCACTTTATCTCTTCTTGTCGTATCTTTACTTTGGTTTTTATGAACGAGCCAGATATGCATTATTGGGCCGAGACTTGGTAGGGATCTATCGAGCCATTGGTTAATTTTGCGCTAAAAGCTTTATCGAAAAATATGAATTCTCTTGCCAGGAGATATCCATAAAATCTTCCGGGGGGTCCAGTCAGTTGTCCGATGGGCTGAGGTTTAATTTAAGGGTACGTGTAACACCTGTGTGAGTGTTATTCTGAAGAAAGAAAAACATATGCAGGGACCAGTTTAATTTAGACATAAGGGAGTTGTGCGATGGGCTGAATATTTTGTGTAATTAAGGAGGGGGTAACACTTGCATTGAGCTTATACTATATAAGGTATGGGCATGTGAGAACCTCCAAGGTTATGCATGTATGGGCGTAAAAACCTGAATCTTGTGCCAGCTTTTACAGTGTATATTACGGGATTAAAAACCTGGTCGGTTAACAGGTTCGGATAATTTGGATCACGAGAAATGTTGGGTATGATTTTATTCCGGTATGATTTTCGATGTGTTGGGAATTAGGGAGGAACCAAGGTGTAGGAGTTGAAAAGCGGATTGGTTTTGTGAGAGGGTTAGTTGTTGTGGGGTTTGTGTTGGTTGAAGTGTTAGAGGGTTAGTTGTTGATCGGGTTGTTGACGTGGTTTATTTTTGTTCCATATAGTATTTTTACATAACTTTTGCCTTGTATCGATATCCGGTGGTGGGTTGGGTCTATGAAAAGGGCCTGGTATGGGAACACTAGCTATGTTCAGATACTATTATAATTTTCGATTTTAATTTGTCGTTATTTTAGTTTATTGTGAGGTTTATAGTTATAAAAAGAGAAGGAAAATAACGACGTTATTTTTTGGCCGTACATATAATGGTATGGTTCTTGGGTTAGGTGTTCTGTGGGGGGTGATTCAATGTTCTATCTGATGCCTTATTGATTGATCTTAATCTCTAAGTATTGGGTGGAGCCATGGACATCAGTTGCAGGGGCGTAACAATCCAGGCAACGATGGGCCGATCGGTGGGGTGCTTTCTTAATTGATTGTATTTCTAGATAGTAATAGTCGGCGTACTTTTACAAAAATGGTTTTTCCGTTTTTTTGTATAAATCAGTCTAAACTTGTTTGACTTGTTTAGCATTATGTAAGAAACTTGTATTAATAAAGCTTACTATTGCATGGCTCCGTTGGAACAAAAAAAAAAAAGAATACATCTATTCTTTAATGAATTTATCTAAAAATGCACATACCGGTGAATTTATTACACAGAAAATAAAAGAAGTTTTGAAGAATATTGGTCCAAAGAAAGTTTCAGCAATAGTTTCAGACAATGCTTCAAATATGGTATTGGCAAAAAATTTAATTGCAAAAGAATTTNAAAGGGCCTGGTATGGGAACACTAGCTATGTTCAGATACTATTATAATTTTCGATTTTAATTTGTCGTTATTTTAGTTTATTGTGAGGTTTATAGTTATAAAAAGAGAAGGAAAATAACGACGTTATTTTTTGGCCGTACATATAATGGTATGGTTCTTGGGTTAGGTGTTCTGTGGGGGGTGATTCAATGTTCTATCTGATGCCTTATTGATTGATCTTAATCTCTAAGTATTGGGTGGAGCCATGGACATCAGTTGCAGGGGCGTAACAATCCAGGCAACGATGGGCCGATCGGTGGGGTGCTTTCTTAATTGATTGTATTTCTAGATAGTAATAGTCGGCGTACTTTTACAAAAATGGTTTTTCCGTTTTTTTGTATAAATCAGTCTAAACTTGTTTGACTTGTTTAGCATTATGTAAGAAACTTGTATTAATAAAGCTTACTATTGCATGGCTCCGTTGGAACAAAAAAAAAAAAGAATACATCTATTCTTTAATGAATTTATCTAAAAATGCACATACCGGTGAATTTATTACACAGAAAATAAAAGAAGTTTTGAAGAATATTGGTCCAAAGAAAGTTTCAGCAATAGTTTCAGACAATGCTTCAAATATGGTATTGGCAAAAAATTTAATTGCAAAAGAATTTCCCCATATTATTTCAATAAGATGCATTACGCATCATATTAATTTACTTACTTCAGATATTATGAAATTGGAATTTACAAAAGATACAATTAATAAAGTATGTAAAATTTATTATTTTATTTTGTTAAAAAAAAATTTTTTTAAAACTAAATTATTATTTATTTATTAGTGTTAAAAAATTATAATTTTTTTCAAAAAATCTCATCAAGCAGGAGAATATCTTTGAGAAGAAACTATGGCAAATGTTAATCTTAGTAGTTTAAAATTATATGTAAAAACAAGATGGACTACAGCTTATAATTGTGTAAATTCTATTTTAAATTTTGAGTCTACATTTAAAACTGTAAGTAATTATATAGATTAATTATTATAATTATTGTTATTATATTAATATAATTTATTTTTTAAATAGATTGTAAGGAAATCACTAGCAATTATCAATGAAAATATTCAAGAAATTATTAAAAATCGTATTTTTTTTCAAAATTGCAAAGAACTTAAAAATATCTTATATCTAATCAAAAGAGTAATTAAATCTTTGGAATATAGAAGTACAACTTTAATAGATTGTTTTCTTCAATTGATTTATTTGCTTGCAACAATTAATGAATTACCAGAAGGATTCAATCAAGAATTTCAAAAAAGTTGTTTATTAATTTTTAATCGGAGGTGGAATCAATTTGATTTTAAATTATATTTTCTTTCTTATTTCTTTCACCCTAAATTTCGTTGTAAGTATAATATTTAATATTTCTAATATTTTTATTAATAATTATTATAATATAATTATATATTATTATATTATATTATATAGTACTTGGAATTAAAGAACATTATCAACGACCTATTTATGAAAGTGCATTGAAAATTTGAAAAAAAATGGGAGAAGGTAGACATTCAAGTGAAATTTTAATTGCACAAATGCAATCTTATTCAAAATTTGAAAAACCTTGGGATATAAAATATATTGAAGGTACACATACATTAAAAACTTAGTGGACTTGTGCAATTACAAAAGATAATTTTATTTAAGCAGTGGCTATACATGTTCCCAAAATTGATTTTGGATTTTTGAGGTATTTCGACTTTTTGAGATTTATGCAGAATCTATTTTATATATAGAAATAAAAAAAGTACCCAGTTGTGTGTATCTTTAATCAAAGAATAAATCTGGGTGGTCAAAAAATTTTGGGTTTTAAGTAAAAAATTTTGTCTTTTATGAAAAACTATTTCGACTTTTTTCTCCAAAATACCAATTTCGAAGCCCCAAAATAATTTTGCGTGCAAATATAGCAGTGGCATTAAAAATTATTTCATTAACACCTCATAATGTAAGTTGTAAAAGAATTTTTTCAATTTTGGGGTGGTTTTGCAATAAACGAAGAATAAAGTAAGTTAATTACAAATTATTTTTTATTTTAAATTAAATTAAATATATTATTTATTATTTTTTATTATTATTTTATATAGATTAAATATTAATTGGTTAGAAATTATGTCCAAGTTACATTCATATTATATAACTAATGCTCAAACTGAATTAAAACATATGCACCGTGAGAAAATTAGTGAAAATCAAATTGATAATATTATTCATAGTATACAATATAATGAAAATGAAGAATTAGATGAAATTGAAGAATTTGAAGATGAAGAAATAAATGAAACAAATGAAAAAAATGAATCAAATGACTCAATTAATAATGATTTAATTAATTTTAATGATTATTTCAATTTTTCAAGTGAACAATTTTGTAAAACAATGAAAATGAATGTATTAGTTGTTATAGAACAAGAACCAGAAATTTTACATGGAGATTTAAATTTTAATAATAATGAATTATTAAATAATATTTTAAATTGATCATATATATCTATTTTTTATATATGTTTTATTTTTTATTATATATATATATCTATTTTTTATATATATTTTATTTTTTATTTTATATATATACATATATTTTATAATATATTTTAAATTTTAAATAAAAATAATATTAAAATTAATTATTTTTTTAATATTTTAATAATATGTTTAATTATTTATTTACTGATAAAACAAAATAACTTTTATATAGAGAAATTCAATTTGAATAAAATTATTATTAAAATATTCATCTCAATAAAGAGAATCTAATGAGCAGATTACAAAAACTAGATCACAGGTTATTGAAATTTCTTTATATAATATGATCTTATTGATAAAATAGATATTTTAATTAATAACTTAGTGTAGAGAAGTCCAATCTAGATGAAACAGCTATTAAAATGTTCACCTCGATAAGANAAAATGAATCAAATGACTCAATTAATAATGATTTAATTAATTTTAATGATTATTTCAATTTTTCAAGTGAACAATTTTGTAAAACAATGAAAATGAATGTATTAGTTGTTATAGAACAAGAACCAGAAATTTTACATGGAGATTTAAATTTTAATAATAATGAATTATTAAATAATATTTTAAATTGATCATATATATCTATTTTTTATATATGTTTTATTTTTTATTATATATATATATCTATTTTTTATATATATTTTATTTTTTATTTTATATATATACATATATTTTATAATATATTTTAAATTTTAAATAAAAATAATATTAAAATTAATTATTTTTTGGATAATGTTATTCCTCACCCAGGGTGAGATGAAATATTGCTCACCCCCCTATTTTTACTCGAGTAAGATTGCTTTCATGTGATTACCAAAAGATTATCAGGTGATTACTATGTGAAAAATAATATGTGACAAATAGGGTTTTCTAACCCTAAAAAAAACTAAGTCCAAAAAAAATATAATAAAAATTGATATTCAGGGGACGTGATGCAATGTGACAATTATAAAGGATATGGGGGTGAGATTTCTCACCTGGGTGAGAAATAAATTTTCTCTTATTTTTTTAATATTTTAATAATATGTTTAATTATTTATTTACTGATAAAACAAAATAACTTTTATATAGAGAAATTCAATTTGAATAAAATTATTATTAAAATATTCATCTCAATAAAGAGAATCTAATGAGCAGATTACAAAAACTAGATCACAGGTTATTGAAATTTCTTTATATAATATGATCTTATTGATAAAATAGATATTTTAATTAATAACTTAGTGTAGAGAAGTCCAATCTAGATGAAATAGCTATTAAAATATTCACCTCAATAAGAGGAATCTAATGAGCTATAGAGTGCAAAAATATAATTATAGGTTGTTGAAATTTCTCCAAATAACATGAAAAATTATACTTTTTGATAAAATAGATATTTTAATTAATAACTTAGTGTAGAGAAGTCCAATCTAGATAAAACAACTACTAAAATGTTCGCCTCGATAAGAGGAATCTAATGAGCTATATATTATTAAATTTGAATCACAGGTTAGTAAAATCGTTTCATATAACATGAAAAATTATAAAAAGATTTTATCTATTGATGAAATAGATATTTTAATTAATAACTTGGTATAGAGAAGTCCAATCTGGATGAAACAACTACTAAAATGTTCGTCTCGATAAGGAAAATCTAATGAGCTATAGATTATTAAATTCGAATCACAGATTAGCAAAATCGTTCCATATAACATGAAAAATTATAAGAAGATTTTATCTATTGATAAAATAGATACTTTAATTAATAACTTGGTATAGAGAAGTCCAATCTAGATGAAACAACTACTGAAATGTTTGCCTCGATGAGGGGAATCTAATGAGCTATAGATTATTAAATTCGAATTACAGGTTAGCAAAATTGTTCCATGTAACATGAAAAATTATAAAAAGATTTTATCTATTGATAAAATAGATATTTTAATTAATAACTTGGTGTAGAGAAGTCCAATCTGGATGAAACAACTACTAAAATGTTCACCTCGATGAGAGGAATCTAATGAGCTATAGAGTGTAAAAATATAATCATGGGTTATTGAAATTTCTCCAAATAACATGAAAAATTTTAAGGAGACCTTACCTATTGATAAAATAGATATTTTAATTAATAACTTGGTGTAG
The DNA here is from genome assembly GCA_003547095.1 of Diversispora epigaea. Taxonomy (NCBI): domain Eukaryota; kingdom Fungi; phylum Glomeromycota; class Glomeromycetes; order Diversisporales; family Diversisporaceae; genus Diversispora; species Diversispora epigaea. The sequence goes on along the minus strand of PQFF01000281.1, from coordinate 194,691 downwards.
AGAAGTCCAATTTGAATGAAACAACTAGGGAAATCTAATGAGCTATAGATTATTAAATTCGAATCACAGGTTAGCAAAATCGTTCCATATAACATGAAAAATTATAAGAAGATTTTATCTATTAATAAAATAGATATTTTAATTAATAACTTGGTATAGAGAAGTCCAATCTGGATGAAATAACTACTAAAATGTTCACCTCGATGAGAGGAATCTAATGAGCTATAGAGTGTAAAAATATAATCATGGGTTATTGAAATTTTTCAAATAATATGAAAAATTATAAGGAGACCTTACCTATTGATAAAATAGATGTTTTAATTAATAACTTAGTGTAGAGAAGTCCAATCTGGATGAAACAACTACTGAAATGTTCGCCTCGATGAGGGGAATCTAATGAGCTATAGATTATTAAATTTGAATTACAAGTTAGCAAAATTGTTCCATATAACATGAAAAAATTATAAGAAGATTTTATTTATTGATAAAATAAATATTTTAATTAATAACTTAATGTAGAGAAGTCCAATCTAGATGAAACAACTACTAAAATGTTCACCTTGATGAGAGGATTATAAGTTAATTCTTATTTTGATTTTGACTTTTATTTTAATTTCGACTCCCATTTTAATTTCGACTTTTATTTTTAATTTCGACCCCCATTTTAATTTCGACTTTTATTTTTAATTTCGACCTCCATTTTTATTTTGGGATATTAGGATTTTGAAAAGATATTTTGGAATCAATTTCGGGGTATTTTTATTTTGAGTTTCGAGCCCCAAAATAATTTAGCATGCAAGTATAATCAGGATCATAATTTGATGATGAATAATCTTCAAAAATATTAGAAAATTCATCAGCCGATTCTCCTTCACTTTCGATACTTATTTCTTCCATTTCTTCCATTTCATCTTCAGAAGAAATATTTAAAACTTTATCATCAGCAGTTATATTAGAAATTTCAATCGAAATTAGTTAATTTGTATGTCTTTTTGGACGTATTCTAAACAAGAAGTAAGATTTGGGATGTTATTCTTTTCTATTTCTAGTAGATTAACATCATCAGTAAATTTTTTTAAATGTAAGCCTTCGAAGTCCTTCACTCCGATAACCTTCGAATACCTCCAACATAAACGTAATATTTACGAAGGTTATTGGTACCGAAAACCTTCATTTTTATTAATAAAACGTAATACTTCGGAGGTTATTGATATCAATAACCTTCATTTTATCATAATAAACGTAATATTTGCGAAGGTTATTGATCCGATAACCTTCAATAACCTTTGAAAACGAAATTATTACAATAACCTCCAACATAAAAAATTTCCTGATGATCTTGCATAAGTGTAGTTGATTTTGATGATGAAGTTTCATTAATTCATTCACTTTCTTTGATTTCTTGCTGATTTTGAAAAGATTCTATTGAAATTTCTGATGACTCGTTAGACAAATCATAAATCACTTTTGTGCGAGGATCTATTAATTTTCCATTACATTTCGGACAATTACATAAAATTAATTTACTACTACTTGATAGTTGACTTGAGGTTGATTCTTCACCATGTATATTAGAAATTGATCTATTTCTACTATTTCTATTTTTATCTGAAGATATATCATTTTCATATAATACGAAAGCTAATGATCTTTTTCTTACCATTTTTCTTCCTTTTTTTCCTAAATTAATATTATTTTTTCTAAATTATTTTTGAAATTTTTTAAAAAATAAAAAGAAATATTCTAAAAATATTCAAAAAATCAATAAATAATAAGATCAGAAAAAAATCAATAAGATTTCTGAATTCGAAATTATTTTGATGTAAGAATAACGTAAAAATAGTATAAGAATAGTGTAAAAATAATGTAAGAATAGTGTAAGAATAATAAAATTTGCAAATAAAAGTGTCTTTTTTTTACTCTTACTTTAATTCATTACTTTTCCAATTACTCTCTAAAACATCCAATTACTTTCTGAAATATACTTGATTACATTTTTTTCTATTTTTTGCTATACTTTTTTTATACTTTTTTATACTTTTTTCATTCTGCTTTTTTCTTCTACTTTTTATATACTTTTATATATTTTTTTCGTTTTATTTTTTCCGCTTTCTCTTTTCTCTTTTTTTTTTATTTTTTTTTATTTTTTCTCCTTTTTTTTTCATTCTTCTTTCTATTATTTCTTATTTTTCTTTCTTCTTTCTATTATTTCTTTTTTCTTTCTATTATTTCTTATTTTTTTTTCTTTCCACTTATTTTTTCTTATAATGTTTCAAGAATCGCGAACATCACAAATTCATATAAAAAAATGTATTGAGCTTTCTTCTTTACAAAATGAACCTTCTTCTGCTCATAATGAGCCAGAATCTTCTGAAACTTCTAAAAAAAGTGTTGATATCTCTTCTTTAAAAGAAAAATACAATATTCGTCTACTACAATCATATAAGAAACAGACTTCTACTCCTCAAACTGTACACTTTTCGGAAGAACTTAAAAGTACAATTCCAGAGACAATAGACGAATTAAAAACTGGTAAATACTTGTATATATTCTATTTGTTGCATTGTTTCCGAAATGAGCTCTGTTTTACAAAATATGCTTCCAGATTTTATCTCATTTCAGAAAATCAAAAATTAAAAAAGGAAATTGTCGAACTTAAAAGGTAAAACTCTCAAATGGAAATTGATTTTAAAGAAAAATTAGAAAAAAGTCAAGAAAATATAAATCAAATGAAGGAAGAAATAGATTTTCTGGTTAATATAAATCAATAATTTGGTGCTAAAAATGATTAGTTTATAAAAAATCTTGATCAATTTTGAAAATATCAAATTCTGGAATCTATTTCGGTAAGATCCAGTCCAGATGATTCTGGTACTGAACTTGAAATAATTCCTTTAAAACGTCCAAAAGGATGAAAATTAAAATCCAAAAAAATCGCCAAAACAAATAAAGGAAAAAGAGTGTTTAGCAATGATTCAGAAGAAGAAAATACTAAATCAGATTATGAAAAGAATGAAAAAGACGTCAAGATTAGTAATTCGGTTAGCATTCAGAATGTGGTTTTAAACAATTTCTTACTATTTTTTTTTATTTTTTACAGAATGAAATGAAAACAATTATAAAAATAATTAATTCCGAATTTAGTCTTAATTACAACCAAATATTTACTAGTGCGAATAATTGTGAAATTCATCGCAAATTAATACCAGAATTACAAAAATCGTTAGCACCGAAATTTAGACCTTCGGTTATGCAGTTAACGAAATAGCTCAATAGTATACATAAATCTTGACGAGTCACTGCGCGAATGCGTAATTCTGAAAAACTTCCAAAAGATCTTTGTCGTGTACATGCCAACAATCGACAAAATGATGTATATAATTTATTATTTACAGTTATTACTTTTATTATGTCAATTATATACTAAATTATATGATTATATTTTGAATTTAGAAAAAACTTCATTGTATTAAAGCGGCAAAAAAATTATTTAGAAAAAATGATCCTAATATTATAGACTATAATAAAGAATTATTATTGCGAATGTTGACGGATCGCGCCTTTCATTCACCAAAAATGTCCGATACCAACGAAAAAGATTATTCAAAAACAGTAGTAAATGTTTATGATCTTTCCTGGCAGTTTGCGAAGGTTAGTATTTATACTGTTTTCTTTCCGAATTTTGAATATTTCTTTCTGATTTCTATTAGAATTCTAAATAAATTTACTTACCAGATTTTGAACAATTCTTGAATATTTCTTTTTGATTTCTATCAGAATTCTGAATAAATTTACTTACTGGATTTTGAATATTTCTTTCTGATTTCTATCAGAATTTTGAATAAATTTACTTACCGTTTTCTTTCTGATTGTTGAATATTTTTTTCTGATTTCTATCAGAATTTTGAATAAATTTACTTACTGGATTTTGAATATTTCTTTGATTTCTATTAGAATTTTAAATAAATTTATTTATCAGTTTTTTTCCAGATTTTGAATATTTCTTTCTGATTTCTATCAGAATTTTAAATAAATTTACTTATCGTTTTTTTTCTGATTTTTAAATATTTCTTTCTAATTTCTATCAGAATTTTTATTACTGAATTTTTGCCGATTGGCTGCCAATCAGCATAACAATCGGTAAAAAAAAAAAGAAAAATTTCGGCTGACTTTCAGTTATATTTCGGCTGAAAATCGCACAGCTGAATTTTAGCCGAATTGGATCATTTCGATTAATGAATATTCAGATGACATGATATTATATAATAATTATAGGTAATTTTGGAGTAAGAAATAAGTTTTCTTTAAAATTTTTATTTTTAAATATTTTAATGATATATATTTAATATTAAATTATCATTGAAAAAATATCCTAATGATAACAATAATTTGAAATATCAAAATCATATCCTAACAATATATTTGCATTAAATTATAATCAATTTTATATGAAAAAGATATCCTGAAATTTATTTGAAATATCGAGAATATATCCTGACAATAATTATAAATACATATATATATTTATATTAAATTATGATCAATTCTATATCGAAAAAATATCCTGATAATATTTATAAATTTATATTTTCAGATATATCAAAACCATATCTTTGTAATATAAATTATAGTCAATTCTATATTAAAAAGATATTTTGACAATATTTATAAATTTAAGATTTTAGACATATCAAAATAATACTTTTGTAATATATATTTGTATTAATTTATTATTGATTTATATCAAAAAGATATCCTGACAATAATTATAAATACATATATTAAAACTACCTCTTAGTGATATATATTTGTATCAAATTATAATCAATTCTATATTAAAAAGATATCTTAACAATATTTATAAATCTAAGTTTTCAGATATATCAAGACTATATTTTTGCGATATATATTTATATTGAAAAGATTTATTTATTTTTGAAAATTCGAAATTATATTTTTATCATATATATTTTGTATCAATGCAATATCACAAAGATATTAATTCAATAAATTTTTTTTAAAATATCGAATAAATATCCTAGTAATATGTATTTTAATAATTTTTTTTTAAATTTTTATTAATTTTTTAATATCAAATAGATATCATAAATATGTCACGAGGATAACTTCGTAATATATATCAGATAATCTTATGACAATTATAATAATCTCATGAAACTATCATTAAGGTATCCTAATGATATTTATTAATATCTTTACGATATCGTCACGATATTTTTTGAAAATGCTGATTTTAACAAAGTATCAGGTAAAGATCTTGTGAATAAAGGAATCTAAGGACAACATAATGAAATAATAAATGGATAAATGAAAAAAATAATCGAATATGAATAAAAGATACTCAGATATAAAATATGAAGTACTGGAAATAAATTAATGAAAGGTCTGATTCCTTTTCTAAAATAACTAAATCAGTGGTACCTTCTAATTAACAGTCTTATACCTATTAGGGAAGAACTATAAACTCCTAAAAGAATCGTAAAGTCATCCTTAGAATTATGCGTCACCAAAAGGCAGGTGACACTAAGCCAAGCCAAATCTGATATTATAAATTCATTGACTTGCGAACTAAGTTCAACTAAAGCTTGATTTATAAGACTCAAGCCGGCTTGTAAGCTTCATAATAGGCTTGCGAGTTTCATAACAAACTCGTAAGTTTCATAGTAGGCTTGCGAGTATACTTGCACATTAAATTATTTTGGGATCCCGAAATTACAATTTTGGAGAAAAAAGTCAAAATAGTTTTTTATAGAAGATGAAATTATTTTATTTAAAACCCGAAATTTTTTGACCACCCAGATAAATTCTTTGATTAAAGATACATATAACTGAATACTTTTTTTATTTCTATATATAGAATAGATTCTGCATGAATCTTAAAAAGACAAAATATCTCAAAAATCTAAAATCAATTTTGGGATTACAAGTTATACCTGCCGTCCAAATTCAAAATCCAAATGCCGAAATCCCAAATGCCAAAATCCCAAATCCCAAATCCCAAATTATAATTAGTATTTTTTGTCGAAATCTCAAATCCCAAATCCCAAATACTAGTAATTTGTGCATTTTGGCATCCCAAATCCCAAATTATTTGGGATTTGGGCAACACGTATATTACAAGCCTTAAAAATTTTATCTATTACACAACAGATAAAATAATAAAAAAATTCTATCTGTTGCGCAATAGATAAAATAATAAAAAAGATTTTATTTATTACGCAACAGATAAAATAATAATAAAAATTCTATAAATTACGTAACGGATAGAATAATAGAAAGACTTTATCCGTTATGCAACGGATAGAATAATAAAAAAATTTTATCCGTTGCGTAATGGATAGAATAATAAAAATTATAAAAATTCTATCTGTTACGTAACGGATAGAATAATAAAAAATTCTATCCATTGCATAATAGATAGAATAATAAAAAAATTCTATCTGTTGTACAACAGATAGAATAATATAAAAAATTCTATCTGTTGTACAACAGATAGAATAATATAAAAAATTCTATCTGTTGTGTAACATAATGTTCTGATCCTATTTCAAAATACAATTCGAATTAAATCCAGATTTTCTTAATCAAATCCGAATTATAAATCCTTATCCTTAAATATTTAGGATTTATCCTTATTTTTAGAATTCATCTTTATTTTTAGAATTTATCTTTATTTTTAAGATCTATTCTTATTTTTAGAATTTTTTTATTGTAGCAGCGGACATTAATTTATCACATCCAAATTTATTAGTAGATCATTACTCCATTATCATTTTCATAGTACAGGACTGTAACAAATAAACAACCTAATTATTTTAGAAAAGAATTCACTTGTATCGCTAAAAAATATTGTTACGTGTGTCACATGTATACATGTCATCAAAACTATTGAATTGAGTCAGACGCAATTAAAATTGAGAAAAATTGGAGTTGAGTCAAGACAAATTTTGATTTTTACTAATGATTGACACAATTAGTTGAGTCAAACACAATTAAAAATTGAAATTTTAAGAGTTGAGTCAAGGTCAAATTAGTTTTGACGACATGTATAGTCACATGTACATCAGGAAATTTTTTATGTTGGAGGTTATTGTAATAATTTCGTTTTCAAAGGTTATTGAAGGTTATCGGACCAATAACCTTCGCAAATATTACGTTTATTATGATAAAGTGAAGGTTATTGAAGGTTATCAATATCAATAACCTCTGGAGTATTATGTTTTATTAATAAAAATGAAGGTTTTCGGTACCAATAACCTTTGTAAATATTACATTTATGTTGGAGGTATTCGAAGGTTATCGGAGTGAAGGACTTCGAAGGCTTACGTTTAAAAAAATTTACTGATGNCTAATTATTTTAGAAAAGAATTCACTTGTATCGCTAAAAAATATTGTTACGTGTGTCACATGTATACATGTCATCAAAACTATTGAATTGAGTCAGACGCAATTAAAATTGAGAAAAATTGGAGTTGAGTCAAGACAAATTTTGATTTTTACTAATGATTGACACAATTAGTTGAGTCAAACACAATTAAAAATTGAAATTTTAAGAGTTGAGTCAAGGTCAAATTAGTTTTGACGACATGTATAGTCACATGTACATCAGGAAATTTTTTATGTTGGAGGTTATTGTAATAATTTCGTTTTCAAAGGTTATTGAAGGTTATCGGACCAATAACCTTCGCAAATATTACGTTTATTATGATAAAGTGAAGGTTATTGAAGGTTATCAATATCAATAACCTCTGGAGTATTATGTTTTATTAATAAAAATGAAGGTTTTCGGTACCAATAACCTTTGTAAATATTACATTTATGTTGGAGGTATTCGAAGGTTATCGGAGTGAAGGACTTCGAAGGCTTACGTTTAAAAAAATTTACTGATGTATATATATAATCTGAATTATTATAATCTGAATAATCCGTATCCGTAATTCGTTTTTATTTCAGATAAATTCTTTTAAAATAAATAAATTCAAATTATAAGGTTCATCCAGATTATAGAATTCATTTAGATTTATAGGATTAAGGATTGGAACACTAGCGCAATGGATAGAATAATGAAAAAATTTTATTTGTTGCACATCAGATAGAATAATAATAAAAAATTCTATTCATTGTGTAACGGACAGAATAATATAAAAAATTTTATCTGTTGTACAACAGATAGAATAATAATAAAATTCTATTTATTACGCAATGGATAAAATAATAAAAATTCTATCTATTGCGTAATAGATAGAATAATACATCAGGAAATTTTTTATGTCGGAAGTTATTGTAATAATTTCGTTTTCAAAGGTTATTGACGGTTATTGGACCAATAACCTTCACAAATATTACGTTTATTATGATAAAGTGAAGGTTATTGAAAGTTATCGATATCAATAACCTTTGGAGTATTACGTTTTATTAATAAAAATGAAGGTTTTTGGTACCAATAACCTTTGTAAATATTACGTTTATGTTGGAAGTATTTGAAGGTTATCGGAGTGAAGGACTTCGAAGGCTTACGTTTAAAAAAATTTACTGATGTAATAAAAATTCTATCTGTTGCGTAATAGATAAAATAATATAAAAAATTCTATCTATTGTGTAACAGATAGAATAATAAAAATTTCATCCGTTATGCAATATACTTGTACGCTAAATTATTTTAAGGTTCTGAAATTACAATTTTGAAAGAAAAAGTCAAAATAGTTTTTCATAGAAGATGAAATTATTTTATTTAAAACCTGAAATTTTTTGATCACCCAAATAAATTCTTTAATTAAAGATATATATAACTAGATACTTTTTTTACTTTCATACGGTGTGTTACGTTTTAACCTGATAAATGTTTTAATTTTTGGTTGCAGATCTTTATATAATGAATTTTGTGCGAAGCATAAAAAATTTTTTTTATTATAATAAAATTTGTATAAAGGACAAAAAATTTTTTATTTAATATTATAATAAATAATAAAATAATTAATTTTAAATATTATTTAATTCCTTTTCTAATCGTTCAACTTCTAAAATGACATAATTAAGAATTTTATAATGTGATTTATATTTTTTTTACTGCATAATTAGCTAATTGTCCATTTAAACCTTGCCTATATGCATTCACAAATTATAATGATTTTTGTGCAAACTTTTTAATATTAGATAAACTCACATTATTTAAATTATGTAGAACTGTTTCTCTTAATACTGATAAAAAGTAATTGTATATATTGTTTGGCAGATCCCCAATATATTTCTATATAGTTGAACTTATACATGTTCCCAAAATTGATTTTGGATTTTTGAGGTATTTCGACTTTTTGAGATTTATGCAGAATCTATTCTATATATGGAAGTAAAAAAAGTACCTAGCTATGTATATCTTCAATCAAAGAATAAATCTGGGTGGTTAAAAAATTTCGGGTTTTAAGTAAAATAATTTCGTCTTCTATGAAAAACTATTTCAACTTTTTTCCTCAAAATTACAATTTCGGGACCCCAAAATAATTTTACGTGCAAGTATAGTTGAGCTCACAGTAAAATTTTGGAAACAATAAAAATAAATGATTAGTATTTTTGACAATTTCTTGTATCTAAATTGTAAAGAAAAAATTTTATATGTACAAAATCAATATTATTATCTAAACATTGTTATAATTTTTACCATGAAATCTTGTTTTAATTTTATATTTTTTATTATATGATCATTAATAAAATATTATATTTTCAAAATTTGATAACTTTTTAAGAAAAGGATTGATCAAAATTTTAACACATAAGATCAAAAGATCTTGACCTAAACTATCAATTTTATGTGGTATTTTTTTTGTAAATATGATTTTTCAAAAATAGATACTTTTCAAAGTTAACTTAAAATTTTGTCAGGTTAAGATGTAATGCACGATATATAAAATAAATTCTGCATAAATTTCAAAAAGACAAACATCAGGAAATTTTTTATGTCGGAAGTTATTGTAATAATTTCGTTTTCAAAGGTTATTGAAGGTTATCGGACCAATAACCTTCGCAAATATTACGTTTATTATAATAAAGTGAAGGTTATTGAAGATTATCAATATCAATAACCTCCGGAGTATTACGTTTTATTAATAAAAATGAAGGTTTTCGGTACTAATAACCTTCGTAAATATTACGTTTATGTTGGAGGTATTCGAAGGTTAACGGAGTGAAGGACTTCGAAAGCTTACGTTTAAAAAAATTTACTGATGAAATACTTCAAAAATCCAAAATCAATTTTGGGAACATGTATATTGCGCAATGGATAGAATAATAAAAAAATTTTATTTGTTGCACAACAGATAGAATAATAATAAAAATTCTATCCATTGCGCAATGGATAAAATAATAAAAAATTTTATCTATTACGTAATGATATTACTTTTATATATATATATATTATCTTTATTTTATTATTATTATTTCTTCTTTTATTTATTATTTATTTATTTATCCATTATTTATTATTAACTTTATTTTTTTATTATTATTTATCAACCTTACTCTTATTTTTATCCTTATATTTCTTATTTCTTATTTTCTTTTATTACTTTTCTTTTACTTTCTTATTATCTTATTAATTTTCGTGATATAATCGTCATGTGTTACGTGCAATGATAATCGATGAATCAATTAATGGCTATGTTCAATCATATAATTTTCACGCTTACTTGTTCTAGAGAACAATTACTTGTTCTAGAGAATCACCACTTGTCTAGAAGAATTATCACTTGTTCTAAACGACTACTACTATCAATGACATGCTATCTTGCAAGACCCCGAGCAATCTATGAATAGGTTAGATAATATTAAATTAGGAAATAAGAAAGGAAAAATATAATTTTTGTAAGTAAATTTTTAAATTTTAATTAAAAATAAGCAACTTTTTAAAAATTTTACTATGATAGCTAAGCAAACTCTAATGTGACCTATTTATAGATTGCTCGGGGTCCTTATCTTGCACTGGTCTATTAGTAAATTTTTTTAAACGTAAGCTTTCGAAGTATTTCATTCCGATAACCTTTGAATACCTCCAACATAAACGTAATATTTACGAAGGTTATTGGTACTAAAAACTATCATTTTTATTAATAAAACATAATACTCCAGAAATTATTGATATTAATAACCTTTATTTTATCNTTATTTTATTATTATTATTTCTTCTTTTATTTATTATTTATTTATTTATCCATTATTTATTATTAACTTTATTTTTTTATTATTATTTATCAACCTTACTCTTATTTTTATCCTTATATTTCTTATTTCTTATTTTCTTTTATTACTTTTCTTTTACTTTCTTATTATCTTATTAATTTTCGTGATATAATCGTCATGTGTTACGTGCAATGATAATCGATGAATCAATTAATGGCTATGTTCAATCATATAATTTTCACGCTTACTTGTTCTAGAGAACAATTACTTGTTCTAGAGAATCACCACTTGTCTAGAAGAATTATCACTTGTTCTAAACGACTACTACTATCAATGACATGCTATCTTGCAAGACCCCGAGCAATCTATGAATAGGTTAGATAATATTAAATTAGGAAATAAGAAAGGAAAAATATAATTTTTGTAAGTAAATTTTTAAATTTTAATTAAAAATAAGCAACTTTTTAAAAATTTTACTATGATAGCTAAGCAAACTCTAATGTGACCTATTTATAGATTGCTCGGGGTCCTTATCTTGCACTGGTCTATTAGTAAATTTTTTTAAACGTAAGCTTTCGAAGTATTTCATTCCGATAACCTTTGAATACCTCCAACATAAACGTAATATTTACGAAGGTTATTGGTACTAAAAACTATCATTTTTATTAATAAAACATAATACTCCAGAAATTATTGATATTAATAACCTTTATTTTATCATAATAAACGTAATATTTGCGAAGGTTATTGGTCCAATAACCTTCAATAACCTTTAAAAACAAAATTATTACAATAACCTCCGATATAAAAAATTTCTTGATATCAAATGAACAAAAATCAGAATCCTATTGATAGTGCAAATATGTATAAATCGGATATCTTATTTGTAAAAATTCATAAATCAGAAATTCCTATTCATAAATCAGAAAAAATCAACTGTCTATATTTAATAAATCTTAGCAAATTTAACCATTAATCAGAATTTTATTCATGATAAAACCGTCTTATTTTTTTTTATTTGACTAGTGTTAAATACTTTTATTAAATTTTAATGGTTCTGTAGCAATAGATATATTATAATTAAGTTTTTTCATGTATTTATTCTTATATTAATTAATAGATTTTTTATATAATTATAATAGATAATTAGAAAAAGTATAAAAGGATCTTAATTTTGTTAATGGTTCAGAAAGTTTAGAGTAAAAAACTAGAGAGAAACATTCTTCTTATACCTTTTTATTTAAATTATAAGATAATTTTATTAAATAAAGAAAAGGATTTTAATTTTCATACATATTTTATTTTAATCTTAAATGAATTTATCTATTATTTTCTAAATAAAACAACTGTCTTTCTTATAAAATAAAATACTTGATTACAGTTCCACTTTTAAAAATATATAAAATTAGTAATTCCTATAAAATTAATTATCAAATTTATTTCTCTCACCTAATCTTTTGTGTAACTACTAATTCTGGAATCACATAATTTAATCAGATTATCTACAAACCCTTGCAAAATCTTGTGATCTTGTAATTCCTCTTGAAAACTTAATATTCACCATTATTTTTTCTTTTTTCTTATAATATTTTAAATCTATCCACATTATCTTATTTACCTTTGATTACTATCAGTTAAACCATAATACTTTTTCTTATCAAAATACTATTGTTCTCCCAAAACGGATAGAATAATAATAAAAATTCTATTTATTACATAACGAATAGAATAATAATAAAAATTCTATTCGTTGTGCAATGGATAGAATAATATAAAAAATTTTATTTGTTGTGCAATGGATAAAATTTGTAATTTTAAATAAAGTCACTAAAATATAAAAAGATAATAAATAAATTAATTTAAATTTAAAAATTATTAAATTTATTCAATTTTAAAAATTACCTTAGTTAAGCCTCTAAGTAAAAATGTTCTATACATAAAGATACAGCTAGAATTAAATTTTTATACGATTTTAGCAAATATTCATAAATAAAATTATATTATTAAAAAAATTTTAATTTGTTAGATTTTGAAAACCATCTTCTAAACTATACATGTCGTCAAAAGTAAAAAACCATTGACTCAACTACTGAAATTTAGTTGCGTCTATGTAATTGCGTCAAAATAATTGCGTCAATTGCGTCAATTGTGTCAATTTTTCATATGACTCAATTTCAAATTTTTAAATTTTAATTGCGTCTGACTCAATTCAATAGTTTTGATGACATGTATATTCTAAACCTTAGTTGGATCTCTAAGTAAAAGTGTTTCATACATAAAGATACAGCTAAAGTTAAATTTTCGTATGATTTTAGCAAATATTCATAAATAGAATCATATTATTAAAAAAAACTTGTAAACTATTAAATTCATAAGTTTTCATAAAACTTGTAAGTTTACTATGAGGTTCGTGAGCTTGTGAGTTAAATCAAGCTTTACTTATATAAGCTCGGTTTAACTTGAGTCTAACTTATAAATTTAAACTCGAGCTTTATGAGGCTCGACTCAGCTCGATTCATAAGGAACTTTAAGTACAATACACTTATTACTCAAAGCAATTAGTAATATAATTATACATGTTCCTAAAATTGATTTTGGATTTTTGAGGTATTTCATCTTTTTGAGATTTATGTAAAATTTATTCTATATATAGAAGTAAAAAAAGTATCTAATTATATGTATCTTTATTCAAGAAATTTATCTGATTTTAAGTAAAATAATTTTGTTTTCTATAAAAAACTATTTCAATTTTTTTCTCCAAAATTGTAATTTTGGGGTTTCAAAATAATTTAGCGTGCAAGTATAGATATAATTACTGTTAAAGGTACAACAAATGTATTACTGAATTTAGCTAAAAAATATAATATATCATATGTATACATATTTCCAAAATTGATTTTGGATCTTTGAAGCATTTTATCTTTTTAAAATTTATGTAGAATCTATTCTATATATGGAAGTAAAAAAAGTACCTAGTTATATGTATCTTTAATCAAGAAATTTATCTAAATAGTCAAAAAATTTCAGGTTTTAAATAAAATAATTTTGTCTTCTATGAAAAACTATTTTGACTTTTTTCTCCAAAATTGTAATTTCGGGATCCTAAAATAATTTAACGTACAAGTGTAATCATATGTACGAATTTAAGAAATATGGAAATTCACTATTACAATAAATAATTAGTCACAATACAATCAATATTTCATTTATAATACAATTTATACCATATTTTATAAACCTGATATGAAAAATAAATAAGTGCTTTATTAATTTCGTTTTAGAATTTGGCCAATTTATACATGTCGTCAAAACTAATTTGACCTTGACTCAACTCTTAAAATTTCAATTTTTAATTACGTCTGACTCAATTAATTGCGTCAATTACTAGTAAAAATCAAAATTTGTCTTGACTCAACTCCAATTTTTCTCAATTTTAATTGCGTCTAACTCAATTCAATAGTTTTGACGATATGTATAGGCCAATCTCATGAGATTTATCATAATGGAAGTTTGGTTACCTATATTACTTTAAATTTATTTGTATCCAATTTTGGATATTAAAAATAATAAAGGTGAGATTTTAAAATGAAATGCTGCGGTTATATATTAACAGAGTTTAAAATTAATGATGTATATAAATATACAAGTGTTCGCATTTTAGTTGCACAAGTCTTCATCCCTAACTCAAATAATAAGCCTTATGTTAACTACATCAATAAGATCAAATATAATAATCAGGCTATTAATTTGGAATGGATAACATCTAAAGAGAACGCTGAACGTAAGATATTCCACGAATTATGATCGTGATAGTTCTAGGCGAATTATACAGAAATCATTAGATGGAAAAGTTATTCAGATTTGAAATTCTATTAATCTTGCAAGTAAATCACTTAAAATTATAGGATCCAATATTTTGACATGTAGAGGAAAACAAAATATCGCTGACGGTTGGTATTGGATATATTTTGAAGATTATGTAAAACCAGATCTAGATGAAGAATGAAAAGAAATATAACTTGATTCATAAAAATTTAGAGTTTCATTCTTAGGTAAAGTTCAGTTACCAAGTAATATAATCACCCAAGAATCTTTATATGCAGGCTATTATCGAATTGGCCGGGTTCATAAGTATCGTGTCCACCGCTAGTAGGGTAAAAATGGGAGTTCTGGCACAGCACTAGTCAATTTGCTATATTTCACACCTCAAAATCATCACCAAGCATATCAATTTTGTACATCAATTCAGAGTTTTGTCGTCACTGAAACTTGATCTTATATACCATATATCTTATGATATACAGCTTGCCATTAAAAAAGTCCAAGAGAAGCGGTGAAGGATATGAATTTAATGAATATCCTGATCCCTTCTCGGACGTGAATCAAGCCTAAATTGCATACTAATATTAATTGATATAGCAGAATTCAATCTAAAGACGTTTCTTCACTATTTTTCTGGTACACAAAAATCTAACAAAAACTATATATATATATTAAGTCTAACAAAAATTTATCGATGTATATACTAAGTCTAACAAAAATTTATTGATATATATGCTAAGTCTAACAAAAATTTATCGATGTATATACTAAGTCTAACAAAAATTTATCGATGTATATACTAAGTCTAACAAAAATTTATCGATGCATGTACTAAGTCTAACAAAAATTTATACTCAAGTCTAACAAAATTTATCGATATATGCCAAGTCTAACAAAATTTGTGCCAGGTTTTTCACTTATCCAGATTCTAATTTTGAAACCCTGACACGTAATCTATTATAGTACTGGACCACGTTGACAACTATTACAATATTCTTCCTCTTCTATTTTTATCGGAATTAAGCATTCTTTACAAAGAGTAATATTAAAAGTTGTAAGAGTGACTCCATGAACAACCATTATTTCATCATAAGTTTTTTCTCGAATATTTGCAAGCATCTTTTTAATGGTATTAATTATTTCCTCATAAGGTTTTTCTCGTGAATTTGATCGAAGCCTATCATAGTATTGGGTAACATAATAATCTCTGATATGTAATGGACAACGACCAGAAGTTGAACCAGTAGGTTTATCACAATCTGTACAAGGTACTCTTTTTTTAGCTTTCCAATGATAACTACATCCTTCAGGTCTCATATAGGTTTTTCCACAAACTTTACCAGAATTATGATAGAACGGGCAAGTATATTTACCTATCATTTTTATTATACCAAAATATTTATTTAAAGAAAAGATTTTATAAAGTATTATATACAAAACTTTAGATAATCAAAACATAATACATATTCAAATGTCATCTACTATTCAAAATATCGATCAAGTATCTATTGCAAAGCAATGTCTCTCTGAGACTACAGAGGTCAAATCCTCCAAACCTACATGGCAAGATATCGAAAAAGCTATAGTAGATATAGTAAAAGCAGGCGTCTCTTATAAAAAACCAAAAGATAATAAGTTCATGCAAAATTATAAAAAGCGATATACAGAATTGCACCAAGCTGAAGATCCAGATACTTATATTTTAACCAATGCAAAGAAAATATACCTCAACGAAGATAAATATATCAAAATGAAAAGACAATATTAGGAATGGTATAGAAGTGAATTAAAAATTCTTCAAGCGATAGTAAAACTTAATGATTTATATTATCAATTAGCCAAAGACCACTTTGCTACTAACGAAGAAATTGAAGAAGAGGCAGATGATTTCCTTAACTCTTGAGTATTCTCTGTGGTGGGTATTCAATATTTCTAACTATCATCAATTCTTCTCGGACAAAAGAACATTTTGGGCCATTCCCATCAATATCTTTAATCCAGTACAAGACTGGTTGATTTTTTTGTATCAGAGATTCTTTGATATGATAAATTTGAGGGCTCCAATTCATGTCAGTAACACGTCTTCTTCCACCTTCCAATTCACCAGGATTAAGTAAATATAAAACAGAATCACTATAAGTCAATCGAACTTCATCATATCCCATAGGGCCATATCTCAGTTTAAATGATATAGCATATACATGTTTTAATTTTCGAGCTTCAGCAGGGGACATATCAATTAATCGAGTTACAGTGTTATTAAGTTTTTCAAGAAATATAGTCAAATCTGTAACCCAAGCTCTACAGCGCTCTATTGGGGATAACAATAACTCTACAGCATCTTGAATAAAAAATGTCCACTCTTGCAAAGTTCGATTAAATCTCTCAACCATACCTTGTCTTTTTTTCGATTTGCTTCGATTAATTTTTACATTATACTTAATCATTAACTCTTCGCATTTCCCATAAAATTCTGGACCATAATCTGTTTGCAATGTCTCCAACTGTGTAAGAGGAAAGTTATAAAATTTAAAAAGTTTTATAAATCCTTTAGCAACACTACCAGAATCCCGTTCAGTTAAAGGACAAACCCACTTAGTTCGACTTGCTACATCAACACATGTTAAAGCATATTTATAAATCTTATTTCCTATTTTATCGTGAGGCATATAGTATAAATCAGCTTGTATAACTTTCATTGGGACAGTAATTTTATTAAAACTAGCACAAGGAATATACCTTGGTCGAGGTTTATGAATTAAGTGTAATAATTGTCTCTCAAGCCATTCTTGAACTTCGCTCAATGTAAAATCGAACCCGGCATTATGTGAAACATCATAAAGCTTTTTACTAGTTCTTTGATATCCGGAAGGATGATAATAGATTTTTTGCAAATCAATACTAATATCAAGTTCACGGGCTTTTTGTGAATCAATAAAAATTACAGGTTCGTGCATTACTTTGATTTAATATAGATAACAAATTTTTCATGGATCTAGCACACATTGAGACGTTAGAAACCAATAAAGTTTTGAGAGATGAACTTAACTCTGAGGTAAATATTAATATACTTAATGAGAAAAAAATTCAGAAATATCTTTACGAGTTAGAGCAATGCAACAAAACTATATCATTCCAGGATAGCACTATTATAGCACAGGAATCAAAGATTCAAGAATTAAAATCTCGGGTCTTAAATCTAAAAAAACGTCTTAGAATAGCATTAGAAGACGTCAAGAAAAAAGAATCATATATTTTATATTTAGAGCAAGAATTAATTAATCTTGAAGATGAGATAAATCGGTTAAAAACCAGGATACATGAAATATGTTCACATAGGAATATATTAAAAGATAATACAAATATGACCCAAAGGCCACCCCAACCGCCTGCAATAGAAATTAGGCAAAATTATGAGGATATTCAAAAGCATCTAGGTGATGTTAGATTATATTTTCAAAATCGAATTCAAGTACCTTTTAGTCGAGATGCTATTTTAAAAAAACTTGGATTAATTTCAACATCTGCAAATAGACTCCAGGAAATAGCACAAAATAATCAACCAATCGATCAAAGAATTACCCAACTCCAAAATCAATATGATACTTCCCAAGGAATTTTAAATTTAACACGAACCGCTTTTACAAATGAACAACAAGAGCGTCGGTGAATATTTGCTAAATATACAAAATGGAAAAATAGAGAAAAAAATTCACGGCAAACAATTATTAATTTACGTCAACAAATTTTTGTATTACAGAATAATCCATTACCAAATCTAAACATGGCCGCCATACAAGATGTTATGCAAACTATTTCACCCCGTCTTGCTATATTACCAGATTATGATGGACAAGAACCACCACATACTTATTATGCAAAACTTAGAGCTATAAATGAAACAGCCAGACCTTTAGGCGTTGCCGCTTTTAATGATGCAGAAAGAGCGAATGTCATGAAAAGTAAAATGACAGGTAGATTTTTTCCAGTTCCAGCACAAAACTCATATAATGCTAATGCAAATATTGTTACTGAAGTAGAAGTCTATAACTGGATGCAAGGTAAATATCGAGAAACAATAATTGGAAACCAACGAGCATCATTAAAAGCACTTATGAGTGAAAGGTTCACTTCACTAGATACAATTGATACTTATGAAAAAAGAATTAGACCCTATGTATTAGGTATTGTCGATGGAGAAGTATTGCCCTATCTTTATAATCATTTACCTCCTAGATTAGAAACACGAATCAGAATAGCAAATCCAAATACTGTAAATGACTTCTTTACGCAATTAAGGATTATTTGGCTAGAGTTTGGAGAATCTACAAGTAATTTTGGAAATGAAATCAATACCAGTGCTAGTGCTATGGCATATAGTATTCCTATAAATTAATTTCCGCAAAAAAATATCGCATTAGAAAAATTTGTTGATATTGCAATACGATTGGGATATTCAGGTGATTTATCAGACCCCATAGCAATACATCAATTTGTTGAAAACGACCTTACTAGAAATTATGGAAGACAATCTAATCATATTAAGAAAGAACCTTTTGGGCAAAATAATAATACTAAAAAAGTATATGCTACAAAGAAACCGCAGAAACCTACTAAAGTTACTTACAAATGCTCAAATTGCGAAAAAATTGGGCATAGAAAAAATAAGTGTCCTAAACTAGGTAAGAAACCGAAGAAGGTTAATTATACTTATCAATCCGAGCCAGAAATTTCTGATCAAGAAGATGAAGTCATTGAAGTATTAGAAGACGAAGACGAGGAAAATGACGAGGAGGATGAGGAAACCATCCCAGATACTGAACCACAAAATTGTTTTAACGTAAAAAAAAAAGTCGGATTCCTGTAAAGAAGAAGCCTTCTACTAAGAAAAAATCGATCGTTACTTTGGAACAGGAAGTATTTCTTGAATCTCTTAAATATATGATATCCGAATTAGTACCCCATTGTCCTAAGGAGATTCTCATTGAAGCTCGTGTATTTCTTAATAATCTATTTATAAAGATGAAGGACCAATTCGATTCATATTATGGCGAAAAGTATACAGTCAAGGAATGAAATAAGGTATGGGAGATTATTGCGAAAAAATATCTAACTATTTTCCAACCACTTATTGAAATTATTAAGGACCAGTCTCCAAACTCTTCGAGCCACAAAGAAACGAATCGCGATTATGAGCTTATATCTTCACCAGAAAAACTTGACAATTCCATTACATGTGTTGAAAACACTGAGCTTCGCTCATTAAATCACGCCATTAAAGTATACCAAGGAGCACAAATAAGACAAAATTGGCCTAACCCTTTTGAGATTGATTTTCTCAATATAAAAGAACCTAATGATGTAGCAACGATTTCTTGTAGAATAGGTGACTTAATAATACCTCACGCAATTTTAGATACCGGTGCAGATGATTCATTGTTTACAGATAACATTCTTGAATATTTAGGGATAAAAATAGATACGAAAAATGTTCACAAACTTACAGGTGCGGTTGGAGATTCCCAGTCTATTGGTACGTCATATAATATTCCTATATCTATAAATAGTGGAAACGATTCTATAACTGTTTCTGAAAAAGAAATATCGGTAATTCCTACAAAAAAAGATTGAATGGGAAAGATATATCTATAATGATACTTGGTACAAAATGGCAACATCATATCGAATGGGATCCTATAGTAAAAGGGAAATTTATAGCAACACACAATGGAAAGATTATTACAATTCCTCTTTCTACTCGTAAAGAAGAGACAAAGTCTCGAATTACCAATTCATCACGCAATGCATTTAATACAGAAAAATTACAGGTGTCAGAGATAGACTTGAAGAGCCATGATTCGGAGAATCACCTAACGGCCTGCCCCGCAATAAAAAAAAATGCGTAAGTTGTGAAAGTATGACTATTCATATAAAGGAACTTGAAAAGGCACTATTTACTACTATTCAAACCAATTCAGAATTTATTGGATATTATAATGATTTGCGCAATCAGTATGAAACAGAAATCAATTCTATACTTTTGGAGTAGATTGTTTAGATATATCAGCACGAGCATCCGCTCTAAATTTTTTGTCCTCTTTTAGCATTCTTTTATGGAGTTCTAAAATACCTTTAGTTTCTTGTGGAGTTTCAGGTAGTATGATTTTTTTTGTTTCTAATGATATTCCACTTAACTTTCCAGTTGAATTTTTGTTAATAGAAAGTTGATCCAAAATACGAACATGCTTGGATTTTATTTTTTTAATTGGTGACTCAATAGTTAAAGGTTTCTTGTTTTGAAAATTATTTAAAATAGAAGAGTAATCAGAAGAACCAAAGGTTCGATACTCTGCATCATCGGAAGGTGGTGGAAAATTAAGATCTTGTTGTAAACGTTCATTGTGCTCCCATATTTCATAAACACGACGAGCACCAATATGAAATTTTTTTGCCATTTTTTTCGATGCGTTTGGTACTTTCCTCCTTGATTCTCTAATTTCTATAATATCAGATTCGGATAAATGAATTGCATTAGATCGATAAAATTTTTGATGAATATGGTATACCTGCCACCTAAATTCAAAATCCAAATGCCGAAGTCCCAAATGCCAAAATCCCAAATCCCAAATCCCAAATTATAATTAGTATTTTTTGCCGAAATCCCAAATACTAGTAATTTGTGCATTTTGGCGTCCCAAATCCCAAATTATTTGGGATTTGGGCAACACGTATAAAATATGAGTAAGTATTTTAAGATAGATAGATATACTGTATATGTATTAGAAAAAAAAGTTTCAATAATTTTTCAAAATGCATTGATACGTATTGATGCTTATTATGAGTATTGATATTTTATTGATATCTATTGATACCTATTGATACCTATTGATATATATTGATATTGTATTGATACCTATTGATATCTGATAATTAATACCTATTGAT
>PQFF01000281.1:116039-158488 GCA_003547095.1 Diversispora epigaea | reverse complement strand
GGATAGAATTTTTTATTATTATTCTATCCGTTATGCAACGGATAGAATTTTTATTATTATTCTATCCGTTGCGCAACGGATAGAATTTTTTTTTTTATTATTCTATCCGTTGCGCAACGGATAGAATTTTTTATTTATTATTCTATCCGTTGTGCAATGGATAGAATTTTTATTATTGTTCTATCTGTTGCGCAACAGATAGAATTTTTTTATTATTCAGTCCGTTGCGCAACGGATAGAATTTTTTTATTATTCTATCCGTTGTGCAACGGATAAAATTTTTAAGGCTCGAGCCTTATGAATCAAGCCTTAGTTGAGCTTGGCTCGTGAGCCTAAGGCTCGCGAGCCTATGAGCCTATAATATCAGGCTTGGCTTGGCTTGGCTCGGCTCGGCTCTCTAGGCTCGCGAGCCTTAAGGCTTTTGAGGAGCTTTAGCTAACGTGCTTACATTGCGAGATATTAACTCAAAAGGATATCGTCTTGGAAGTACTAGGGAGATGGAGCTTGAAGAAGCTTTACGTGATAGATGTAAGTCCAATTCTGAACTTATTGATGATTTTAAAAACTATCAGAAGATGCATAAAAAGTTTATTAAAAATAGCAAACAGGATAAAGCACATTTGCAACGTAATCTAAATCAAACCAGTAAAGATAAAGAAGAACTTACTAAGTATATGAACTTATAGATGAGATTAAGCGATTGAGTTCAGAGTTAAATGCTTTAACATCTCAAATTAACCAATTACAGATTTTCAATGCTGAATATGGAGCCAAAAATGTTACTCAATTAAGAAAAATAGAATCACTCCAGTCAATGATCAAGATATTAAATAGTAAGTTAGAATCAGCTCAGAAGGATGCATTCTCGATTCAGGAAAACTTATCAAAAATGGAAACTGAGAATCTATCCCTAAAATCTAAAATGTGTGAGTTTAAACAAATAGAAGTTGAATTGGAGCGTGTGAGAAGCGAACTCGATTATCAGAAATCAGAGGCTATATCAAAACTATACTTGCACGCAAAATCATTTTGGGGTCCCAAAATTGGTATTTTGGGGAAAAAAGTCGAAATAGTTTTTCATAGAAGACGAAATTATTTTACTTAAAACCTGAAATTTTTTGACCACCCAGATTTATTCTTTGATTAAAGATACATACAACTGGATACTTTTTTTACTTCCATATATAGAATGGATTCTGCATAAATCTCAAAAAGTCGAAATACCTCAAAAATCCAAAATCAATTTTGGGAACATGTATAATCAAAACCTGTAGACCCTTTGGCCTGCTCTGCAATAGTTGATGGAGATGATGAAAAAAATATAGCCAAGTCTGATAATAATGGAGTTAGTGCTAAAGCACATATATCTATAGACCCTATAGGTCATGATTCGAAGAAACGCCTAATGGCTTGCTCTGCAATAATTAGTAAATCTAGCAATAGTCTTAGACCGTATCTAGCACACAGAAAAAATATAGAAGATATCGAAAAAATTGATGATGATGTCAGAGTCATCCCTATACCCAAGGTAAGTGATTCATGGAATGAGGTTGCTAACGCAACTGAAACTAGTAAAGATATTATGCTAGACACATATATAAATTCAGATCCGCAGATTTCGGTAGGAGGAATGGAAGCAATTCCTATTGTGACAAGTAGTTTGGTGTCACCGCTATCGGCATATATGTTACTTATCTTGATTATTGCTGTTATATGGTTCGTGGTATTTAGACGTGAANAACCTGTAGACCCTTTGGCCTGCTCTGCAATAGTTGATGGAGATGATGAAAAAAATATAGCCAAGTCTGATAATAATGGAGTTAGTGCTAAAGCACATATATCTATAGACCCTATAGGTCATGATTCGAAGAAACGCCTAATGGCTTGCTCTGCAATAATTAGTAAATCTAGCAATAGTCTTAGACCGTATCTAGCACACAGAAAAAATATAGAAGATATCGAAAAAATCGATGATGATGACAGAGTCATCCCTATACCCAAGGTAAGTGACTCATGGAATGAGGTTACTAACGCAACTGAAACTAGTAAAGATATTATGCTAGACACATATATAAATTCAGATCCGCAGATTTCGGTAGGAGGAATGGAAGCAATTCCTATTGTGACAAGTAGTTTGGTGTCACCGCTATCGGCATATATGTTACTTATCTTGATTATTGCTGTTATATGGTTCGTGGTATTTAGACGTGAATGGGGTATAGGTAAAAAAAGTAAACAGTTGCAGAATATGTGGATCAGATAATAGGATTATCTATTTGAACTTGGATATTATTCGTATACAAAAATATAATAGTTTTTAATCATGACTAGTAACGGAGTTAGTGCTAAAGCACCTATTTGTTATAGTTGTAAGGAATTATCACCACTATTGTATACAGATCGCATTGTTACTAATTCCTTTATGGTTGTAGGGATGAGATTTCGTGGTGGCCATAAGTTTAAGAAACCAGATATCATTACTCTTGAACTGGAGCCTTCTAATACATATGATAAGAATGCGATAAAAGTTATGGTAGATGGCATTCATAAAGCCTATGTGGCAAAGAATGAGAATGTGAGTATAGGAGATTTGATGAAAAAATACCCGAATTAACGAATCACCACTCATGGGAAAAAGAACTATAATCAATCAGCATCTTTGAATCTTGAATATCCTTGGATGGTCTGCGGGAGTTGTCACGATACGCTACTAGCATCGAGAGATTATGACTATACTTATTAATGGATCTATTTGATTTTGGGAGTTATTTATATACAGAAAAAAAAAGCATCTAAGATTATTGATAAACATTTGCGAGATCGAGATTTTTAGTATTCGATTTTACTAAAGCAGTAGACGATCCTTTAAGTGTACGTCTTGGCTGGGATTCCCCTCTGAAATTGGATGAATAGATTGGAACTATACATGTTCCCAAAATTGATTTTGGATTTTTGAGGTATTTCGACTTTTTGAGATTTATACAAAATCCATTCTATATATAGAAGTAAAAAAAGTACCCAGTTATATGTATCTTCAATCAAAGAATAAATCTGGGTGGTCAAAAAATTTCGGGTTTTAAGTAAAATAATTTCGTCTTCTATGAAAAATTATTTCGACTTTTTTCCCCAAAATTGTAATTTCGGGGTCCCAAAATAATTTTGCGTGCAAGTATAATTGGGACTTCAGACTTGCAAGTAATTTTTCCGCTTTTTGCAATTTTAATTTCTGTTGATCGATTTCACTGCGCAATTTATTATTAGCATTAACCTGCTCCTCAAGCTGTTTAGCGATTTCTTGTATAAAAGGGTCAAAAGTTTTTTCGTTGAATTCAAGCAATTGTAGGGATAAACAGGACCCCGAGCAATCTATAAATAGGTCACATTAGAATTTGCTTAGCCATCATAGTAAATTTTTTAAAAAGTTGCTTATTTTTAATTAAAATTTAAAAATTTACTTACAAAAATCATATTTTTCCTTTCTCATTTCCTATTTTAGTATTATCTGACCTATTCATAGATTGCTCGGGGTCCTGGATAAACTATCTAATTTTTTCTTAACACGACAACTGATCTCCTCCTCATGTTCACAAATCGGGACAGTATCTTGGGTTTGGGATTCTTGGTTAACCATGTCTATAGATATCTTAGTACTAGTTTCGTTATTATTTATGTTTGATAAATTATCAAGTGGTCAGCTTTTTCGTTGGTGCTTTAATTTTTTCTGATATCTATTAACTTCATGTCTTAAAAATAACTCGACTATAGGATTTATAGTACTAGCTTCCTCTTCAGTCATTGGACTTTTTTTTCTCGAAAGAAGACGTTTCCAAGCTTTATTAACTAAAGAAGGTGGTAATTTATTAATCAAACCCGAATAGGCTTTATTAAATTTCATGATACATATACTATCGAGAAACTAATATTGTATTTTACAACGCAGAAAAAATTGAAATCTTTATGAAAATTATGAAATATACATCAAGTAAAAAAATAGCTATATATAAATATGTTATACATTAATAAATAAATAAATATATTAATCGAATAAATAGATATGTATATTATACATTATTAATTTGTCGCATTTCTTTTCGAACGGTCCATAATAATTGGTAATGTAATGCTAATTCTGAAGCGCAGAGACCATCTGGTCTGTAGAAATACTCTAGCCATTTTTCTTGTATTACCTTTACAGCTCTGATTTTTCTACCGATTTCTCTTGCACGTTTAACTCTTCTAATAGCATTCTGCATCCACAATTCATAACGACGAATCGCTTGCTTTTCATCAAAAGAGTTAATAAGTCCAGACTTCAGTTTATTTTTAAACTCTATATAATCTCTGAAGCTAATATCACAATAAGCATTTCCTGTACAATTTGTACTCCAGTGTTTATCCATAAAATGACAAATTCCATATTTACATCTTATATTAGAATAAACGAGTTTATTGCAAGAATAACATATTGTTATGTTTACACCTACAGCATGGTCAAGATCGCCTTCCCATAAATATTTCATTTTATTAGCAATAATAAATCGCTTCATACTACCAGCCAAGCGACCTCTATTTTTATAATCCATTAACCTATCCCAAATCCGTTTCATCCAATCAGATGGAGTTTCTTTACTATGAATTCCTGGTAATTGACAATAATCTTTCCATTCAGTCTCGTCTAAAACTGGATAGTTCTCCGTATAAACCATATTTAACGATTAAGTGATTTATACTGTTTTTTGGAGATTATATGATTTATATCGAATTTAGAGATTTAGAGCTATATACTCTAGATATCTGGATTCATTTTTAGTGCATTTAGCGTTTCAGTGTATAAGGGGACAGAATCAACTGTTGAGAACATTGTTAATCTTTCTAGCTCATTATTTTTCAGCTCTTTACTATCTAACTCAGATAGAAACGTTCTATTCCTCAGATCCAACTCAAAATACAGGGCATATCTCTTTAGAGCTGTGAAGAGTTTCAGAAGTTATATCGAGCATAGCTCGTGCACAGCATTACCAATATGATTCTCCAGTTTATCAATTCAAACTGGTAAGGTTGACTTATAAACAAGATACATATTTGTTACGATAAAATTTGTTATAAAAAAATTATTTGGGGGAAGGGGTTTCGTTGAAATTTTGAAAAAGTAAAGAATCTCGAGTTTGGGTATTGATATTTATATGTGTCTTGAAACTAACTTCGTTATAGTGGAGCTGATATTTATAATATCTAAAATTACTCGTGTAGGGCGGAGCCCATTGTAAGGCAATAGATATTATCCAATTATGAATGATTACTCATGTCGATTGACAGAGCATATGAAATCAACGAATGATAGTCATGGTAGATCGTGAATGAGGAGTTTATTTCAGACATATAGTTTATTTTCGGATATAAGTACCAAAACTGGTTCATGAATTTCACTGGTAAATAGTTGTGAGATTTTAACATAAGCAGATGTCAATAACGAACCATTTTTACTAATAATTATTATGTATTTATTATATAATGTCTGAATTACGTGAAAAACTATCTCAATATATAGGCTTTGAGCCTGAGGAAATTCACCTCCCCATAACAGAAGAGGATAAACAGCTTTTTCGGGAATTGATAACAAGTCAGGAAGAGATGACAGATATTGTAATGGAGGAATATCGATTTTTGCAACATTATGGGCATAATTATAAAGGAGGTTCCTTAATCCATATTATGTGGGTGTATATATGTACTGAAAAAGGTGCTGAGAAAGTGTTGATAGATGTACCTCCATCTAAAATATTATCGAGAAAGGTTTTAGCTCATATTGAAAAAAGATTCGAGGATTTACCACTTGCGCCAGTGATTATAGTTGATTAGATAACTTGTGTAACTTGACGTTTCCGCTAAAATAATTAACCTATCATGTGATATGTGCTATAAAAAGAATTTGAATGTAATGCTGTGCACGAGCTTTGCCCGATAGAATCTACATGCATCATATATCAGGTCATGCGATACACTGATTACCAAATTTAATTAGCCCCCCTTACACCCTGCATATCTATGTGAAAAATATCTCAAAAGCAGATACATAACATCATTTTTATACTTTTATTAGCTTTACTGCTCCACTTTTTATATTTATCGCAAAACTAATCTGATATGTTGTACTTTTTACAAATAGGGGTATCGATAACCTGGTTTGAATAATCGACTCGAGATATATACATATTCTTTGTTCTTGTGCATACGATATCTTTTTTCCTAATCTATTATTCAATGCGATATGAAAGAATATAACAAAAAGCGATAAAAGGAAAGTACAGTGAACTTCTTTATTCCAGATTCAAGTAACTTACCATAGAACATATACATATTCTTTATTCTCATACATATACTGACTTCTTAATTTATAGGTCGAGATATTAAAAAGGAAATAACAAGAAGTGTTAAAAGGAGAGTATAGCGGTATTGTTAAAAGTTTTAGTCGCGTCTTTATTATACAACAAAGCTAGTATTTTTAACACATATTTTTCGTTTCCAATATGACCATCTTAATTTCAAAAATTGAAACACTTTTTTTAGAAGGATCTCTTGAAGCTATATGCTTTGCTACAATTATTTACTTGACAAGAAAAGAAACAACTATATTGCCTTTAAAAGATATTAAAGATTTTGCAGAACGTGCAGTGAATTCTTCATTGGATAAGATAACTGATTTTGAGCGAAGAATGAAAGTCCTGGAAGTATTAACACAGGTTTATAAATCATTTACTTATTTGCAGTTACAAAAATAGTTATTAATGATGAGTTTATAGCAAATGCTATTTAGTATATTTTACATACTATTGCTAAAAGGTTAGAGCCGCCAGCCCGGAAGAGCGACATTGTCAGAATTTTTTCTCATGATTGTCGAGGGTTTCTGCTACCCCCTAACTATGCATAATATGTAGAATAGAAAATTATTATATTAATGATATCTGATTTTGGACCAAGCACGTGCATATAAAATTAATTTTATTTCATGGGGAGGCATATATTAACTGTGTACACAATTTATTTTTGCATTTGCTATAGACGGATATTATTTATAAAAATATTGTAGGGTTAAATGCTGTAAAGAGCTTAAATTCGGAACCAAATATTGTACTTGATCATTTAAGAGAAGAGATTGATTGAAATTTAAGAACGCTAAAAATGAAACTTGGTGCCCCGCTAGCAGATAATGATACATCCCTTTACGACGGTTTCAAAATAAATTTAAATTCTATCGATCCCTCTGAACTTACTTGGCGTGATCCCGAAGCAAATATGATCATTGCTGATGATTCCGTACTTGTGAAAAATTTAGGGCCAAGACAGAAACAATTTTTTCTCAAGCCGCGTGAAAATATGAAATATGCTTCTCTATCTTCGATTAGTTCAAAATGTAATGAGTTTATAAACGATTTTAATAGCATCGGCTTTTCAGATACAATCAGGAATATTGTGCATAATAAAGAGTGGAAAGAGAATGAATCAAAGTTATTAGAATGCACAGATCGTATATTAAATACTATGTAAGTACTTTCAGTGAATTTTGTCGATGAAATCAATATTTTAATATCATTTTGTAATAGGGGTATATGGAATAATCCTGCATTTGCAACCAGTGAAATGCGGAGTACTCAAAGCGAGGGTACATATGTCACAGATATTATTGTACCTTTACTTCGAGCTAGCTTAGAAGATCTTCCCAGTGGTGCCATATTTTTGAGTACAGCTGAACGACAAAGTATAGCAAGCAAAACTTGAAGAAGCTCTAGCTCTAATGAAGAAAGATCTATACAAAAAAATTTAATAGGAAAAAAGCCAGATGTTATGGTTATGACAAAATATAGAGGTAAGGTTTTTGAGCTTACTTACGTTGAATCATCTCGGGTTATTTGTACTAAATCGAAAAAAGATGATGATTCCGTAAAATTATGGAGGGAGACTTTAGATGGAATAAGTTTTGTAGGGAATGCTTGCAGACCAGCAAGTAATCAATTTGGTATCGTTGGGATTCAAGTAGNATAATAAAGAGTGGAAAGAGAATGAATCAAAGTTATTAGAATGCACAGATCGTATATTAAATACTATGTAAGTACTTTCAGTGAATTTTGTCGATGAAATCAATATTTTAATATCATTTTGTAGTAGGGGTATATGGAATAATCCTGCATTTGCAACCAGTGAAATGCGGAGTACTCAAAGCGAGGGTACATATGTCACAGATATTATTGTACCTTTACTTCGAGCTAGCTTAGAAGATCTTCCCAGTGGTGCCATATTTTTGAGTACAGCTGAACGACAAAGTATAGCAAGCAAAACTCGAAGAAGCTCTAGCTCTAATGAAGAAAGATCTATACAAAAAAATTTAATAGGAAAAAAGCCAGATGTTATGGTTATGACAAAATATAGAGGTAAGGTTTTTGAGCTTACTTACGTTGAATCATCTCGGGTTATTTGTACTAAATCGAAAAAAGATGATGATTCCGTAAAATTATGGAGGGAGACTTTAGATGGAATAAGTTTTGTAGGGAATGCTTGCAGACCAGCAAGTAATCAATTTGGTATCGTTGGGATTCAAGTAGGTGGTGAAAAATTATTTTTAAATGTCTTAATAAAAGACGCAAGTGGAATATCTAGATATTTCCATTTGGATCAGGCTGAAATGCCTTTCGCAAAAAATACTCCATGGCGCGTGGAACCCCTTGTTCATTTACTTTTAATATTTAGAAACACCATGATCGTAAACCAAAATTTACTTATGCAAGCTTTAAAACAAGCCGATGCACGCCCTCCAAGAAATACACAACAAAGCCCCACTGTTACTTCACCATTACGTACTTAATTTTATTCCAGATTCCTATATTTTTACCATGTATTTTTTATATGTATTTTTTATCGTATATACATTTTATTAATAAAGATTTTTCGTTAGAGGAACGTACAATGTACCATGTGTTATTTTTTGTGTAATGTAGATGTGTAATTTTCTGGAATAATTTTCTTGGCAAAAGTGATCGGCAAGTTCCTGACCATTGGTCAGGATGTCACATGATTTATTTCAAAATTTTTGAATATATCTGCATCTTATATAACAATGACAAACATACAATCTAAAATCGATTTATTGAAACAACGAGCCATTGATCTTGAAGTCGAGAATGCAAAGCTAAAACAGATTATAAAAGAAAATGCTAAACGCAAAGCCGATAACGTTAACCACTTAGCCGAAAACGCCAAGGTTAAGATAGAGTTAAGACAGGCTATGGGAGAGAATGCTAAGCTTAAAGCTGAATCTTTACAAGAGGTTAAGACACGCGAAAGGATTGAAAAAACTATGCTAGACTTAGATAGGTGTTTATATCGCAAATCATTATCTATGGAATAGTTAGTATATCATTTTTCTGCGACCGCATTGAGCCTCTATGTCACATATGCGGATTCACACTCAATTATTAACGAAATACGAAATAGCAAAGCCTTTAATATAACTAAAAAAAATACATTGGAAAATTTATTGATTCGTAGTACAAAGCGACTATAATTTTTATGTGTTAAAGTCACTGGGCTCTGCCCATAAATAAAAAATACATGCATTACGAAATAATTTATGAATTTCTTGACCGAGTCAGTCAGCGAAGTCACGTGTCTTGGCGCAGTAAATAACGATTATCTCTATTCAAACTTTTCTTCTATAGCATCGATCTCGTCCCAACTTAATTTAGAAATTCTCAATGCAGAATAAGATTTTACCAGTTGTATCTTATCATATCCAATATTGCTGAAAAGATAGTAAATCTTCCTTGCCCTTTCTAGTCTTTTCTCGATTGCATTCCTCGAGAGGTCGTTGGGGAGCTGTTCTGTGACCTCATCGATAAGTTTTTTCTGAGCCTTACGGTCTCTATTACTTTTTTTATAATACTCGAACCTATCCTCAAGTTTTTTCCCAAACGCAAAATAGCTCCTAATAACTTCCTGATTTGTGGTCCCCACTTGTTCTTCGGCCTTAATAAGCGCATTGTACAAGTCAATAAAATTACCCGAGCTCGTGACTGTTTGCAAAGAAGTGATACTCGAAAAGCTTGGTGATGATAACTCCTTTATAAGTTTTTTTAACATGGATGAATCTTCATTTTTTACCTTCACTTTCTTGCTAGATGATTTGCTGATAGATTCATTAACACGCTTTTTAGATGGACTTTGGAAGAGGGGGTCAGTAAATAATGACGGAGATATATCCATCAAATCGTTGGTATTCTGACTTCCGGGTATGCTATTAATCGTAGACTCCACTTCTTTCTTGCAATCAGGTTTTGGGCATATTGAACGTTTCTTGATATAATTTTCGATACAGTCACAGTGGTATATATGTCCACAGACAAGTATGGTAATCGGGTTTTTTATTTCGAACAAAAAAAGCTCATGATTACATAACGAGCATGCATCCAGTTCGGGGGTATTATCTTCATCTATAATTTTTTCAGGAGACGAATTTTTAATAATATTTAGGGCGAAAGTTTCGAGACATGAGATATTGGTAGACATAACTCACATAAGTTTCTGAAAACACCTACCTTTTCTCAGCTATATTCTCACCCATAGTTACTTAAAAAAATATCCAACTCGAAATAGCATTACGTCCGAAAGTTCATTATAGCAGAATCGATATGGGAAAGTCGAATTTATGATCGACGAAAAACATGAAAATTAATAAAAAACGACGAATGAGGGTATATGTGAGAAATTGGGTCGCCTGTAAAGTACGTCCAAAAACATGTAGGACCGAAGGAACAACCCTAAAGGGTTATAAAAATCAGAATATCGTGATCGTGATTTATTATAGGATTCACTGGTCGAATGGAAAAAAATAGGACGGTTTTATCATGAATAGGATTCCGATTGATGGCTAAATTTGCTAAGATTTATTAAATATAGGCAGTCGATTTTTTCTGATTTATAAATAGGAATTTCCGATTTATGAATTTTCACAAATAGGATGTCCGATTTATGCATATTTTCGTCATCAATAGGATTCCGATTGATGGCTAAATTTGCTAAGATTTATTAAATATAGGCAGTCGATTTTTTCTGATTTATAAATAGGAATTTCCGATTTATGAATTTTCACAAATAGGATGTCCGATTTATGCATATTTTCGTCATCAATAGGATTCCGATTTTTGTTCATTCGACCAGTGATTAATTTATGAATAATATGTATTATATAGACAAAAAATCTTTATCTTTGTTTAATCAATCAAACCAGTCGAAAAAATTAAATATGGTAGGTGGGTAGGCCGACTTGCTTTCCTACATTAGGTAAATATAAATATTGTTTCGGCTAATTGTTTTTTAAATTCTCTAAATTCTGGATTATATGCTATTTGTTTTCTCATGTATAAATTATTTTTAACACGGAATATGAAATTTTCCCACTGCTCTTTGTTTTTAACATCATAACCAGGTATTAATATATAGTGTCTCAAATATTTTTTCAGGATAAAATTTTGATAGCTTTAACCAGTTTTCTGATGTTTCTGCCCAATTAATAAAATTTAGACCGCATTCCGTTAGCATATCTCGTGCTGTCATTTTTGTAATATATTAGTATTAAATATTTATTATATTATGAAAAAAAAATATTTGTATATTCGGTAGATATTATTATCATTAGTAAATCTAACTCACTGGCATGAGTCGGATTCGATGATTCTGGTTACATTCTAAATAAGTAATTTTGGATTTACCATATACTTGTTTTCTAATGTCGGATGATGTTGAGCTACTATTGCTCTTTTTTCGGCTAACTCGGAAGACATACCTGCTTTAATCATACTTTTATATGCATCAATTCTCCAATGGTCATATGCCCAAGGTGTAATTTTATCTGAAAGTACCCAATTCTTTGAGTTAAGAGAACACATAGCCTTTTTCTCAGATTCAACCAATGATAATATATGGTTCTTAGATCGAAATCCTATATTCTTTGCATGGAATACCTTATTTTCAAAGAGGCAATCTCGATATACTTGGGTCATAGGAGAAGTATTATCAGGATATATATTTTTGGCCATTATTT
Source organism: Diversispora epigaea (assembly GCA_003547095.1). NCBI lineage: Eukaryota > Fungi > Glomeromycota > Glomeromycetes > Diversisporales > Diversisporaceae > Diversispora > Diversispora epigaea. The sequence continues at coordinate 146,397 of PQFF01000281.1, read as the reverse complement.
CCATACCTCCTTTACTAACCCCTTTATGTTTCGATCTAGTACTTCCATCTGATATAACATAATGATATGTTTTGGCTCGGATATGGATTGATTCAGTTATTATTTTACCTGGACATTCATCCTTGAATCGACCAATAGTCTTGGAATCATCAAGATCGAAAATATCAGATCTTTCTGCCATATCTTTATAGATATCTTCAGTCTCAGTTTGAAATATAAATGAATCGGTATCCATATATCCGAGCTTAGCTTTATCACCATATTTTTCTTTTACATATCCATACCAGAATCGATACATTAATAACTTACTAAGTCCCAAGACTGTTGCACTGACAATAATTGGTTTATTAAGAACTACAGATGCCTGACCCATATGAGCACCGATGAGAGTATTGGATAATTGTCTGGCATATTTGAATGAAGGTTTGCCTACCTTTTTTCGGAACTTCTTCTCATCATTATCATTATTCATAGCCATAATCTTAACATCTTGATACTTACGAACATTTTCCATAGTCTTGCCATATACTGAATTATTCATAAGCTTAAAGAAGTCCTTTTCAAAATCATTCTCAGCTTTTTGTCGTAACTTAGTATTGAAATCAATATATGGAGCAAGCCAGTTAGTTTGATTGAATGAAAGTATTTCAATCACTTCATCCACAACCATTCCTAATTTTACGTAATATTGAGGTTCTTGATAATGGATTACATAGTTTTCTCGAGGACCGAGATGAGGAACTAGTTTTTTTATCTTAGAGAATCGCCCTCCATTCAAATCTTTCACAAGCTTTTCGTTACAAGGACTAAGCTGATTCTTTTTTATTGCGACATTCTCAACTGCTGGAGGTAAATCATTAAGATAGTCATGTAACCTGCTTGGAAAATGCGATTTAATATTTAAGAAATATCCTCTTGGAGCATCAGCCTTAGTATTGAGAATCATTTTAAGATATCTCTTTTGCAAGTCCTGTCTATTGCTTAATACTGCTCTAGTTGCAAGCCATTTGTACTTTCCGATTGGTAGAAATTGACTCATAGCCCATCCGTAAAGATTATTTGCATCAACATATGAGATCCATGTTATAGGTTGAGACAGATCATATTCATCTTCCATTCTTGGGTTATTAGCTTTAAAGTAACGATGTACAGCCATTGAAATACCACCTCTTTTAGCTTTTTCAACAAAGTCATGCATAGTTATCTCTGTGAAAAGCTCGATTTCGACTCCAGTCATTTTAAGCATTGCATCCCAAGATAATGAAGGAGCTGATACATAATGTGCTGGATCGAGACCATAATGTTTCATAGACGTTTCTCGAAATTTTGTAAAGATATCTGTAAGGAGAAGTACATCAGTTTTGAGATATAAATCATGATACTCACCTAAATTTCTGCATCCGAATTCTTTCCATACTTTTTGTGCATGTTCATAATTCTTTTGCGTAATTTTTCCATTAAGCTTTCCACTGAATGCCTCAATTGGAGGAAGCTCAGTTTCATTGAACCTGTCATCAGAATCAATATACTCATATGGGAGTTCTCCTTTACTACATACCAATGCTATTTGCTCGGGTGAATATCCCAATTTTTCATAATATTGTTTTGTGATTTTATGATTTGCTAAAGTTCCAATACATCGATCGTTATCTATTCGATGATAGTGCTTACAATCTATATTTTTGCATTTGACAGCACCCAAATTATCCGCAAGTTTTCTCATACTAGAATTCATAAATTGCATACTATTTATATATTTCATTTGTCCTACCTTCATCATTTTATATCACTCAAAAGTTTCTGCAATAACTGTTATCTGGTGAGCATTGACAGATCTACCAACTGATTCACAAACTAGATGAGAGTCATAGCCTCTGAAATTATGGAACACTATTGGAATTGGTGTCTTCCATGGTTGAATTCGAAGTTGAAGATTATAATCATTATGTGCTGAACCTCTATACTTACCTGTGATATGATTGTGATCCCAAACCTTATCTCCATCCAATGATTTCTTACAAATCCAACATTCAGTAGATTCGTTAAATTTTTGTTTTGCTATTAAATACTCTGGACTAGTTTTATCATCTCTAATATCATTATTGATTGCTAAGACTTCATTAATTCGAACTAATTCTTTATCCATTCTTCGAACAAATTCTTGTGTGGCATTTGGTCCTCGATATGTAAATGGACCCCAAACCTCTCCAGTATCAATCCAATGAACTGAATAACAAAAGCTACTAGGTACTTGTTCTCCAAGTTTACACATGCTTTCACCATATGACTCATCACATTTTTTATTTTTCGACTCAAAATCTACATATATTATACAAGGAGCATACATCATCCTTATATAGTGCTTGAATTTCTCGACATCATTTTTATCTTTAGTGGGCATGACTACTTTTTGTGGAGCTTCTCCCAATCCATAACAATGATCTTGATGATAATCTCGACTTTTTTCTGATCCAAAACTTAGAAAGCATCGATTGCAGAGATATTTTTTACCATGATGTTCTGTATCTTTGAATATTAAACCATCTGGATTTTTGATCCATAGAAAATGATTCCTTTGACTATATTTACCGGTATCTTCAGATTTATTAATATCAGTAAGAGCCATAAGATGAATGATATGTGGTCTTTTTGTCATGCACTCATTCGGTCTTGGATGGCTACATCCTGCAACTTGGCATGAGTTAGGTATAAAGAAATTTTTACTAGCAATTACAGCTTTTGGAGTAGCGGTTTCCTCTTTCCATTCCCATACATTAATTGAGATNATACATCATCCTTATATAGTGCTTGAATTTCTCGACATCATTTTTATCTTTAGTGGGCATGACTACTTTTTGTGGAGCTTCTCCCAATCCATAACAATGATCTTGATGATAATCTCGACTTTTTTCTGATCCAAAACTTAGAAAGCATCGATTGCAGAGATATTTTTTACCATGATGTTCTGTATCTTTGAATATTAAACCATCTGGATTTTTGATCCATAGAAAATGATTCCTTTGACTATATTTACCGGTATCTTCAGATTTATTAATATCAGTAAGAGCCATAAGATGAATGATATGTGGTCTTTTTGTCATGCACTCATTCGGTCTTGGATGGCTACATCCTGCAACTTGGCATGAGTTAGGTATAAAGAAATTTTTACTAGCAATTACAGCTTTTGGAGTAGCGGTTTCCTCTTTCCATTCCCATACATTAATTGAGATTTCTGGATTTTGGGCCTCAATCTTTTGGAAGATTTGATTATCAATTGGAGTTGGCATTGGAATACTGTCCAAATTAACTTTATTTGAATATGGATTAATAACAGAAAGACGTTGTAAATTTTTTGTTATACCATCTTTGCTTGCAAAATAAGCATCTAATCCATGCATTAAACACATATCATCTCCAGTTTTTGAATTATCCGGATTAATAGTACATTTAGTATCAGCAAGATTTTTGGGTGTTGGTTTGTAAGATCCTCCATCAGCTCTTCTATATGCATAAACATTAATATATATCATTTCTATTCGAATTAATACCCATCCTGACCCATTGCTTAAAAACTTTCCGATTTTTGCATCTATTTCCCCAGCTGAAAGTGTAATATGCTCATCTATATCATTTTCTGAAAGAATAGCTCGCATCTTTCCAGAATGATATTTTTGATCGTAAAATGGGAGTAATGGTTTACCTTCTTCTTTCTTTTCCATTTTCATATAATTACAATATACCACATCAGGAAATTTTTTATGTCGGAGGTTATTGTAATAATTTCGTTTTCAAAGGTTATTGAAGGTTATCGGACCAATAATCTTCGCAAATATTATGTTTATTATAATAAAGTGAAGGTTATTAAAGGTTATCAATATCAATAACCTCCGGAGTATTACGTTTTATTAATAAAAATGAAGGTTTTCGGTACCAATAACCTTCGTAAATATTACGTTTATGTTGGAGGTATTCGAAAGTTATCAGAGTGAAGGACTTCGAAGGCTTACGTTTAAAAAAATTTACTGATGCACTAATGATGATTTTACCTGGTCTTTTCTTCGGAGTTCTGATTTAAGTACATTTGTAATTTGTTCTCGAGCTGAGGCCATAAGATGGGGCATGTATGGAGTTTCAGCATATTTTTTGGGATCATTTATAGGTGCATTAAAAGAGTATGCCGGATTTTCATATGATGGAATAATAGCTTGCCATTTGGATAATGAAGATAGACTTGAGTGCGGTCTATCTGGATCTCCAACTTCAGCCTCTTCAAAGATAATATCCCCTGATGGTGGTTTAACAGTAATACTTGCAAACCCTGAATCTCTATAACGTGATATAAATTTTTTGCTTTTTGCTTTATCTGCTAAGAAAGTACCTCCCAATTCAGGCCAGATTTCTTCGATTTCTGGTTCTATTAAACCTAATGCAATAAGATAATTGATTTCCTCCTGAGTGGTATTAGGATTTGATAACTTGCCTTCTCTATGTGCTTGGATTGAGGGGCCTGGGCCAGCTTTTGGATCAATCTGTGGAATTTGATCGGGTGGTTGCGATGATGAAGATTTTGTTAATATATGGGGTGCTATTGTTCTGATGTTATCTTTAACCTCATTTAACTCATCCAAATCTGGACTAATATATGTAACTATACCATCATTTTCATCTTTTCTCTCTATAGTATATCCTCCGATTCGTTCTCTTTCTTGCCATACTTCTGAATCATTTCGTAAAAGGGATAAGAATGTATTTTCTATACAACTTTTAAGATTTTCTCCTCTTCTACGTAACCATTTTCGATCCTGTTTCGTACCGTTAACTTTATCTGATCGATCTGCAAGGCGAGTAGCCCATTCTTTAACATTTTCATCTGGACGTTTATTGATTGTTAACCTGGTACGTTGTGGAGTATTATCCATTTTCTGTTTGTTGGCATGTAGTGACAGGATTGGCAAAGAAGATGGGACGGGTTTTGGGTCAATTTGTGAAATTGGTTTTGGTATCTTGGGAGATCGAACTACTTTGGGTGCATGTGTTCTAAAAGTAGCTGGAATAACTTTAGGACGACATGGATTTATTCATTCAAGATGTGTGCGAAGTCTTTGTGAAGTTGGCAAGGTTTCACCACATCGATTACAAGTTCGATTTTTCTTATCTTTTCTAACCATAGTCTATGTCTAACAATTTTAATATATAACACTTAAGAAAATCTTTTGTTTAATTAATTAATTCGATATATTAAAATGGTACTATGTGGTCCAGTACTATAATAGATTACGTGTCAGGGTTTCAAAATTAGAATCTGGATAAGTGAAAAACCTGGCACAAATTTTGTTAGACTTGGCATATATCGATAAATTTTGTTAGACTTGAGTATAAATTTTTGTTAGACTTAGTACATGCATCGATAAATTTTTGTTAGACTTAGTATATACATTGATAAATTTTTGTTAGACTTAGTATATACATCGATAAATTTTTGTTAGACTTAGCATATATATCAATAAATTTTTGTTAGACTTAGTATATACATTGATAAATTTTTGTTAGACTTAATATATATATATAGTTTTTGTTAGATTTTTGTATGCCAGAAAAATAGTGAAGAAACGTCTTTAGATTGAATTCTGCTATATCAATTAATATTAGTATGCAATTTAGGCTTGATTCACGTCCGAGAAGAGATCAGAATATTCATTAAATTCATATCCTTCACCGCTTCTCTTGGATTTTTTTAATGGCAAGCTGTATATCATAAGATATATGGTATATAAGATCAAGTTCCAGTGACAACAAAACTCTGAATTGATGTACAAAATTGATATGCTTGGTGATGATTTTAAGGCGTGAAATATAGCAAATTGACTAGTGCTGTGCCAGAACTCCCATTTTTACCCTACTCCGCTTGGTTGCATTGGTATTTTGCCTCAAAGAAGAAGGCAAAGAATATGTGAACCACATCGATGAGAATTCAACAAATAATAAAACATCCAATCTTGAATGGTGTTCACAAAAAGAAAACTTCCAGCATGCCAAATGTTTCAGGCTTGGGCACCAACATGCTGTCAAACAAATTTTTGAAGGGTGTCAAGTTCATGCTGAAGGGTATCGTTGGAAGTACATAAATACAACAATACATAATAAATGTTGAGTTATTCAATTCCTCATAATCTCATACTATGTGAAATATAGATTTTCAAAAACAGATATATCCCAAAGGTGCATTTTTATTATCGTTATAACGAAGTTAAAAAGTAAATTATATTTTAAAAAATTTTTTTTGACAGAAATAGATACCATATTACCAGGACCCCAAGCAATCTATAAATAGGTCACATTAGAGTTTGCTTAGCTATCATAGTAAAAATTTTAAAAAGTTGCTTATTTTTAATTAAAATTTAAAAATTTACTTACAAAAATTATATTTTTCCTTTCTTATTTCCTAATTTAGTATTATTTGACCTATTTATAGATTGCTCGGGGTCCTATATTACCTATATATCTGCCGAAATTATTTAGACCTGACTCAAATTGATATTATGTAATCGAAATAAGTGATTAACGAAAAAAAATAGATAACAATTCTGTTTCATGTATTTTTAGTGTATGTACTATCATGTATTTATTCTGTATTTATAAATAAAGAATTTCAACTACATCAGGAAATTTTTTATGTCGGAGGTTATTGTAATAATTTCGTTTTCAAAGGTTATTGAAGGTTATCGGACCAATAACCTTTGCAAATATTACGTTTATTATGATAAAGTGAAGGTTATTGAAGGTTATCGATATTAATAACCTCTGGAGTATTACATTTTATTAATAAAAATGAAGGTTTTCAGTACCAATAACCTTCATAAATATTACGTTTATGTNTAATTTGGGATTTGGGATTTGGGATTTCGGCATTTGGAATTTTGGCATTTGGATTTTGAATTTGGGCGGCAGGTATATATCATAATATTCTTTCACTATACGCAATTCTTTCCAAGTTTTGATTTCACTCGGAGATGCTTTCATGTTTATTCGCGAAAGATTTCTGAATACCACAAATATTGATTTTTTAATTTGGGTTGATATAGTCCCCCTCCTTGACCGATACCTTTCCAATAACTACATCAGGAAATTTTTTATGTCGGAGGTTATTGTAATAATTTCGTTTTCAAAGGTTATTGAAGGTTATCGGACCAATAACCTTTGCAAATATTACGTTTATTATGATAAAGTGAAGGTTATTGAAGGTTATCGATATTAATAACCTCTGGAGTATTACATTTTATTAATAAAAATGAAGGTTTTCAGTACCAATAACCTTCATAAATATTACGTTTATGTTGAAAGTATTCGAAGGTTATCAGAGTGAAGGACTTCGAAGACTTACATTTAAAAAAATTTACTGATGTAGAAGACTGAACAATATATCGTATGGTGTGGTGTGCATATATAAATTTTCTAACAAAGTGTTTGATGCATCAAATAATTATATATAAACTTTATCTTTCTTCCTCGTTTATAGATTCCATATAAGAGAGTGGTTGACTACCACCCACATCCTGCATACTAATATCACTTTCGTTACATGGTAAGGATATATTGGATCGGGTAATATTTGTTAAATTGGATGATAAATTACTGGAATTGTTATGACCTGGATTTATTTCGGGAGAAATAGCACTATTACGAAGTAATAAAGTTTCCACTTCTTGTGTCTCATTTGCAACATTACTTGCGTTATCTAGGTCACTAATTTCAACCCTTCTACTAGGAATAATGTTCTAATCTCGCCTATTATTAAACTTACATTATGATCCCTCACGAGATTTTGGAATTTCGACTTGCAATTATATCCTGTGTATGCAGTTCTAAATTGTTCATTTATTTTACTTGCAACGCTATCCCAGAAATCCATCCTATTTCCCACAATATTGTGATATTCTGAATTTCGATTTTTTCGTTCATCGATTAATAATCTCTGTCCACATGTTTAAAACAGTATTAATATTTTTCTATCGCACCTTGGGTAACAAATTTTGCTTACTATTATATAACAAAAAATTCAACAGTACCTAGGTCGAGCCTTACATTGCGATTGGGTTCTGCTAAATATTATAAGGGGTTGTAATACATAGAACCTAGTTAACTCGAATTGGCGTTGCATCCGAAATGTTGCAAATTCGTTTATTCCTAGTGAAATTAGAGATCTGCGAAAAAAATCATAAAAACCCAATGGCAACACATGTATGATCAGCGATCTGCTTACTAAAAAAAATTCTTTCTCTTTTTCGGGCCTGTGCACGTCGTACTATTTTTATTCAAGCAACACCATGTCTGATAATATTCCTCCGTCAGTCGAAGTAGTTAAATTATGGAACCCGAAGGAAGTTATTACCTTTTTGGAATCTAAAAAAGATGAGCTATTTCTTTACGATGAAGACATTGATATAATTAAAAAGAATAGAGTCGCTGGCATAGACTTCCTTGAGTTTAGTCAAGGAGATCTTGGGGAATTGGGGATGCTAAGTGGACCGGCAAAAAGAATTATGATCTTAGTTAATAAAATTAAGAGCGAAGGACAGGGTAAGTACCATGACTGCTTTCAAATATACCAAACCTATGCTGCTTACTCCACAATAATTTCATTTACCAATATTTTGTTTGAGCACTAAAGTTCAATTTTTCTCTCACTTAGGTGAACAAAAGAAAGGTAACTTCTTCTGATATAGTATTTTAATCGGATTTAGTAATATCAATTACTTATCATAGTATCTTTGTTTTGTTCACGGAAACCACAGAACCACAAGATCTGAAAAGACATCTTGACATAATCGCAGAAAGACTAGATGGGATGAGTCATGAAATGAAGAAAATACGACTTCAAAGTGAGGTAGCATGGTTTAGTGCTCCAGGTACCCGTTCATCCGATCCATAATCCAATCCATTATCATTTCCTGCAACACCATTTTACATTTATATTTAGGTCTTAAAACGGCAACCGAAAAGGGTACCTTTATAAAATCAAATAGTACTTGTATTAATTTCCCATTTAAATTGACCACGACTTCTCAAAGAAAAGGATATGGAAAGTTTAAAAATCCACCTAGCCCTGAAGTCCCAGAAAAAACATTGCAAGAATATTTTATTAATGAATGCAAACCATTACAAACATTTAAGGATTCAAAACTTGTGGTTGAAGACGTACATTCTATTCCACTATTGGCTACTCGAAAACCGGACTTCGTATTCATCGAAAGAGGATGTCCTCTAGATGCATTGCATGTTGTAGCCGTTGGAGAAATAAAGAAACCTGACAAACAATTCAGTAATGCAGATGTAGGACAGGCAGTGTCATTTGGCGAAAAGGTTCTCGAACTTCAACCCCGGCGAGCCCATGTATACGTGGTGTTAACAGATTGTAGACTTATTTTCATTTATAAAGTGACCAGATGTAAGTTTAATATCAAAAAAGATCTTCGATTTTCGTATGAATACGTAATGCCCGAAAATTTAAAGTTTGAAATCAAGGGTCACCCTCCAAATGGTTGGCGATATCTAGTAACAATTCTGGAATGCAATCGGGAAGATCTTGGATGGGTTGATCCATCAATTGAATTCAACTCTGATACTGTGAAACTAGTTCGATCCATCAATACAGGCAGAACTAGCATTGTGTATGAAGGGAAGCTTAATGACATGGATTCTGTGGTTGTAAAGTTGGCGAAAAAAGAAGATTATTCGTCTTGTTTTGAAGTGGAAAAAAACATGCTACAAAATCTTGAAAATATACCTCATATTCCAAAACTTCTCCTATATAAAGAGAACTCCCTTGTCACTAGTCCTCTTGGTACGAAAGTCAAAAATTTCCAAAAGGAGGATATCAGAAATATCATTGAAACCCTAAGAATAGTACATTCACGAAATATCGTACATATGGATCTCCGGAGATATAACTTTATTCGTGATGATAGTGGAAAAATCTTGATTATTGACTGGGGATATAGCGTATTGAAAAATGGTAATGGAAGATTTGCTGGAGCACTTGAGTGCATGCCTGATGATATATTAAAATTTCTAGTCAATGGGGAACAAATTACATATTTACCATATATTGACTTGATATGTTTGGTAAGGTCATTTTATTTAATGCTTCACAAACCAACGAAAACAGATATAAAGAGGATTTCCTTTAATGGGGTCTATGACTTCAAGTCACGGGCAAAAGATGCATTGGCCTTTTGGTCCTCTCATGGCAAATCAGATTTTTGGCAAAAAATCCACCAAGAAGCAAATGACTTGAATTACGATAATTTAATCAAAGAGCTCGAAGTATTATTTTAATGCAAATTATTGATTTGGATGCAAAGTGGAACGGTTAAAGTGGAAAAAAATTCAATAGATTATTTTGTTTTATGTGAATCTTGTATCGCAATATTTTTATCAATTGTGAATGTAGCCTACAGTAATTATAATTGTACACCTAAAATTTTTAATATTATCGAATATGTCAGATATTTGAATCGATATACGTTTTATTTAGCATCGTTATATTCAAATTTGTTATAATAAATTTATGCAAAAAGTAAATGTTATCAAAAATTATTTATTTTATTCTTCGATTACTTTGTTAATATATGTCTATTCACTTTATTAATACAATAGAATATATATGACAATAAAAATTGTATTGCGGAGAAATAATGCACATACATATTTTTATTTGTATAAAAAACGTATTTTATGACTCAAAAGAGTACCTAGTCATACAAAATTAGGCATGTGAATTGCAATTTTTCTTACGTCTAACAAAACTCAATAAAGGGAATATATTCTTTGAAATTATTTATTGCAGAGCACATGCTAGGTCGCACGGAAAACATGTGGATCTAACCTGTAAAGCGCTTATTCTTTTGTCATGATCAATTTCTGCATCCACGTTATCTCAAACACATGCTCCGATCACGTAATCGCGGTTTATTAATGCAGTTGAAACGAAATTAGTATTTTTAACTTAGCTTATTCGCATTTTGATAATATCGATCTTTGGCTTGCTTCATAAATGATCCATCAGGTCGATAAAGCCATTTAATTACTGAGTGCTGGATTATTTTAGCCGAATCTATTCGTCTTCGATGCCATGAACGAAAATAGTTAATACTGCTTGTTTTTTAAAATATAGATAACAATATTATTGATGTCTCAAATGGGTAACAACTGATCCTTTATACCAACGACGACATTTAGCACATTGCCCATAAGAAATTTGTGGAGAGATATATTTTTTTAACACATTATTAGTCATATAAATATACGAAGGAATAGTATAAATCTGTTCTATAAAATTTTGGCTATATTCTGTCATTATATTGTTTACATCAAACATGTGGATTTTTTTAACTTAGACTTTTTATTTAATAGATAATCAATGGAGCTAACTGATGGGTAAGCCGACTTGCTTTCTTACATAGGTAAATATAATTTATTAAACGAAAAATATCCTGTAGTGTAGAGTAAGGGTGGAAGGCTCAATTAATATCAAGGTTGGCTCAATAATTTCGCCTTTGGCTAATTAATTTTGCACCAGTTAAATTCTGACTAAATTCTGGCTCAAAAGCTAATTAAATTGCACTGGCTAAACTGGAATTAATTTTTTTCTGGCTAAATTCAGGCACAATTTCTGATTGGCTGGTGCAAGTTTGGTGTTAAAATTATTAATTAATTTTACCAATATTAATATTTTAATATGTTGCTTTAAAATAGCTATAATTTGGTCAATTTTAATGTTACAGAAATGAAATATATATAATCTTGTAGCTAAGAACCAGATCTTTTGATCTGTTATAGGAATATCATAGTAGAAAATCGTTTCTAGTTATGTAAAATTGATTTGAAATTAAAGCTAAAATTAAAAAAAATAATATGTTCGGATACTGAACCACCAGCTGCAACTAATTATATACCAAATACTGCTCATCCACCTATCCCTCAGCACATAGTCCAGAACAGTAAACAAGATAACTGGGTAATTTCTTCTGTGTTCGACACAGAAAAGGAGGAACATTACTTATCTGCCACCGACCTACTTGATACAGAAGATAAATATGACCAAGAAACTTTCTCAAACTCAAACTTGAAGATTTCTGACTACGAAACTTTCGAATATGAAAACTACGGAGAACCAAGTTTAAAATAAAAGCAATACACATCTTATAATTTCCTAAAACCATTTTCACCACCATCTACAATTTCTAATGAAGATTATGAAATTAATTTTGACTCAAAAGGAAAACAATATACAAACTATGACTACTTAGAACCACTTTCACCACCACCCACGATTTCTAATGACGATCATGAAATTAATTTTGGGAAAAAAAATACTGAGGCAGTTGAGAATTCAATGGAGATCGACAATGTAGATTTGTTATACAAATCTCTTACACATACTAAATTAAAATCAACACAATTCATAAATAGACCAGGGCTGTTACACAAGTTACATACTCCAAATAAGGATCAAAAGTCACCTTACATGTAACCAATTCATGAAAATACAGGTTTAAAACAACAACTCCAAGAATTTTACTTAGCCTTGTTATCTAATCATCAGGAAATTTTAATAGGCAAAAATTTACGCAAATTTTCACTTCAAAAATTTCTGCAAATTTCTGACACCTTCGGAAATTTCCGCAAAAAATTTTTGTAACTTTTCATACAGTTTTCGAAAATTTTCGCAACTTTTCACACAGTTTTTGAAAATTTTCGCAACTTTTCATAAAGTTTTCGAAACTTTTTGCAACTTTTCACAAAGTTTTCGAAACTTTTCGCAACTTTTCGAAAATTTTTCGTAAAGTTTCGCAAATTTTTCCGTAAAGTTTTCAAAATTTACAAAATTTTTTATTATTTTTCAAATATTATTATTATTTTATTTACATTAATACAAAAATTTCCGAATATTTAAAATTATATTTTTTATTCATATGCGCGCATTTTTGGAATTTAATGATGACCTCAAATTAAATGTTACACAATCTTGAAGTGGGTCAGAATAGTTGACATCCAATAAAATTTTTGCATGTGATCAAGATAAAATATAAGTGTCAAAAAAAATGATACATATTTCAAAAACGGTTTTTAATAAATTTTATTATATAAAAAGCAAGATTCTAGACAATATATTATATAAGAATTTTCAAGGTATTTTCTACTAAAATTATTTATTTTTAATGTTTTACTAGCTTAGATTGATAATTTTCTGTTTCTTCTAACGAATTTACATTTCTCGCTTGTTATTAGTATTATTTTTACAATATTCAGCAACTCCGCTTCTTTTCATAAGTTTGCAGCATACCAAGTAATTCAACCTTTAACTATTTGATTGCCGGTATGTTATTTAGTTATATTTTTTCTGTTTCTGCTATTTTTTTTAATTCTGTTATTATATTTTTTTCTGATATTCTATTAGTTTTTCCCACAAAAAAAAAAAGCTTTCTATATAAGTTTTAATTATGGGCATCATTCTTTTTTCACTTTCTTGTTGTTCAAACGTTTGATTTTCTTGAAGAACCCAATCTTTCAGCAATTCGAATGTTAGTTCTAAAATTATACCATAGCATTAATTAAAAATTAAAATTAATTATTGTCATTATTTATCTGTATAACTGATTATTATTATTATTATTAAGTATTATTTATATATATCTATTCAATAAAAATATATTTTTAAAAAAAAAAATTTTACCATTTTTTTGATATAATCAGAAATCCCGGAGACTTCAGGACTTGGTTCACTAATTAATTTTGGATCAAAGTTCTCTTTGAATATAACCCGAAAATGGACCTTCAAAATATGATGATTTTGTTATTTTGGCCATCACAATCTCCTGACTTAAATCCAATAGAAAACTTGTAAGATAACATAAATAGAAGACATAAAAAGTTCAAAATTGAAATTAGAGACAAAGAAATATTATGGGAACAAATACAAAAAATTTGGAAGGAAATTTCATTAAAAGTGTGTTCAAAATTAATTAATTCAATGCAAAAACGAATAAATGATATAATAAAAGCAAGGGGATATACAAAATTTATAAAAATATTAAATTTCGCTGTATAAGCGATAAAATAAATACATTATGTAAATTGGATTCTTTATGTAATAAAAAAATAATTGTCCAATAAAATTTAATTAATTATCATGTGTACAAAAATTATGCATTAATTTATTGCTTTTTTTTTTGTTTAACATTTATTAAAAATAAATAAAAACGCGCACTCTTAAAATCATGATTTCTCACAAATATCCTGAGACTACAACTTTTTCGTTAAAACAAAATGGAACTAATTATACTTATAATATTATTAGTGAAGGATTTTATCCGCCTAAAAATATTGTTAAATATATATCAGCTCATTCACGAATTAGAAAACAATTTAAAATTCCCGATAATTATATAGTTCAAACTAGTTGGGGAAGAGAAAATTTACAACACAATGTTAAATGTGAAATTAAATATGAATTAAACCAACCAATTTTTAGAATTTTATTCGGAGAAAATTTTGAACAAATAGTAAAATCAAAGGAATCTTCTACTAAAGTTGCGACTGAATATTTACAGGTTGGTATCTTTTTTTAAATTAAAATTTTTATATAATTTATTATAAAAATAATTTTAATATTATTTTTAAATAGAAAAAAAATCCTAATACACATATATTACTTTCTGGGATACATGTATTTGGTCTTAATGCTAAAGATGTAGAACATGAACGTGAAAAAAAGAATAATTCACATTTTTTTAAACCATTCAATATGCTAAGTGAATCCATGAAGACAAAACGATCAAGAGCATTTTCTGCACAAGTGAATAGAGCTTTTGAAAAAGAAATTTCTGGCTTTTATAATCCAATTGATCAACCAATTTTACAAGAAATTCATTTTAATGTTCAAGATAAAAATTATTATGCAAAATATAATAATAAGAACAAAGAAAATGAAAATGAACGAATAAATGCTTTTACAAAAGTTATTGATAAAGGGCCAATTTCTCGTGAAGCATATAGAAATTTAACTGCACTTCAACCTGAATTACTACGAGATAGAACTATCTATGAAAATAGAAAAAAAATTAATATAGAAATGAATCAAAAAATACCTATATTTATTATAGATATCAAAAATACTTCTTTTACATCAACAAATGAAACTATTGATATTGAGGATCCCGAAATTATAGAGGAGGTTTTACAATCTATCGGTAAAGCAGGTTATAGAAAAATTACAGATATTTTAATTTTTGTAATTCCAAATCTTATAATTAGAAAAGTTCTTGATCTGAAAAATCCAATAATTCATATACGTATATCCGGTGATGGACGCAATGTTGGTAGAAAAGTAAAACATGTAATGATTACATGTACTATTTTAGATGATATTTTAAATATTTATAAAGCTGATTTTCACTATACCATTATTTTATATCCGGGAGTTGAAAATTATGAAATACTACATAATGTAATAGAACAAATGATTGATGAATTAAATAGTTTAGTATTAAATAGTTTGATAGATTCTAATGGAACAAAATGGAAAATTGAACCATATTTTAGTAGTGATTGGAAATTTTTAGCAATAATATTAGAATTTAATGCTGCAAATACTAATTTTTTTTGTCCATGGTGTTTGTGTACGAAAAAGGATATGGGAAATAAAGATAAAATTTACAAAATTGAAAAAAATATGAATCAAATAACATCTTTAAACCCATCACCTGGACATCATAAAGCACCTCTTCTTCCTATGATTCCATTGGAACGNCCGAAATTATAGAGGAGGTTTTACAATCTATCGGTAAAGCAGGTTATAGAAAAATTACAGATATTTTAATTTTTGTAATTCCAAATCTTATAATTAGAAAAGTTCTTGATCTGAAAAATCCAATAATTCATATACGTATATCCGGTGATGGACGCAATGTTGGTAGAAAAGTAAAACATGTAATGATTACATGTACTATTTTAGATGATATTTTAAATATTTATAAAGCTGATTTTCACTATACCATTATTTTATATCCGGGAGTTGAAAATTATGAAATACTACATAATGTAATAGAACAAATGATTGATGAATTAAATAGTTTAGTATTAAATAGTTTGATAGATTCTAATGGAACAAAATGGAAAATTGAACCATATTTTAGTAGTGATTGGAAATTTTTAGCAATAATATTAGAATTTAATGCTGCAAATACTAATTTTTTTTGTCCATGGTGTTTGTGTACGAAAAAGGATATGGGAAATAAAGATAAAATTTACAAAATTGAAAAAAATATGAATCAAATAACATCTTTAAACCCATCACCTGGACATCATAAAGCACCTCTTCTTCCTATGATTCCATTGGAACGATATGTGCCAGATAAGCTTCACATTATGCTTAGAATATAGAATAGATTATGAGCATTAATTATACAAGAAATTAAATCAGAGAATCGATTTGATGAAAATATTAGAGTAATCATTAATAAAGAAATGCAAAGAATTAAAGTAAAGTTTTATTTTTGGCAAGATTATGATACTCAAAATTGGTCTTACACATCTTTAATGGGAAATGACAAAGAAGCTGTTTTACATGATTTTGATTTTGGAGTTATTTTTAATAATGATCGTGCAATTTTAATTAACGATTTATGGAGAGAATTTTATAAGTTATATATAATGATGAAAAAATCAGAAACAGATTCTACCTTTTTTGCATCACAAGCAAAAAAATGGCTTGATTTGTTTCTTACACCTTTTCAAGGCGAACTTAATACAATTTCATTTAAAAAAGGACTCTATCGACCAAAAGATATTACTCCATATATTCATGTTTTAATTAATCATGTATCGGAATTTATAGAAAAACATAAGCAATTTGGATTGTCAGCTTTTTCTTGTGCTGCCGTAGAAAAAAAAAATCATGAACAGGTTAGTACATTTTTTAGAAAAACAATGAAAGATGGTGGAAATGGTATAGAAAGAAAATCAGCCATTTTTGAGATATTATATTATGAAAATAAGTCTATGTATTTTTTTGAAAAATCTACAATTAATTCAATTACTAAACCTTAATATTTCTTTATTAAATAATATAATTTTGATTTCTTAATTTCCTTTTCATTAATCACAACATCTTTATTAAAATGTATAAGTTTAATTTTATTAAATTAGCTTTCATTAATCTCATCACAACATCTTTATTAAATAGTATAATTTTTAATTTTATTAAATTCTCATTTTATTAATAACAACATTTTAGCTTTCATTAATCACAATCATAATTATTAATCACAATTATTAATTACAATCATTACAATATATTAATTACAATTATTAATCAAGATCATCTAAACTTCAATATTTCTTTATTAAGTAATATAGCTTTAATTTCTTAATTTCCTTTTCATTAATCACGACATCTTTATTAAATCATATAAGTTTAATTTTATTAAATTAGCTTTTATTAATCATTTCATGACATCTTTATTAAATTAGTTTTAATTCTCTTTTTATTAATAACGACATGGCATAATAGGACCCCGAGCAATCTATAAATAGGTCACATTAGAGTTTGCTTAACTATCATAGTAAAATTTTTAAAAAGTTGCTTATTTTTAATTAAAATTTAAAAATTTACTTACAAAAATTATATTTTTCCTTTCTTATTTCCTAATTTAGTATTATCTGACCTATTCATAGATTGCTCGGGGTCCTGGCATAATAGTTTAATTTTGATTTTATTAAATTAGATCACGATTATGATTATTAATTACAACATATTAATCACGATCATTAATTACGATCATAATTACAACATATTAACAAATAAATGAAATTTTTTTTATAAATATATTTTATAATTGTATCAAAATTTTAATATTTAATTATTATAATGTCAACCATTAATTAAAAATTCGCGATCATTAAAAATTTAAATTAAATTAAATTTTTATTCACGATTNTCAATATTTCTTTATTAAGTAATATAGCTTTAATTTCTTAATTTCCTTTTCATTAATCACGACATCTTTATTAAATCATATAAGTTTAATTTTATTAAATTAGCTTTTATTAATCATTTCATGACATCTTTATTAAATTAGTTTTAATTCTCTTTTTATTAATAACGACATGGCATAATAGGACCCCGAGCAATCTATAAATAGGTCACATTAGAGTTTGCTTAACTATCATAGTAAAATTTTTAAAAAGTTGCTTATTTTTAATTAAAATTTAAAAATTTACTTACAAAAATTATATTTTTCCTTTCTTATTTCCTAATTTAGTATTATCTGACCTATTCATAGATTGCTCGGGGTCCTGGCATAATAGTTTAATTTTGATTTTATTAAATTAGATCACGATTATGATTATTAATTACAACATATTAATCACGATCATTAATTACGATCATAATTACAACATATTAACAAATAAATGAAATTTTTTTTATAAATATATTTTATAATTGTATCAAAATTTTAATATTTAATTATTATAATGTCAACCATTAATTAAAAATTCGCGATCATTAAAAATTTAAATTAAATTAAATTTTTATTCACGATTATTCTTGCTTATGTAATTATAAATTATTATTTAAAATTATTATTCTGCAAATTTTTTTAAAAACTTTATTTGATTAAATGTAATTAAAAATCTATAAAAATGTACATTAAAAAAATTATATTTGTTATGTGTAAAAACTTAAATGAATATACCCAGCTGAAGTTTGAATATCTTTCACATCCCTTTTACTCTTAATTTTCCACTCTACAATTAATTTAGGTAAATTTTTTTTCTTTTTTCATCAAATAATAAAACAAAAGTTTGTTGATTATTATTAAAATATTTTTTCCCCCAGTTTGGATTATTAAAAAGATTTGTTAATTGTGAATATGTATCGGGACCTTGAAAAAAACACTTATAACTACCATTTTTACGGTTAAAATAATGAATATAACCTTTAAAAACTCCAAAAAATAAACTCTCTAAACATGGAAAATTAAAGGACTGTTTTCCGGAATGTTTAAAATGTTCTTTAAGTCTAGTTCCTATGACATAAACTAGATCAGCCTTGAATTGATTAATTGCTTCTAAAGGTAATATATATAATTCCTCACGTCCAACATTATATTTTTTGACAATATTTTGATGGCAAACTAACCCTCTTTTTGTTTTATATAGTTTTTTACAAATTTCACATATAAAACATTGTTGAGAGGTGGTAGAAACAACAGATATCTCATAGTGTGCACGTAATTGAAGTGTATTAATAGTCATTATATGATTTCTTTAATCTATAAAATAAAAAAAAATAAAAATAAAATAATATTACAAAAATTATAACGATTGCAATTTCTCATTCTTACTTGAGTTCTCGTCAAAAAAAACAATTAGTTCAGAGATGGGACAATTGGTTAGGAAGTCGAACAATTGGTTAGACGCGAATATATAATATAAAATTATATTGTTTTAATATTTTGTTTATCAGACATAGGACATTTCCCCTGAATTGCTGTATTATAGTAAAAAAAAATTTTTTTAATAATAATTTAATATAAACTTTAAGCTCAAGATCTTTTTTTATTTACTTATAAACTTTAAATATTTTTTTTTAATTTGATAGAGAATATAATAAAGAATCTTTGATTAAAATTTCAACTTGATATCTTTTAAACTCATAAAGTTTACTTAGAAGCAACTGAAATTTTCATAGTAAAATTTAAATTTTTAACTCAGCAAAAAGGATCTACATAAATTTTAAAATACTATGAAAATTTCAGTTGTTTCTAAGTAAACTTTATGAATTTAAAAGATATCAAGTTGAAAATTTAATCAAAGATTTTTTATAATATTCTCTATCGAATTGAAAAAAAATATTTAAAGTTTATAAGTAAATGAAAAAGAATCTTGAGCTTAAAGTTTATATTAAATTACTATTAAAAAAAATTTTTTTTTACTATATACAACATTTTGAACTCCTGTAAGGGGAAATGTCTTGTGATTGTTATAAATCGATAATATTTGAGGGTGTATAATTAATTTACTACCCAATAAACAGCTGAGATCACATGTGATCTTATGTAAACTAGGGACCTAAAAAAGGTCAAATTCCATAAACGCGCTGATATATTCTTAATTCTCACTTTCTATATTTACTATTTCATTATGATATTCTTCATCTTCACCTTCTTCATCTTCGTCATCTTTGTCATCGTCATCTTCATCTTCGTCACCTTCTTCACCTTCTTCACCTTCGTCACCTTCATATTTATCATTTTTTTTACCTTCATATTCGTTATTTTCTACTTTTCTTTTGGATTTTTTAAGATTTTTTCGTAGAGTTTCAACTTCAATAATTCTTTTCTTTTCTTTGTTTCTTTCGGATTCTATCTGTTTTTCAGGATCTTTCTGTCTTTCTGGAGATAGTGTTAGGAATCAGGTCTATATTTAGACTCGAATAATCGTCACGAATAATCGACGAATAATTGCGAATAATCGTCAATTATTCGCGATTATTCGGCGATTATTCGACGATTATTTGGCGATTATTCGCGATTATTCGACAATTATTCGCAATTATTCAGCGATTATTCGCGATTATTTGACGATTATTCGCAATTATTCGACAATTATTCAGCGATTATTCGCGATTATTCGATGATTATTCGCAATTATTTGACGATTATTCGCGATTATTTGACGATTATTCGTGATTATTCAACGATTATTCAGTGATTATTCGGCGATTATTCGCGATTATTCGACGATTATTCGCGATTATTTGGCGATTATTTGGCGATTATTCGACGATTATTCACGATTATTCAGCGATTATTCGAAAATTTTACACGATTTTTCGCAGATATTTTTTTTAAAACTCGAATAACTTCGTGAATATCGATGCTACAAGGACGAAACACATATCATTTTGTAGCAAAAAACAAGGCCGTTCTTTCTGTCTTAGAAATATCTTAGTAGAAAATTGCTCTGTGCTTCGATAATCGTGAGCAAAGTCAAAAAAACAGAAAAAAATAGTTGAAAATTTGCGAAAATTTTTGCAGGTGGTAAAAATTTGTGCAAATTTTCGTCTCTAAAAATTTTTTGATGCTAATACTATCAAAATTACTACAGTGCGGAACCTCTATAACCGGTCAAAAATTTTGCTATTTTTAAATGTATGTTACACCTGCCAAAAGAAGTAAATAAAAATTTTAACCGTTAATTTCGATAAATCATATCAAAAGCTACAGAAATTATCGGTTTTGATCAAAAAATTTTAAGATTTGCCGGTGTTACATAGATTTGAAATTTACACGTTTTACTATAAAAAATAAAAATTGCAAATAATAAATTTTGTGTGACTTTCTAAAAATATTACCATTTTGTAGTGTTTATGTTGCCCAATCATTTTAGCTTAGAAATGCATGTATAGATTATTATAAAAATTTTGAGTTGCATTATGTCTTCGCGCAAAAAATTAGCTGCAAAAAAGAGAGCAAAAAATCAAATTCGCAATGTAAATACAGGTCAATTTATAGAGCAATATTCAACAAGTGATGATGAATATACATTATCAAGTGATGGTTATTCAACAGATAGTTCATATGAAAGTTATTATGCCCAAAGAATATTAAAACTTGGGGATATAGTTTTTAATTTAACAGAGATTGATGAAAAAAAGAAAGCACCATATGTTGGAAATTCTACTGCAACGTATTATCGAAAATATGGACCATCTGGTACATTTACAAAAGCAGCTAAAGGTTCATTATCAATTAACCAATATTTTACAGCAAATATTACCAATAATTCACAAGAAGTTTCAATTGATGAAATAGAAACTAATACAGAATC
The DNA here is from genome assembly GCA_003547095.1 of Diversispora epigaea. Lineage (NCBI taxonomy): Eukaryota > Fungi > Glomeromycota > Glomeromycetes > Diversisporales > Diversisporaceae > Diversispora > Diversispora epigaea. Next base: position 124,500 of record PQFF01000281.1, on the reverse strand, counting down.
AACAAATGATATATTGCAAGTGGAAAATTCTGAAAGTTTGCAAGAAGGAATAATGGATATTGATACTGAAGATATTTTACAATTAGAAGATTCTGAAAGTTCACAAGAAGAAGAAACAGATATTAATGATAATGATATTGAAAATATTTTTTCACAAAAAATAAAAGATTTAGAATTAATTCTTCAAGATAAAAACAAGTTTACTGTATATGAATATTTAAAGTATCGTTCAATTTATGAATTTTTAATTAATTGGAAAAAAAAATATATGTCTCGTGATGATGCTGCATTTAATGCTGCACAAAAAGTTTTTGATAAAGGGGTATATTGCGCAAGAACAATCAAAAAATGGACTAAATACTGGCTTGAAAATAAAACAATACCAATATCAATACAAGGTTGCCATCAAAAAACAAAATCATTCATTGATGATGAAGATATTATTAATGACAGTCTTACTTTTATTCGACAAAACAGTGGAAAAATAACACCAAAAAATTTTCAACAATTTATTAATTTAAAATTTCTTTCAAAAATAGAGGGGAAAAAATCAATTACATTAAAAACAGCTCGTATTTGGCTTAAAAAACTTGGATTAGTTCCACAATCTAAAAAAAAGGGTATTTATTTTGACGGTCATGAAAGAGATGATGTATTGAAATATCGTGAAAAATTTTTAAAAGAAATGAAAGAATTGGAACAATTTATGCCAACATTTATTGGAAATGAAATGACACAACTTAATCCAGAAATTCCTTCAAATCAAAAATTACATATATTTATCACACATGATGAATGTTTATTTTATGCAAATGATGATCGTCCGATAGTATGGGCACCAATTGGAGAACCTCCATTAAGAAAAAAAGGTCATGGCAAATCAATTATGGTTAGTGATTTTTTACTTGAAACAATTGGCAGATTAAAATTAACTCCTGAGCAATCCTTATTAAATCCAAATATACCAGTTGAAGCACGTAAATTTTTAAAACCTGGAAAAAATGAAGAAGGTTGGTGGACAGCAGAACATTTGATTGATCAAGTTATCAATTATGCAATTCCTATTTTTGAAACTATTTATCCAAATGCAATTGCTGTAATGGCATTTGATAATAGTACCAATCATGGTGCAATGCCAGAAGATGGTTTAAATGCTACAAAAATGAATGTTAATCCTGCAGGAAAACAGCCACGAATGCATTCAACATTTTTTGGAACAGACAATATATCACAATCAATGGTTTTTCCATCAGATCATCCACAATATCCAAATAAAGCTAAAGGTATGCGACAAATTCTAATAGAAAGAGGATTATGGAAAGAAGGATTAAAAGGTGAATGTAAATTATGTAAGGGAAAAGAAAAAAAAATAGATTCTCAAAGAATTGATTGTTGCATGCGTCGAATTTTATCATTACAACCAGATTTTATTTCTCAAAAATCTAGATTACAAATTGAAATAGAAAAAAGAGGTCATAAATGTATTTTTTATCCTAAATTCCACTGTGAACTGAATTTTATAGAAATGTATTGGGGTGCAGCAAAACATTACACTAGAGAACATTGTAATTATACTTGGGTAGGATTGCAAAGAATTGTTCCTGAGGCTTTGGATTCAGTTCCTTTAATTACAATTCGTCGTTTTGCACAAAAATCTTGGCGTTATATGGATATATATAGGAAGGGAATTACTGGTAAAATGGCAGAATTTGCAGCAAAAAAGTATAAATCTCATAGAAGAGTTCCTGATAACATTTACAATGAACTTGAATCAGTTATTATTAAATAAATAAATATTAGATCACTATTTCGATCATTTTGATTATTGCTAAATCTATTTTTTAATTGGTTTATATATAAAACACGTGATTTTTACTAACCAGGAAAATTGAGAATTTTTTTTTATTCCATAAATCGATTCTATTATATGAGAAGAGTCTAATTTTTCTTACCCCAGTTAAATCCAATCACTAGATCAAGTTTTATTTAAGATTTTATAGGTTCCTATTATAGAGGTTCCGCACTGTACTAAGTAAATATAAAAATATAAGTAAATGTTTGTTTCTTTTAAATAAAATATTTATTTAACATTTAATTTTGATATTAATTAATAAATAACAAAGTTTATAAAATTTCAATATTTAAATTGATTTATTAATATAATTAATATTAAATGGTTCAATATTAAATCAAAATTAACATTTAGAATTGGTAAATTAATATTAGAAATTATAAAAGTTATATTAAAAATTAAAAATTATTAAGGAAACATTTCTATATATACATTATTTTGTTTAATAAAAAGAATTTGATTGACTAAATGTGGATTTAATCTATTTCTATGAGGAGTGATATGAATTCTAGCATCTGAAAATAATCTTTCAGAAGGTACAGATGTTGCAGGAATTGATAAATATTTTTGTGCTAATTTTGATAAATTGGGATATGAATTACAATTAGCTTTCCACCAAATTAAAGGATCACTTTTTTCATACATCAATAACTCTTTTATTTGTAAATATTGGTTAATTTCATTTGAATTAGTTCTAAATTCTTGATTAGAAGTTGAAGAAAGATGAAAAAAAAAAGATGATATTAAAGATGTTGAATCTACTTCTAATGAACTTTGAGTTTTATCAAATGACAAATTTACAATTTCTTCAATTTCTTTTTTAATTTTGGTATGTATAATATCACGTGTATTCTAAATAATAAATTAGATAAAAAGTTAAATATTATATAAATTATTTAATTAAAAAGATATATACTTACTTGTGAACAAACAGTTAAATTTTTAAATCTAGAATCTAAAAATGATACAGTTATTCCATAATTATTTGAAATACTCCATCTTTTTTCAAGATCATCTAAAATAGTATTACAAATGTTTGAAATTGTAGTATTTGTAATAATAGTATTATTTGATTTTATATTTTTTAAATTACGTATAACTTTATTAATTATAGGAGCAGTAAGAGCTAATGTTGTATATTTTTCTCCTCCTAATAATCTTGTCGCTTGTTCAGCAGAAGCTAATAATTTTGTCAAATTTTGAATAATTTTCCATTCTGCTGAAGTGGGTAAAAGTTGATCCATAATATTAAAATCATGAATATTACTTGATAAATGACTATTTTCTAAGTTATTGGCTAACCATTTAATTGGATTTTTTAATTCATAAAGTCGAACTAAAGTATTGTAAAATGAATTCCACCTTATATCTATAGGCTTGATAATTTCAACTGTTTCATTTTCTTGAATTTGATTACACATAACTTGTGCACGTTTTAATTGTTGTCTTCTTTTATCTCTTCCCAAAAAAAGTAATAAGATTTTTTACTTTTGTTATTAGAGGATCAATTATTTTCAATCCTTTATTAACTGATAATTGCAATGTATGAGCAGCACATGGGATCCAATCTTTTTCCAATCTTGTTACTGCAGATTTAACATTACTTCCATTATCTGTAACTATAATTATTATTTTATCTTCCAAATTCCAGTCATCAAGAACTTTTGATACATGACGAGAAATTTCAACACCAGTATATGGATATGGTATTTCTCCAACATTCAAAACCATGTTACAAATCTCAAATTCTTTATTAATCCAATAAGCAGTAATGCCCAAATATGAATCATGTGCTTTTGATAACCACAGATCAAAGGTTAAATGAATATAATCAATAGAATTAATTATTGTATCTTTGAGTTGTCTTTTCATATAATTATATGAAAAATCTATTAAATTTTTGATAGTATTAATACAAGGAATAGAAAATTATGGATTGAGTGCATTACAATAATTTTTGAAACAATCACTTTCAATAATAAATAATGGTTGTCTTGTTCCTACTATAAATTTTACAAGATCTTGATTTAATAATTTTTGTTTTCTTAAACTAAAAGGTCTTGATAGAAGTTCAACAATAGATTGTTGTTTTGGTTGTTTTAGATTGTTGATTTCTTCTGGAGTTTTTAAAGATAGTGAAACTTCAGTAATATGATAATCATCACGAAGATGTTTTGTATAATTAGTTGTAGAACCATGATGAGCATATTTGCGTGTACAATCTTTTATTTGACAGATTGCATAAACAACATCTGTTTCTATATCATGATCAGTTATGAAAAAATCCCAAACAAAACTAAATCTCAATGCTGCCACTGTTTTTAATTTTTTTGATTTTGATTTTTTTCCTTTAGAGGTTTTTAATAAAACAGATGCTTTTCTTTTTCTACGATTTTGAAGACGACTAGAATTACTTAAAATATTATTGCTACTGATTTCACCTTCATCACCTTCATCACCTTCATCACCTTCATTATCTTCATCACCTTCATTATCTTCATTATCTTCATTACCTTCATCATTTTTATCACTTTCATTATTAATTTCATAATTATTTAATTCTTTTATATTAATTGATTTTTCAAAAAAAAATTGAATTCCTTTTTTATTTGTATTGCCTTTTATTCTATTCATTGGGGTTTTTTTTCTTTGGATAATATTTTTACTTGATGAAGCAATAAGTGTTTCTTCTTCACTTAGAAAATTTATTAAATTCATTTTAAAAGATAAAAAATCATTTTCATTATTAGAATTATTTTCTAGAATCCAACCTTCTATATTTTCCACATCTACATTTTCTTCATGTTCTACTACCTTTCCCTTTCCTTTTTCTACTCTTTTTTTATTACTATTTATTCTCTCTTCACTTTCCCCTTCTTCATCTCTTCTTTATCCTTCTCTTCATCCTCTTCATCTATTTCTATAATTTTGACAATATCTCTTTTTCCTTTTTCTACTCTTTTTTTATTACTATTTATTCTCTCTTCACTTTCCCCTTCTTCATCCTCTTTTTTATCCTCCTCTTCATTCTCTTCATCATCTGTTTCTATAATTTTGACAATATTTCTTTTTCTTTTTTTTCCCACTTCTTTTTTTATTCTCCTTTCCTCAAGTTCTTTACTCTCTTCTCTTCTATCATTCTCTTCTCTTTTGTCATTTTTTTCTCTTCTTATACTCCTCTTCCCTCTTATACTCCCTTCTTTTAAGTGTCTGTGACTCTCCATAACTGTAATTTTGGCGATTTTACTCTTTCCTTTACTTCTCACTTCTTTTTCTATTCCCCTTTCCTTGAGTTCTTCACTCTCTTCTCTTCTAATACCCCCCTTTTTTCTCCTGTCCCTTCTCTTAGACGTTCGTAACCTTCTGAGACCGTAATTGTCCCTTCTCTTAGACGTCTATGACTTTCCGCGACTGTAATTAGAGCAGTTTCGGTAATATCGGCAATTTTGACGATTTCGGTTCTTCCCTCACCCCTCTACCGTCTTCACCACTCTCTTCACCACTCTTTTCGTTATTTTCGTGGTGTGGCCTTCTTTTCTTTTCCGCGTTGGTCCAATTTTCCCGAGGTTCAATTATTATCACCAGTTCGCTCATGTCGGAATCTACAAAAAAAAAAGATTATTGTTAATAATCTTATAAAATTATAAAAATATTATAATTATAATATAATATTATAATTATAATAAAAATTATAATTATAATAAAAATATTATAATTATAATATTCTATTTGAATATTATAATATTTTCGAATAAAATATTATAATTATAATATTATAATTATAATTAAAATATCACATCAGGAAATTTTTTAAGTCGGAGGTTATTGTAATAATTTCATTTTCAAAGGTTATTGAAGGTTATCGGACCAATAACCTTCGCAAATATTACGTTTATTATGATAAAGTGAAGGTTATTGAAGGTTATCGATATCAATAACCTCCGGAGTATTACGTTTTATTAATAAAAATGAAGGTTTTCAGTACCAATAACCTTCGTAAATATTACGTTTATGTTGGAGGTATTCGAAGGTTATCGGAGTGAAGGACTTCGAAGGCTTACGTTTAAAAAAATTTACTGATGTATAATTATAATTATAATATTATATTCGAAAATATTATAATATTCAAATAGAATATTATAATTATAATATTTTTATTATAATTATAATTTTTATTATAATTATAATATTTTTATTATAATTATAATTTTTATTATAATTATAATATTATATTATAATTATAATATTATAATTATTATATTATAATTATAATATTTTCGAATAAAATATTATAATTATAATATTTTATTCGAAAATATTATAATTATAATATTTTATTCGAAAATATTATAATTAAAATATTATAATTATAATATCGCGATTATTACGGTTAATTACGATTTTAATAATCGCCGATTAATCACGATTATTCATGATTAATCACGATTTTAATAATCGCCGATTAATCGCGATTAATCGTCTATCAACATTTGTACTCGACTATATAGTTAATAGGCGATTAATCGTGATTTTATATTCGCGATTCATAACACTATCTGGAAATACTGGTCTTTGGGGAGTTGGAGATGAGTCCGATTCATATTCAAAACCTTCTTCATTTTCAATTTTTCTCTATTTTTTAAAATTTTGTTAGTTTTCGAAAATTTTAAAAATCTGGCATGATATGAAATTTACTTACTAAATTTTTTGCAAGAGCCGGTTGTATAATTTCTTCTGACATTTTGATAACTTCATTTTTCGGGTTGAGAAAAATTTCTGAAATAGAAATCACCCAGGCGATTTGAAGATTTGAAATATTTTTTTTCTTAGGCCAGACATTTTTAATTATTTTTGTCATTTTCGTCGTCTTCGATTTTTTCAAATAATTTACGAAAACAATTTGAAACAGCAAGTTTCTTCTTCTACGCTGCAATTTCAGATGCTTTCGCTACGTTACTAATTGGAGGTAACATATTGCTGAAATTTTCAAAAATTGCTGTTTTTACTCGTGCACACAAGGTGCCTCTAAGAGAACGGAGCCTTTTTGATAACTATAAATTTTTAAAAAAATTAATTACAAAACTCTTTAAAATATCAATTTATAGATTTTACTTACAGGTTTTCGAATTTTTTTTTCAAAATATAGTTTCTATTTACTACCCAAAGTGAAGAAAAATTCATTATCAGATTTTCTTAGAAAAAATTTGGCAGATTCTTTGAATTTGTCATAATTGGGATATATTTTTTTTTCTAGCAGGTCTTGAGCAGACTTAATTATTACAGCCTATTTATAAAAATTGTTAATATTGCGAACATTTGCGAAATGTTCAAAATTTAATATTATACTAACATCTATACAAACTTGATCATGTGAAAGTATGGCAACTTCTTCTTTAATAATTTTTATTTCTTCTTTCATGTCTTCTTGATTTTTTTTAACTTTTTCTAGAAGTGTTTTTAAAATATCCAATTTCGAAAAGATTCTTTCTATAATAGCTTGAAACATAAAAAATTTTTAGTCATTTTAATTTTTTTTTGAAATAATTAAACCAATATATTATTATACTATCATTCATTTGATCTACCGAAGACGAGGTTAAGTTTGAATCTTCAGATTCTAGTAGTGGACGTGGAAATAAAAAAGAACGTGAAGTTGAAGCCAAAGAAGGGCGTCAAGCTGAAGCCGAAGAAGGGCATAAAGCTGAAGCCAAAGAAGGGCGTGAAGTTGAAGTCGAGGAAGGGCACGAAGAAGAAACGCGTGAATATGAAAAGGTGCGTGAAGGGTTTTGTTTTTTTTTTTAAATAATTCGTTCAAATTGCTCATCTTAAATAATAAATAAATATTTCATAAAAATAAACAAAAAAAATAGTAATATTACAGAAAATGCAAACAAAAAAATTGAAATAAATAGTAATGTTATCGAAACTAATAAAAATACGTGCAGTATTATTTGATTATATTCTAAAGTATGTAGATTCGAAAGAATATAGCATATAATAACAACTAATACATACATACCTTATTACCAGACAATAAAATAAAATTTGTAGCGTTATCAAAATAAAACAAAAAAAAATGTCTGTCTAGAGTTGTTAAATTACAGTTTAAACTCAGTGTATTAATAATTTCATGTAAAGGTAATAGTAATGTTACGGAAAATACAAGTAAAAAATAATAATATTACGGAAAATGAAAAAAAAAAATTGAAATAAAAAATACATGCAATATTATATAACTACATCCTAAGTATATATATTTGAGAGAATATAAAGAATATAGCATATAATAATAATAAAGCAAAGGCAAAAGACAAAAGACAAGGATAGTGATGGTAGGCGCAATACGAATTGAGCCAGGAATTTAGCCAGATTTAATTTAGCCAATTGAGCCTGAAATTTAGCCACGGCGTAATCAGGCGCAATGGCTAAATTCTGGCACAAAGGCTAAATAATGACGCAATTCTGATTGGCTGGCGCAATTATAAAATTTATTAAATAATTATTTTTAAATTTTTAAAAATAATTAATTTTAGCTTTAATTTCAAATCAATTTTACATAACTAGGAGCGATTTTCTACTATGATATTCCTATGACAGATCGAAAGATCT
>PQFF01000281.1:31460-104717 GCA_003547095.1 Diversispora epigaea | reverse complement strand
ACAATTCACCATGTTGATCACCCATTTCCGAAAAATTGGCATTATTAATTTGATATCAAACAGTTCTCAAAAAATCTCCAAATCTCAAAGATTAAAATGAGTATAAGAACTATTATTCCAAAATCGATACTTTGCGACATAGAATTTTTTAAAGACAAAATTTTAGGTGTTGCAGTACATTTGTGAGTTACTGTAGTTCCACACTTTGATAAAAATAATGAATACTTTGTAATGGAATGAGACTGATGAGGTCTTATCTTTATTCATTTAAATATTTAATAAAAAATACAGGTAGAATAAAAATTGACTATAACAATTTACGGTTAACGGTCTGACCAACCACCATAAGACCACGAGTATACATGTTCCCAAAATTGATTTTGGATTTTTGAGATATTTCGACTTTTTGAGATTTATGCAGAATCCATTCTATATATGGAAGTAAAAAAAGTACCCAGTTATATATATCTTCAATCAAAGAATAAATCTGGGTGGTCAAAAAATTTCGGGTTTTAAGTAAAATAATTTCGTCTTCTATGAAAAACTATTTCGACTTCTTTCCCCGAAATTGCAATTTCGGGGCCCCAAAATAATTTTGCGTGCAAGTATAGCCACGAGCACCTTATAAGGTAAGTGTTTTCCTTACCAAAGTTATAAACAAAGAAAATATTTGGAAGTAACGTCCAGTCGACGTAAAAATCCCACCTAACAACAACCACACCTTAACAACCCCAGAACCAGCACCCAAAAAGGACTAAGTTCCAAAAATACCATTATAACACTTTATAACTTGTATACCTACTTACTAATCTACGGTGTCACCAAATATGTCCACTTTAATGTTGGTTAGATGAAACAAACGTTTCTCCCAGTGAATAAAACGGCTACTTTGACGAAACTAAAATTTCTTCCAGCGAAAATAAAGTTGATCTTAACGGGAAAGTCTATCTTCTGCACGTATCATGAAAGTATTTAGCGTCAGTTTCTCATGGTCGACTCTTTTCCCTCTCATTCGAGATGGTATAGGAACAAAGTTCTTCCAAAATTATTTCTGTTGATAATTTTCACACGTATCTATTCATTGGTATCATAACAGATCTGAAGATCCTCCCAAGAAATAATCCATTTTGTGGCCTAATCTGTCTAACAAGTTTCCAGCTAGTGAGACGAATCTACGTGAATTGAGTCGTGAAGGCGCATTTTTCGACGCAAAATGTTGGCAGATATCCAAAAAGTATTATAATCCAATAAAAATATAAAGCACCTAACTACTACCACACCTCAAACTACTAACTCTCTGCTCAATTTCACAACACATACCCCAGCTACAACTAAAATACATCACACTCTCCCGTTCTCCCACAATTCATCACATCACACATCGTTACCACCAAACGTCACCTAAGTATCACCATACTCCTAGATCACCTGCCGTTCATCCCCTATGTACCACTGTACCACCAAATTTTTTCATCAGTACGTCACACCTAAATTGACAAGATCGACAATTCAGGATTAAACCAAAATTTGACATTTCCCCCAAAAAGTTATTGACATGAAAATGAGGAAAATTTGTGGCGTAGACCCATAACCAATATATACGCAAAGTCAAACAGTTCCAGGAAACTTATTCGTTTATTCCGTTCGTTCAAAAAGCAAACTATCCAATCCAGAAAAAAGAGACTGGCCCTTACGTCCTGCCTCAGTTCGTCCTAAAGCTTCTGCACTCCAAGACTATTTTCCAAGAAAAACAGAGAGTTTCACCGTTTACGTCTTCTGCGAAGAAACTGGAACCAACTCCACTGACCAAACTTCATAAGTATTTAAGAATAGTAACCCCAACGTCTTCTAGTCTTATTCGGTTGCTATCTAACCTCTGACTTAGACTGCCTTTCGTAACTTCATAAATATCCACTTCAGTTCTTTACTGCGGAATTTGAGTGATGGACGGATAACCAGAAAGAGTTTTTTTTTTTTCTAATGAATACATTGTAATGGAATGAGACTGATGAGGTCTTATCTTTATTCATTTAAAATATTTAATTAAAAATACAAGAAGAATAAAAATTGACTATAACAATTTACGGTTAATGGTCTGACCAACTACCCTAAGGTCACGAGCACCTTATAAGGTAAGTGTTTTCCTTACCAAAGTCTTAAACAAAGAAAATATTTGGAAGTAACGTCCGATCGACGTAAAAATCCCACCTAACAACAACCACACCTCGACAACCCCAGAACCAAACGCCCAAAAGGCTAAAAGTTCCATAACACCATTATAACACTTTATAACTTGTATACCTGCTTACTAATCTACGGTGTCACCAAATATGTTCACCTTAATGTTGGTTAGACGAAACAAATGTTTCTCCCAGTGAATAAAACGGTTACTTTGACGAAACCAAGTTTCTTCCAGTAAAAACAAAGTTGGTCTTAACAGGAAAGTCTATCTCCTACACGTATCATGAAAGTATTTAGTGTCAGTTTCTCATGGTCAACTTTTTTCCCTCCCATTCGAGATGGTATATGAACANTTATTCGGTTGCTATCTAACCTCTGACTTAGACTGCCTTTCGTAACTTCATAAATATCCACTTCAGTTCTTTACTGCGGAATTTGAGTGATGGACGGATAACCAGAAAGAGTTTTTTTTTTTTCTAATGAATACATTGTAATGGAATGAGACTGATGAGGTCTTATCTTTATTCATTTAAAATATTTAATTAAAAATACAAGAAGAATAAAAATTGACTATAACAATTTACGGTTAATGGTCTGACCAACTACCCTAAGGTCACGAGCACCTTATAAGGTAAGTGTTTTCCTTACCAAAGTCTTAAACAAAGAAAATATTTGGAAGTAACGTCCGATCGACGTAAAAATCCCACCTAACAACAACCACACCTCGACAACCCCAGAACCAAACGCCCAAAAGGCTAAAAGTTCCATAACACCATTATAACACTTTATAACTTGTATACCTGCTTACTAATCTACGGTGTCACCAAATATGTTCACCTTAATGTTGGTTAGACGAAACAAATGTTTCTCCCAGTGAATAAAACGGTTACTTTGACGAAACCAAGTTTCTTCCAGTAAAAACAAAGTTGGTCTTAACAGGAAAGTCTATCTCCTACACGTATCATGAAAGTATTTAGTGTCAGTTTCTCATGGTCAACTTTTTTCCCTCCCATTCGAGATGGTATATGAACAAAGTTCTTCCAAAATTGTTTTAGTTGGTAATTTTCACACATATCTATCCATTGGTATCATAACGGATCAAAAGATCCTCCCAAGAATAATCCATTTTGTGGCCTAATCTGTCTGACAAATTTCCAGCTAGCGAGACGAATCTATGTAGATTGAGTCGTGAAGGCACATTATTCGATGCAAAATGTTGGCGGATATTCAAAAAGCATTATAATCCAATAAAAATATAAAGCACCTAACTACTACTACACCTCAAACTACTAACCCTCTACTTAATTTTACAACACACCCCCCGGCTACAACTAAAATACATTACACTCCCCTATCCTCCCACAATTCATCACATCACACATCATTACCACTAAATGTCACCTAAGTAACACCATACCCCAGATCACCTGTCGTTCATCACCTATGTACCACCGTACCACCAAAATTTTTCATCAGTACGTCACACCCAAACTGACAAGATCGACAATTCAGGGTCAAACCAAAATTTAACATTTCCCCCAAAAAGTTATTGATATAAAAACGAGGAAAATTTGTGACGCAGACCCATAATCAATATATACGCAAAGTCAAACAGCTCCAGGAAAACTTCTTTGTTTATTCCGTTCGTTCAAAAACAAACTATTCAATCCAGAAAAAAGGAAGATAGCCCATACGTTCTGCCCCGGTTCATCCTAAAGCTTCTACACTCCAAGACTATTTTCCAAGAAAAATAGAGAGTTTCACTGTTTACGTCTTCTACAAAGAAACTGGAACCAACTCCACCGACCAAACTTCATAAGTATTTAAGAATAGTAACCCCAACGTCTTCTAGTCTTATCCGGTTGCTACCTAACCTCCGACTTAGACTGCCTTTCGTAACTTCATAAATACCCACTTCAGTTCTTTACTGCGGAATATAACCAGAAAGAGTTTTTTTTTAATGAATACTTTGTAATGGAATTGGACCAGTGAGACCTCGACTTAATGAATACTTTGTAATGGAATTAGACCAGTGAGGCCTTGACTTTATTCATTTATAAATATTTAATAAAAAATACATGAAAGAATAAAATCTGACTAAGTTAAAACTAACTACCGCCTAGCCAACCACTGTAAAGGTTTAATCCTTTATATAGTAAGTAATTTCCCTACCAATGTCGAACAAAAATATATTTGATAATAAAAGAGGAAAACAAGATCATATAAAAACCTCTAAAGAACTTTTTTACCAACAAAACTACATCCAACTCCCAACATCAGGAAATTTTTTATGTCAGAGGTTATTGTAATAATTTCATTTTCAAAGGTTATTGAAGGTTATCGATATCAATAACCTCCGGAGTATTATGTTTTATTAATAAAAATGAAGGTTTTCGGTACCAATAACCTTTGTAAATATTACATTTATGTTGGAGGTATTCGAAGGTTATCGGAGTGAAGGACTTCGAAGGCTTACGTTTAAAAAAATTTACTGATGAACTAATTTAACACCCAAACAAAATAACTAAACCAACAACCACAGGTCGAAATAATATATATCGGGTATATATCGGGTACCAGATAGGGGGTATACACGTCCCGAAGTTCGGGTACCTATCGGGTATCAGATAGGTACCAGATAGGTACCCGATAGGTACCCGATAGGTATCAGATAGATATCAGATAGGTACCTGATAGGTACCAGATAGGTACCTGATAGGTACCTGATAGGTACCCAATATATAAAATATATGATATTGGGCACCTGATATATATAAAATGTCATATCGGGTACCTGATATCATATAACAAGATTTTGATCAATTCTATGCAAATGTTTTTTATATTAATTCTATGCAAAGTTTTTATGAGATATCAAAAATTCAGCAAAAAATATGCAAATAAAATTATAATAATCATTTTGCAACATTACACAATATAGTGTTACGTGTATTTTAACTATTAATATTATTTGATATAATATTTATTATTTATTTTATAACAATATAAAAAAATAAAATCGGAAATAATTCACAATCGTTTCTACATATAAAACTTTTTATTTTAATAAGTAAATGTCAAAAACGTGATTAANTATTATTCCATCAATTTTAAAGTTCTTGGTCTGAAATTTTTTGTATCGATAGTTTACATTCTCAGCATTTTTTTTTATTAATCACGTTTTTGACATTTACTTATTAAAATAAAAAGTTTTATATGTAGAAACGATTGTGAATTATTTCCGATTTTATTTTTTTATATTGTTATAAAATAAATAATAAATATTATATCAAATAATATTAATAGTTAAAATACACGTAACACTATATTGTGTAATGTTGCAAAATGATTATTATAATTTTATTTGCATATTTTTTGCTGAATTTTTGATATCTCATAAAAACTTTGCATAGAATTAATATAAAAAACATTTGCATAGAATTGATCAAAATCTTGTTATGTGATATTAGATACCTGATATGATATTTTATATATATCAGATATCCAATATCATATATTTTATATATCGGATACCTATCGGGTACCTATCTGGTACCTATCTGGTACCTATCGGGCACCTATCTGGTACCTATCTGATACCTATCGGGTACCTATCTGGTACCTATCTGGTACCCGATAGGTACCCGAACTTCGGGACGTGCACACCCCCTATCTGGTACCCGATATATACCCGATATATATTATTTTGACCTGTGNGATATGATATTTTATATATATCAGATATCCAATATCATATATTTTATATACAGTGAACCCTCTATAAATGCACCCCTCGGGGAATGAGCATTAGGGTGCATTTATAAAGGGGGTGCATTTATAAAAAATATTATTAAAAAATATTTTAATGTGATATTATTATTTATTTTATTAATTATATTATATTTATTTAATTATTATTATATAATTAAAGCAATTATTGATTAAAAAAAAAGTCATCTAAACTAGATTGTCGTGTCATATTAAATTTTTTGGTTTTTATAAATTTTTCAATTGTATTTGCTAATTTAATATATTTTTCTGAATTTTCCTGCTGAAATAAAAACATTTGTACATTTTCTAAACTTGTTAATGCTACATTAATATCAATAGTAACTGGTTCAATACTATCATCTGATTCTTCAATATTTTCTTCTGAATTTTTAAAAATGTCAACAAGTTCTGTAATAATTTTATCATCCTCCAAAAGTTCATAAACAATGTCTTCTTCTGGTACAAAAAGAAATTCTTCTACATCCATTGCATTAGGAAGGTGAAGTGCTTGAATATTTTTAGAAATATTATTTGTTAATTCATTATTATTATCATAATAATCATCATTAAGATCATTAAAAACAAGAATATTTGTATGATTCCAGCAATTACAAATTGTTTCAACTGTAATTTCATCCCAACTTGGAATAATAAAACGAATTGCTTGCAAAACATCCATTTTTAAATCTTGTATAAATTGACCAGTTTCAACTTGCTCTAAAATCCATCTATGTATATAAAATAATTAAAAAATTTAATCAAATAAATTAAATAAATTTTATATAATTTAAATACTAAAACTTACCGAATATGATAATTACGATAATGTCTTTTAAAAGACATAATAATTCCAGCATCCATTGGTTGTATTCGTGAAGTTGTATTTGGAGGTAAAAACTGAATATCAACATGTAAAAGATTTAGGCCTTCAATTTTATGACTTCCACAATTATCCAATAATAATAAAACACGTTGTCCATTATGTTTTATTCCAACTTTATGATCAAAATCACAAAGCCATTCTTGAAATAAAGTAGTAAGCATCCAAGCTTTAGAATTATGTCAATAAATTATTGGTAAATTATGAATATTAATTGTTTTAAAACATCTGGGATTTGCATATTTTCCAATAATTAATGGTGGTAATTTGTGTGATCCATCTGCATTTGTACACAATGCTATTGAAAGCCGTTCTTTATTTTTTTTACGTCCAGAAAGTCGACGTGTTGCCAATGTACGATCTGGTTCTAATCTATATATAAAATAAATACATAATAACAAATTTATATAAAGTTAAAATATAAAATAATCAAGTTTATAAAATAAAATTATATTATACCTATAAAAAAGACCAGTTTCATCCATATTATAAATTCGTTCGAGAGAATAATTTCCACATTTATCTTGTAATAATGGAAGTGCCTCTTCGATAGCAATTTCATTTGCAGATGCTGCTTCACCATGAAGCTTTTCTTGTTGAATTCCATTACGTTTTTTGAAACCATATAACCAACCAGAAGAAAATAATAATGTATTTTCAGGAACACCTAATCCTGTTGCCAGTAATTTTGCCTTCTCAATTAAAATAGAATCACTAAGAATAACTCTATGTTGATAGCTTAAAATAAACTCCTTAAGTGCTAGTTCAAGTTCAGGAAATGTTACTGATTTATGTCGTTTTTGTGTTGAATTAATTTGATCATTGGAAAGTCGTTTTTCTTTAGTTTGTAAAATTCTTGTAACAGTACTTTTATCAATCTTTACTCCCCATTTTTGTTCTACCCATTCTACATATTCAGATCTAATCTTTTTATTATTATTAGCATAAAGACATAATTCATATTTTTGAGCATCAGTTAAAGTAATCTTTTTTTTTACTACTTTTGATGAACTCATTTTGATGGATTAAAGATCTGACAGTAAGTTTTTTATTCCATTTTTATATTTTAAAAAAGAATAATTAATTAATTATTTTTATTTTTATTTTTTAACCGAAAAGATATAAAAAATAAACACGTACAAACTTAATCCGCAAATCGACAAATCGACAAATCAGCAAAAACAATGAAACGGATAACAGAATGGTAGGTCTTTTTCTATTTTTTATTTTTATTTTTATATTTAAAATAAATAAATAATTTTATTTTTATTTTTTTTTAATTAAAAAATAATAAAAATAAATACAAACTCAATCGGCAAATCGGCAAATTGACAAAATGGCAAAAGCGACGAAACAGATGACGGAACGGTGGGTTCTTTTTTTATAAAAATATTTTTAAAAAAATAATTAGTTAATTATATTTAACTTGGAATAGAAAAACAAATTCAAAGAAAAAAAAACTTACCACGAAGTAGAACGAAGCAACAGAGCAACAGAGCAACAGAGTAACGGAGCAATGAAGTTTTTTTTTTTTGATTTAGATTATCATCTCACATGATTTAAAATCACATGGGTGCATTTACGGAGGATAATGTTAATATAAGCGGGGATCTAAAAATCATTGCACCGTGCAAAATAAGAGGGAGTGCACTTAGCAATAATTCCCCAACATGGGACTGGATTAAAGGGTGCATTTAAGAAGGGATGCACTTATAGAGGGTGCATTTATAGAGGGTTCACTGTATCGGGTACCTATCAGGTACCTATCTGGTACCTATCTGGTACCTATCGGCACCTATCTGGTACCTATCTGATACCTATCGGGTACCTATCTGGTACCTATCTGGTACCCGATAGGTACCCGAACTTCGGGACGTGCACACCCCCTATCTGGTACCCGATATATACCCGATATATATTATTTTGACCTGTGAACACAACTCATCAACTAATCCCAAAAACTTCCTCCACACCTATCGCCGTAGGTCACTACAAACACAACTATAAACAACACTATTATTATTACAAGTATCGTCAAAAGTACCCAACGATTACTAGGAGTGGTTTCCCATTTCGGATAAAACTTTCACAGGCGAAGTATTTCTCAACACGAGATGGTGGTAAGTGATTTCACTATATTTCGACCTAAGTTTCCCACGCTTATGGCTAGGTAAAGCCGTTATGTCATCCGGTTTAACGAGACTTGCAATATTTCTTTCGATTATACATTTTGGTTTTACATTTGCGAACCAAGGTTCTTCCACTAATGCATATTTTGTTTGGTATAAAAGCTCTTTCGGATATCCTCCCACTTTACGCCCGAAAAGTCACTTACTTGAGAAGAGTTTGAGGATTTTTAACGTTCGCTGCGATAGAGGCTAATATATTTTTCAATATCAGCGTATACTCAATGAAATATCAGTTCTTCACGCCGATACTCATCGCGTCAACCTCCACTTATTCGGTTAAGTAGAACATTAAAGAACAATTAACTATACTCATAATAATAATACAACTCACATCCTTCAACTTACATCTCACACCTCCGTCCTCCCAATATACATCACATCACACACCGTTACCACCGATCATCTCCTAAATTACCCACCAGTTACCTGATTTCATCAGTGCGTCACCACCTGGATCTACAAGATCGATGATTCAGGGTCAAACCGAAATTTGACATTCCCCCCCAAAAAGTATTCCATGAAAAAGAGGAAGAATTTTGTGGCGCAGACCTGTTCTTAACCTTTCAAAAATTTAAACAGTTCCAGAAAACACCTCTGTTTCCAGTATTCGTTCGAAACAAAACCATAAACCTAGAAAAAAGCAGTCTGGCCTACACAAAAACCGACCGCTGATTCGTCTCAAGGCTCATCCACACGAAGACTATTCCCAAGAAAATAGTAAAGTCTGCCGTTTACACCTTCCACCAGAGGAACCAGAACCAAACCTGTAGGCACACTGCAATACATCTACCTAACAAAACGGCTCTTTATAGTCTTATTCGGCTCCCGATTAGCCTCTAATTTAAGTAGTCGCTAGGTAAACTATTACATTTTACTACTGCGGATTTTGAGTATTTTACCGAAAGGGGAAAGAGTTTTTTTTTTTTTTTTTTTTTTTTTTTTTTAATAAATACTTTGTAATGGAATTGGACCAGTAAGGCCTCGACTTTATTCATTTATTAATATTTAATAAAAAATACATGAAGAATAAAACCTGACTAAGTTACAAGTAACTACCACCTAGCCAGCCACTGTAAAAGGTTTTATCCTTTTACTGGGAGGCTACAGCCCCGCCTAAGTCTAAACAAAAATTAATATTTGAAAGTATATTATAATTAAATTTATACAAACTATCTATAGTATAGTTAACAATGTTCTTTGCTATAGTAATTAAATGTTTTTTATTTTCAATATAGTCTGAGTCTATATATGCCCTTTTACCTTTACTTCGTTTATCACATTCCTTTATTTTATTTTGGTCTTCCCATACTAGAAACTCTTTACATCTAATTTTCCAACGATTGTATAAGAATATTTTCCATTCCTGAAATATGTTAAGGACCATATTTCTACTTGTTTCTGTCGAACTCACTTTGCTCCTTATAAGCTTGTAAATAGATTTTGGGATTAGTCTTCGGGCGAGATCGTTAAATTCAAATCTATCTGTCGGTTGAGTTCCCATCACTTCTCTGTTGTGATTTATTTTCATAAAATGGCCTCTGTTTATTTTTTCCATTAAGTCTGATAGACCTTGATTTCCCTTTTCATTGAAATATAATTTTTTTATAACAGAACGGAAAGCTATCTTCAAAATCTTCCCTTGATCTCCACATATGAATATGTGGGTATTTGTTTCTTTGTATTTGTTGCAAAATGAACACGTTTTTTCTTTATAAATCTTGGATTTCCTTAGATTTAAATTGCTCATGGTGGGAAGTTCCTTATTAAGTAACTTTAAAAAGAAGGCTCGGGATGAACTATCTTTGGAGTTGGTCACTGTGTTGGTGATTTTGGTATTATGCCATATTTGAGCAGACCATTGCCAGTTCGTTTCGTTCCAGATGTTTCGGTTTAGCCAATTATATATCTGGTGTTGAGTAAACCACGATGTTACCGTTTCTACTTCTGATTTTTTCTTTATAAAATCTTTTATTCCAGCGTCAATTTCTTTATTATTCCAGTTGAAGTGAAATTGTTGACTCCTAATATATTTCATATTTATAGTGAATATGGACACTGAGTCTACCCCTTCTTTAGCTAAACGATCTGCTTGTTCGTTGTATTGATAACCTTGGTGGGTGGCGATTTTCTCAAGGTCAACGACTAATTCTTTAGTGAGTATTAATTCTTTAATTGTCTGTAAAATAATGGGATTTGAATAATTACTCCAATGTTTCCCTTTCCTCCCATTCATATAGCCAGTAATTGATTTGATTGAAGATTCGCTATCAGTGTAGATTTTAATTGTTGACTTGTGAGATGCGGCCCAGATTACAGAGAGAATGCCCCATAATTCTGCTCTAGTTGAAGATGGTGGACCTTCAAGTTTTCCTTACCATGTAAATTGTTGTGGAATAAGAAGGACCCCGAAATATTATATTACAAGTCATACTAATAGTTTGCATATCCATCATATAAAAAAAATAAAAATGTCATAAGAATTTATTTGCATAGAATTATACATTTTTGAAAAGTAATAATAATAGTTTGCATAATAATAATCATTTTTATTATAGTTATATGATTAGAATGCATAGCTCATTGTCATAGTACCAAGTCGCTGCATCAAGCTTTAAAGTTATGAGATGCACGATCAATTTGTTCTTTGATGATTGTGTAACTTTATTTCTAAAGATTTACATATAAAATTCCGTTTTCAGACTTCTCTCGCAAATTGTGGAACAGGAAGCGATTTTTCATAAAGGTATTTCTAAGACAGATCGAAAGCCCCGGTTCTTAGCTACAAGATGACATGTGTTTCATCTCTGTAGCATCGATATTCGCCGTGATAATGAGGTTTAAAGCCAAGCAATTGTCAAAACGTCTATATTTTTAAAGATTTACAAGATTTACATATAAAAATTCCGTTTTCAGACTTCTCTCACAATTTGTGGAACAGGGANTTTAAAGTCAAGCAATTGTCAAAACGTCTATGAAAATTCTTTAAAAACTTTTTTCATAGACGTTTTGACAATTGCTTGACTTTAAACCTCATTATCTTGATGAATATCGATGCTACAGAGATGAAACACATGTCATCTTGTAGCTAAGAACCGGGGCTTTCGATCTGTTATAGGAATACCTTTGTGAAAAATCGCTCCCCGTTCCACAAATTGGGAGTGAAGTCTGAAAACGGAATTTTTATATGTAAATCTTTAAAAATATTAAATTTTTATAGACGTTTTGACAATTGCATGACTTTAAACCTCATTATCTTGGCGAATATCGATGCTACAGAAATGAAACACATATCACCTTGTAGCTAAGAACCGGAACTTTCGATCTGTCATAGGAATACCTTTATGAAAAATCATTCCCTGTTCCACAAATTGTGAGAGAAGTCTAAAACAGAATTTTATGTGTAAATCTTTAAAAATAAAGTTACACAATCGCTTCACGGTGTAATTAATTTGTTCTTTGATGCATCTTATAACTATAAAACTTGATGCAGCGATTNGATGATTGTGTAACTTTATTTCTAAAGATTTACATATAAAATTCCGTTTTCAGACTTCTCTCGCAAATTGTGGAACAGGAAGCGATTTTTCATAAAGGTATTTCTAAGACAGATCGAAAGCCCCGGTTCTTAGCTACAAGGTGATATGTGTTTCATCTCTGTAGCATCGATATTCGCCGTGATAATGAGGTTTAAAGCCAAGCAATTGTCAAAACGTCTATATTTTTAAAGATTTACAAGATTTACATATAAAAATTCCGTTTTCAGACTTCTCTCACAATTTGTGGAACAGGGAGCGATTTTTCACAAAGATATTTATAAGACAGATCGAAAGCCCCAGTTCTTAGCTACAAGGTGATATGTGTTTCATCTCTGTAGCATCGATATTCGCCAAGATAATGAGGTTTAAAGCCAAGCAATTGTCAAAACGTCTATATTTTTAAAGATTTACAAGATTTACATATAAAAATTCCGTTTTCAGACTTCTCTCACAATTTGTGGAACAGGGAATGATTTTTCATAAAGGTATTCCTATGACAGATCGAAAGTTCCGGTTCTTAGCTACAAGGTGATATGTGTTTCATCTCTGTATCATCGATATTCGCCAAGATAATGAGGTTTAAAGCCAAGCAATTGTCAAAACGTCTATATTTTTAAAGATTTACAAGATTTACATATAAAAATTCCGTTTTCAGACTTCTCTCACAATTTGTGGAACAGGGAGCGATTTTTCACAAAGGTGTTTCTAAGACAGATCGAAAGATCTAGTTCTTAGCTACAAGATGACATGTGTTTCATCNGATAATGAGGTTTAAAGCCAAGCAATTGTCAAAACGTCTATATTTTTAAAGATTTACAAGATTTACATATAAAAATTCCGTTTTCAGACTTCTCTCACAATTTGTGGAACAGGGAGCGATTTTTCACAAAGGTGTTTCTAAGACAGATCGAAAGATCTAGTTCTTAGCTACAAGATGACATGTGTTTCATCCTTGTAGCATCGATATTCATCAATATAATGAGATTTAAAGTCAAGCAATTGTCAAAACGTCTATGAAAAAAGTTTTTAAAGAATTTTCATAGACGTTTTGACAATTGCTTGACTTTAAATCTCATTATATTGATGAATATCGATGCTACAAGGATGAAACACATGTCATCTTGTAGCTAAGAACTAGATCTTTCGATCTGTCTTAGAAACACCTTTGTGAAAAATCGCTCCCTGTTCCACAAATTGTGAGAGAAGTCTAAAACAGAATTTTATGTGTAAATCTTTAAAAATAAAGTTACACAATCGCTTCACGGTGTAATTAATTTGTTCTTTGATGCATCTTATAACTATAAAACTTGATGCAGCGATTTGATACTATAACTATGAGCCACTGCAAAATATTTATTACTTTAATTATAAGTCATAATTTTATTTGCATATTTTTTACTATATTTTAGATATCTCATAAAAATTTTGCATAGAGTTAATATAAAAAATAGTTGCATATTTTGAACCAAAATCTTGCAGATCTTTTATGACATTTATTATAATATTTCGGGGTCCTGAATAAGATCATTGGTGATACAAACCACCCCGAAACCCATTATTTGCTGATCGGGAGACACATGTTGTCGTTTAATTATTTTAAGTTTTTTGAGTGATCTGTCCGTATATACTTCCAGATTTTTATGTCTTTGTAACTTTTGAATTATATTTTTCATGTATCCTATTGTTTCTTTATCGGATTCGATTATATTTTCTAGGAATGTTAAATTATTTACATGGTGATCAAGACTTTTATATTGTATCGTTTTGGGTAAATTATTATGATATGTATTGAGTGAGTTTGGTGATATGACCGTTCTCAGTTTTCTTCTTTTATCTTCTGTTTTGCTTACGGAGTAGGCGGAATATCTAGTTGGCAGATAACTTATTTTTCCTATATTAGCCGGTATTGAGCAATACTGTAAGGTTGTTTCTACTCTATTCGACGAGGGTCCCTCGACGATTGGTTCTTTTAATGTGCAGCCCTTGCATACAACTAGTGGTGATTATACTTGCACGCAAAATTATTTTGGGGCCCCGAAATTGCAATTTCGGGGAAAAAAGTCGAAATAGTTTTTCATAGAAGACGAAATTATTTTACTTAAAACCCGAAATTTTTTGACTACCCAGATTTATTCTTTGATTGAAGATACACATAACTAGGTACTTTTTTTACTTCCATATATAGAATAGATTCTGCATAAATCTCAAAAAGTCGAAATACTTCAAAAATCCAAAATCAATTTTGGGAACATGTATAGTGGTAATCGTACTTTATCTTCTTCGACTTCATTTAAATAATGGCGAATTATTACTTGTTGTTCATTATTTTTTCGCTCACGTGTCACTTTTCCAATAATTGGACCCGTAGGATGGGGGATCGTGACCATTTTCCCTTTTAGTTTCGTTGCAGTGCCTATGAGAGTAAGTCTGTTGATTGAGTTAGCTCCGAGTTGGGTCCTTACAGTTTCTATCTCCGTTTCCAAGTCATTTTTTAAGTCTGTATACTATGACAAATTTTTCCTTGGAATTTCATATTAATGGACTTGTTTCAGTATCTTACTTAGGTCCGCATTTAAAAGTTGTTCAATATATTATACATGTCGTCAAAACTATTGAATTGAGTCAGACGCAATTAAAATTGAGAAAAATTGGAGTTGAGTCAAGGCAAATTTTGATTTTTATTAGTGATTGACGCAATTAGTTGAGTCAGACGCAATTAAAAATTAAAAATTGAAATTTTAAAAGTTGAGTCAAGGCTAAATTAGTTTTGACGACATGTATACAATATATAGAACTCCATATTTCCTTAGACTATTTTTGTGTTGATGGTACCATTTGTCTGAATTCTTATATGTTTCTATACTGATCTTTTCTCCTTTTATTATAACTGGAAATTCTAGTTTACCGTTGATTCGAATTTCTATATCATTTTTTGCCAAAAGTTTGAGAATTTCTCCAGTTAGATTGAGACGTTTGGCTTTAAATTTGCTTATCACTTTTTTGTCTCATATCGATTCTGTAGTTCACATGTAATCTTGGAGTTTTTGTNGTTATTCAATATATTATACATGTCGTCAAAACTATTGAATTGAGTCAGACGCAATTAAAATTGAGAAAAATTGGAGTTGAGTCAAGGCAAATTTTGATTTTTATTAGTGATTGACGCAATTAGTTGAGTCAGACGCAATTAAAAATTAAAAATTGAAATTTTAAAAGTTGAGTCAAGGCTAAATTAGTTTTGACGACATGTATACAATATATAGAACTCCATATTTCCTTAGACTATTTTTGTGTTGATGGTACCATTTGTCTGAATTCTTATATGTTTCTATACTGATCTTTTCTCCTTTTATTATAACTGGAAATTCTAGTTTACCGTTGATTCGAATTTCTATATCATTTTTTGCCAAAAGTTTGAGAATTTCTCCAGTTAGATTGAGACGTTTGGCTTTAAATTTGCTTATCACTTTTTTGTCTCATATCGATTCTGTAGTTCACATGTAATCTTGGAGTTTTTGTAACCTAACTTTGGTCGTCCAATTACAGAAGTCCGATTTATTCAGTCTATTAGTTAGTTCGGTAGCGTGAGATTGTAGTTGACGGTTGTGTAAATCATACAGTTTGTATCCCATGGCAAAGTATAGCATGCTATTTGGGAGTTTCGAAGCATAGCCGCATGCCCGTTTGAAGGTCATCCTGATTCTTGCATTGAGTTTGTTTAGTTCGTTATCAGTATAGATACAGTCTTGAAGTAGATATTCTATTTGTGGAAACAATACGTGATTGATTATATATCTATTCTGTTTGTCTGTTAAGCTTTTTCAGATCATTATGGATGTCGTGGTTTTGATTTTATCTTCAATTAACTTTTTTTGGTATGATTTCTTTCCATTTCCTTGTATCCATATTCCCAGGTATCGAATAACGTCATTTGGTTTTGCAGGGATGATTTGATTGCCCATAAAGGATATTCCGTTTTGGGGATTGTGCTCCCTTCCATTTATTAAGATAAGATCTGATTTTGATGCATTAACTTTGATTTTATTAAGATTAAAGAAATCTTCGACTATAACAAGTATGTCTTCTAGATGTGTTTTATTACTAGTAATCCAAACGGTATCGTCCATGTAGGCCATGGATGTTATCATTCTCTTTTCCCATGTTTGTTCTTGCAACGACATATCTACCCTCCATTTCAGTTCCATTTCATATCCTTTTTTTAGGTTTTCTATTTCGGCTAATAGTGGATCATAAAAGATACACCATAGCAGCAGTGAAATGGAATCACCCTGGTCCACTCCTTTAATAACCCTATAAGGCTCTGTTGGACCATATTCAGTTAGTCCCTTAGCTATGCGATTATCTTCTATAAAGCTGATAATTTTTACTATATTTGGGGATATCTTGAGGCGTTTCATAGCTAATTTCATCATTTCCGGATCTACTGAGTCGAATGCTTTGCTGATGTCTTGAAATAACAACCACATTTCCTTATTGTTTTCCCTGGCATCTTCCATTAAGTTGTTAAGTATGTGTATTGGGTATGATGTACGCCCTCCAGGAAGTCCAGCATAATTGTTACTTGTTAGAATATTGTTTTGTACCAATATATCGGATAGACAAATCGTAAGAATTTTTGTAAATATTTTCCTGACAGTTTTTATTAAAGTGATAGGTCTGGTGATCTCTAGATTTCCTTTCCATTCCTTTGGTTTCAGTATCAATGTTATACATGTTCCTAAAATTGATTTTGGATTTTTGAGGTATTTCGACTTTTTGAGATTTATGCAAAATCTATTCTATATATGGAAGTAAAAAAAGTACCCAGTTATGTGTATCTTCAATCAATGAATAAATCTTGGTGGTCAAAAAATTTCAGGTTTTAAGTAAAATAATTTCGTCTTCTATGAAAAACTATTTCGACTTTTTTTCCCAAAATTGCAATTTCGGGGCCCTAAAATAATTTTGCGTGCAAGTATAATTACTGCACACCCAGTCTTGAGGAACTTGACCGGATTGTAGAATATTGTTAAATAGTTTACTGAGTGATTCCAGTCCTTTGTCTTCTAAGTGTTTATAGATTTCATAGGGAATTAATGAGGGGCCCGGGGCTTTATTATTGCTCATTAGATTAATTACACTTTTTAGTTCTTCTATATTTATCGTAGAAGTCAGTGAATCGTAAATTTGACTATCGATAGCCTCAATGGGTTTGTATCTATTTTCCCATCGGGTAGATTGTATCGTTTGAGTTAGTTTTGTCTCTTTCATCCAATTATAGAGGTGATCTTTGACCTTGTTTTTTATTTGATTAGGATCCGTAATAATGATTGCATTACAACTGTTTTGCCCAACTACCAGTCTATCTAAAATTATCTGTCGGGAATCGCGATCCAAGACTTTATTGATCATTTGTTTTGGTTTCATATGTAGAAGTAATTGCCTCACTTCTATTTTATTTTTTATGTCCCTAGATTTAGCATTAATCAATTCTTTTTTAATAATTTTCCTAGATGTACTTCAGATGGATTTGATCTTCTGGTGAGCCGGATATTGGATACGGATCAATGATTAGTTTATGGTTAACTTTTAATTTTTGTATAACGTTCTTTATAATCGTAATAAGTTGCGTATGCGGATAGGTTTCTTGTTCTAATTTATGACCCGTTTTGTATAGAGTGTTGTATAAATTTAATTTTGCATACTCCAGATGGGTGTGCCATGATAAATTAGGACGATTTTTGGGTTCTTTTACTTTGGGTAAATATTTGTCTCCTGACTCTAAGACGATCGTTTTAATTTTAATCCAGAATTCGTCGACAGATTCGTTCGTATCGATATCATTTAACAATTGTTCGAAACTGGTTTTCGTATGCGTCGTGAACTCAGCCCAATGTGATTCGGTGGCTAGTTTTAGATTCCATAATCTAGGAATCCGACGGTTTAATCTTTTGTATCTATTTCTCCAATTGTTTTTATTGCAAAGTTGGTTTATGCTTAATTCAATTCGGGCACATGAGTGATCACTGTTTGCTACCAGTTTTGTGTTATCAATGGTTGCGTCTTCAATAAGATCTTCGTATTGCTGATTCACCCAAATGGAATTTATGCGGCTTTTACTTCTTGTTTCATTATTGTGTATTTGATGATATGTGTATTTTTCTTTTTGTTCCCCGTTGATAAATCTAAATGTATCTAAATATCCGCTGTAGATTAATGATTGTATTAGGCTACTTTCGGGTGTTGTTTTCCGTTTCCTCGGGAGGCGATCAATGCTTGGGTTAGGTGTTGCGTTCCAGTCTCCCATAGCGATTGAAATCCAATTGTTAGCCAAGGCTTGTGATATGTGATTGTATAGCCATGGCCTCAATCCTTGTAGTTGATTGTTATTTACAGAATATTGATTTGGGGCATATATACCTATCAACTGGAAGGTAATTTTCCCTTCATAAGAGAGCAAAATACTTATTCTGTGGCCCTCAAATTTGTCCACTTTGTAGACATGTTTTGAGATTTCAGAGTCGATCATAAACCCTACTCCAGAACCCAAATTATTATTATGAGCTTCTTCAGTGGATGACCACCATAATTTGTATGTTATATTTCCTTCTGTAGTATGTATCATTTGATCTGAAAAAATGCCTTTCTCAGATATTTTAGTCATTTTTGTTTCTGTTAGAAAGATAATGTTTAGTTTTTCTTCAATGCAGTAGTCCCACCATGTCTGTTTTTTGACACTTTCATTTATTCCTCTTATGTTTTGAGTTGCAATTTTCCATTTTGTTTCTTTGTTGTATGTAATCTTGTCTTCTATGTTGTTATCTCGAACGTATGTATCTGAATCGTATTCGTCAGGGTTTCTGTATTCTATGGAAGGTGGGCTATTATTAATATTGGTGAGGTTTAGCGAATTATCGTTATTTGAATTTAATATGTCCATATTGTTATTTATAGATTCATCAGGAATTAAATATAAACGTTCTAGTGCGTCTAAAATACACCGATCTATAGCGTCCTACGAACACCACCTACGTTCATATAGCGTATTAAATATGCCGTTCTAGTGCGTTCTCCGAACGCTTCGTATATATAGCGTACTAGAACGCACCGCTCTAGTGCGTTCTCCNTGAAAAAATGCCTTTCTCAGATATTTTAGTCATTTTTGTTTCTGTTAGAAAGATAATGTTTAGTTTTTCTTCAATGCAGTAGTCCCACCATGTCTGTTTTTTGACACTTTCATTTATTCCTCTTATGTTTTGAGTTGCAATTTTCCATTTTGTTTCTTTGTTGTATGTAATCTTGTCTTCTATGTTGTTATCTCGAACGTATGTATCTGAATCGTATTCGTCAGGGTTTCTGTATTCTATGGAAGGTGGGCTATTATTAATATTGGTGAGGTTTAGCGAATTATCGTTATTTGAATTTAATATGTCCATATTGTTATTTATAGATTCATCAGGAATTAAATATAAACGTTCTAGTGCGTCTAAAATACACCGATCTATAGCGTCCTACGAACACCACCTACGTTCATATAGCGTATTAAATATGCCGTTCTAGTGCGTTCTCCGAACGCTTCGTATATATAGCGTACTAGAACGCACCGTTCTAGTGCGTTCTCCGAACGTTTTGTATATATAGCGTACTAGAACGTACCGTTCTAGTGCGTTCTTCAAACGTTTCGTATATATAGCGTACTAGAACGCACCGTTCTAGTGCGTTCTCCGAACGTTTTGTATATATAGCGTACTAGAACGTACCGTTCTAGTGCGTTCTTCAAACGTTTCGTATATATAGCGTACTAGAACGCACCGTTCTAGTGCGTTCTCCAGACGTTTCGTATATATAGCGTCCTAGAACGCCTCTATATAATTCCGGATGTTGTTTGTTGGAATTATTTATATTTTTTGAATTATTATTTGTAGTATTGTTATTATAGTCTGTCATAGTTATATTATTGGTTTTATATTTTTTCTATTGTGTCCAGGATCCTTGACCTAGTGTTTCCGTGGTGTTAAACGAGTTTGATGAAAGTTGTGAAATGATCTTCTCCATCTCTGATTGCTGGCCTCCTAATTGACTTACTATCTCTAATAGTTTTTCCATTGTAGATCTTTCCGCTTCTTCTGGTTTGTGATGACTTGTATCTTCGTCGCTATCCACCATAGCATCATCGTCGCCATCAAAATTTTGTTCCGGTTCGTTATCCATGAAGGTATTATTATTATTATCTGGTTTCCGTTTGTTATTATCATTATTATTATTCATTTTATTTTTTATTCCCATATTATTGATCACGAATTCTTCGAGTTGTTGCAAACGTTCGGATAGACTTTCCAGCATGTGTTCAATACGGGATAGCCTGTCTGTTTCGTCATTGTTTTTGTTATCCCTATTTTTTCCTTGGTCGTTTCTTCCAGCAGATTTATTTCTTTTTGTATTTTCTCTCGTCACATCAGCAAACGTTGTCCCCTCTACAGAACGCTTTAAATTGTTGTATAGAACTGAATTGTGTTTTTTATATATATTGCTGAATTTTTCATATTGAACTGCTTTCTTTTCTTTATATTGTAGGTCTTGTTGCGTTCTAGGGCAGTCTTTGGCCAGGTGTTTGGTGGAGTGGCACCGGTGGCACGTTTTAGTCGATATGTCAACAATAGTAATGTCAAATCCTGTAACTTTCCACATCAGACCGACTGCTTTCCGTTGTGCCGTTTCGTCAGCGAAAGTTATTATAGCTTCACCTCTTAATACATAGTTTCTTGTGCGTGGCATGTAGCAAGTCACTGCTCCATGTGTTCTAAGGCTAGTGAAAATTTCTCTTCCTGTGATACCTGGTGGTAGATTTATTACCCTTGCTGCGTACTTACCCTGTAACATGAGATCTTCGATAGATTCTTTCATCCCTGTTACACGTAAACAATCATCACCAATGATAATGCACCATTGCGAAAAAAGTTTTTTTGTATCTTCTTCTTTTTCAAAGATTACTATAGCCGATTGTCACATTAAGGCAGGCCGCAATGTCAATCTCTTTACTTTTCCAAATTTGAGTTCTAAATCTATTTTAAGTTGTTGGTATTTCATGTAATGTGGAATGTCCCACAACTTGACTCCCCTTTTTTCTTCTTTATCAGGATTCATTCTAAAGATTTGTGCTCTATGCATGTAAGTAGGCGTTTCTTCATGTGCGCCGACATTTATTTTTTGTGCTGCTTGCATTTGTTCTTTGTCAGTGAAAAATGCACAAATCATTTTTTCTCTAGCGAATAGTTGGTTGGTAACCAGGGTTATACTTGCACGCAAAATTATTTTGGGGCCCCGAAATTGCAATTTTGGGGAAAAAAGTCGAAATAGTTTTTCATAGAAGACGAAATTATTTTACTTAAAACCCGAAATTTTTTGATCACCCAGATTTATTCTTTGATTGAAGATACACATAACTGAATACTTTTTTTACTTCCATATATAGAATAGATTCTGCATAAATCTCAAAAAGTCGAAATACCTCAGAAATCCAAAATCAATTTTGGGAACATGTATAACCAGGGTTACTTGGGCTTTGTTAAAGAAGGATTTTTTATATGGCTTATTTTGTCCCCGACGGTTTTTTCGACGACTTTTACTGCGTGAGTCCAAATTTTATACTTCGTTGCTTCAAGTTCTTTCCTCCATTGTGCTTGATTACTATCTTCAGTATCATACGACGCGATAGATTCTTTATCATCTTCAATGAGAATAGGGTTCAATTGTTTCTTTTTCTGTTTAGGGTTAATGACCGTGGTCCAGATGCTGTCTTCAATATTTCCTCCTAGGATATTTCTCTCTCCGAGTTTGTTGGTGGTATCTTCAATTATAGCATCTTCTTCGATTACATTGTCTTCCAATCTTTCTTTTCCTTTGCTTGTACCGGAGGTTGTTTCAATGATTACTTGAGGAATGTTTTCAAATTCCATACTTTCTGTGACTTGGATAGTATCGATAAATGTCTTTTCGTTTTTCTTTTGTTGTACCTTTTTTGAACTGGTTTCTTTTCTTTGGAAGGGATTGTTCTTTTGTCTTTCATTTGATATTTTAATACGTTGGGCATGGTCAGGGCCCTTTGATTTGGACCTAGTATTAGAGCTAACGCTCTCACTCATGTTTAACTATAACGAACAAAATAAAAATAAAAACTTTTTCTAAAATTTTACTGCGTATTTTTGTCAATAAAATGTTAAGCGGAAAGAGTTTTTTTTTTTTTTTAATGAATACTTTGTAAGCTAAAAAGATCAGTGAGATTTCATCTTTATTCATAATTAGAATTTATTAAAAAATTACAGGAAGAATAAAAACTAACTAGGTTAAGTATTTTTTAACCGCCACCGTTTGATCAGCCACTGACGTAAAACTTTCAGATTTCCCTCCATTTTAAATTACTTTAAAACTTTCCGTATTTATCTCTTTCAGAATAAAAATTAAGTCCTCATCAATTTTACATAGCAACTTATCTCAACCTCACCCCCAAGACCCTGCAGCCAATCTGAATACAGGATATCTTAAGAATAATGCCTCCATAAGATAACTTTTTTCCACCTTTCTACCCCTAGAAAGGTATTATCTAAAAAAAAAATTTCGGTTCCGAAGGTACTCTTCGATAAAAAAAAGGAAGTTAGGATACCAAGTCGCAAATGTTTTTCGCATCAGCTCACATCAAAAAACTGCTCCCTTATCGTTCATATAAGGTATATCCCCCGACTTTGACGGAAATGGCAAGATCATTAGCTCACATATCTCACCTCCTCCCTTATCACTCATATAAGGTAGTCGGAAATACTCCCCTTAAAAACCGCTACCGACACCCAACAACTAATCCTCTACACACCCAATTCACACCCATCAACCATTAAAAACAACTCCCACCTATACATGTTCCCAAAATTGATTTTGGATTTTTGAGATATTTCGACTTTTTGAGATTTATGCAGAATCCATTCTATATATGGAAGTAAAAAAGTAACCCAGTTATGTGTATCTTCAATCAAAGAATAAATCTGGGTGGTCAAAAAATTTCGGGTTTTAAGTAAAATAATTTCGTCTTCTATGAAAAACTATTTCGACTTTTTTCCCCAAAATTGCAATTTCGGGGCCCCAAAATAATTTAGCGTGCAAGTATACTCCCACCCCCGTCCAACTAACTAAATATCACATCACATATTCTTACCCCCTGTCAACCCCTTAGTACTACCGTACCACTACAGAAATTTTCAGTCCCACCGATCACTCCTTAGATACCACCATATCACCCAATTTCATCAGTACGTCACCACCTGGATCTACAAGATCGACGATTCAAGATTTGACATTCCCCCCAAAAAGTATTCCATGAAAAAGAGGAAAAATTTTGTGACGCAGACCCATAACCAATATATACGAGAGTCAAACAGCTCCAGGAAAACTTCTTCGTTTATTTCGTTCGTTCAAAAACAAACTATCTAACCTAGAAAAAAGAGGCTGGCCCCTACGTCCTGCCCCGGTTCGTCCTAAAGCTTCTACACTCCAAGACTATTTTCCAAGAATTTTAGAGAGTTTCGCCGTTTACGTCTTCTGCGAAGAAACTGGAACCAACTCCACCGACCAAACTTCATAAGTATTTAAGAAAAGTAGCCCCAACGTCTTCTAGTCTTATCCGGTTGCTAC
Source organism: Diversispora epigaea (assembly GCA_003547095.1). Lineage (NCBI taxonomy): Eukaryota > Fungi > Glomeromycota > Glomeromycetes > Diversisporales > Diversisporaceae > Diversispora > Diversispora epigaea. Next base: position 80,481 of record PQFF01000281.1, on the reverse strand, counting down.
CTAACCTCCGACTTAGACTGCCTTTCGTAACTTCATAAATACCCACTTCAGTTCTTTACTGCGGAATTTGAGTGACGGACGGATAACCAGAAAGAGTTTTTTTTTTTTTTTATAATGAATACTTTGTAATGGAATTGGACCAGTGAGGTCTCGACTTTATTCATTAAATAATATTTTATAAAAAATACATGAAGAATAAAACCTGACTAAGTTATAAATAACTACCGTCTAACCAATCACTGTAAAAGGTTTAACCCTTTTATATGGTAAGTGATTTCCCTACCAGAGTCTATACAAAAGAAATATTTGAAAATAAGAGAGGAAAACAAGATCATATAAAAACCTCTACAGGACATTTTTTACCAACAAAACTACAACCAACTCCCAACAACTAATTTAACACCCAACTAAAACAACTAAACCAACAAACACAACTTATCAACTAATCCCAAAACTTTCTCCACACCTATCACCGTAGGTCACTACTAACACAACTATAATCTACGCTATTATTATTATAAGTACAGTTAAAGGTACCTAGTGATTACTAAGAATGGTCTCCCTTGTCGGATAAAACTTTCAGGGGCGAAATATTTCTCAACACGGGATGGTGGTAAATGTCTTTCACTATATTTCGACCTAAGTCTCCCACGCTTTAGACCCGGTTGGGCGTTGATGTCATTCTGGTTTAACGAGACTTGTAATATTTCTTCCGATTACGCATTTTGGTTTTTCATTATGAACCGAAGTTCTCCCACTAATGCATATTTTATTCGGTATGAAAGCCCTTTCGGATATCCTCCCACTTTGACTCCCGAAGAGCCCTTTACTTCAGAAAGGTTTGAGGATTTTTAACGTTCGCTGCGATAGAGGCTAATATATTTTTCAATACCAGCGTATACTCAACGAAGTACTGGTTAAATTACCCCGATACCCATCGCGTCAACCTCCGCTTATTCAGTTAAGTGAAACACTAAGAACAAATAACCATATATATAATAATAATACTACTCACACCCTTCAACTTACATCTCACCCCGTCCTCCCAAACATACATCACATCACACACCGTTACCGCCAATCATCTCCTAAATTACCCACCAATCACCCAATTTCATCAGTGCGTCACCACCTGAATCTACAAGATCAACGATTCAGGGTCAAACCGAGATTTGACATTCCTCCAAAAAGTATTCCATGAAAAAGAGAAAGAATTTTGTGGCGCAGACCCGTTCTTAACCTTTCGAAAATTTAAACAGCTCCAGAAAACACCTCTGTTTCCAGTATTCGTTCGAAACAAAACTATCAACCTAGGAAAAAGCTATCTGGCCTACACAAAAAACCTGACCGCTAATTCGTCTCAGAGCTTATCCACACAAAGACTATTCCCAAGAAAATAGTAAAGTTCGCCGTTTACACCTTTCATCAGAGGAACCAGAACCAAACCCGTAGGCACACTGCAATACATCTACCAAGTAAACCAGTTCTCTATAGTCTTATCCGGCTTGCCGTTAACCTCCAACTATAGTAGACACAAGGTAAACTATTACATTATACTACTGCGGATTTTGAGTATTTCACCGAAAGGGGAAAGAGTTTTTTTTTTTTTTTAATAAATACTTTGTAATGAAATTGGACCAGTGTAGTCTCGACTTTATTCATTAATTAATATTTTATAAAAAATACATGAAGAATAAAACCTGACTAAGTTATAAATAACTACCGCCTAACCAACCACTGTAAAAGGTTTAACCCTTTTATATGGTAAGTAATTTCCCTACCAGAGTCTGTACAAAAAATATTTGAAAATAAGAGAGGAAAACAAGATCATATAAAAACCTCTACAGGACATTTTTTACCAACAAAACTACAACCCAACCCAACAACTAATTTAACACCTAACTAAAACAACTAAACCAACGAACACAACTCATCAACTAATCCCAAAACTTCCTCCACACCTATCGCCGTAGGTCACGACTAACACAACTATAAACAACGCTATTATTATTATAAGTACAGTTAAAGGTACCTAATGCTTACTAAGAGTGGTCTCCCTTATCAGATAAAACTTTCAGGGGCGAAATATTTCTCAACACGGGATGGTGGTAAGTGCCTTTTACTATATTTCGACCTAAGTCTCCCACGCTTTGGACCTGGTTGGGGCATTTATATCATCCTGGTTTAACGAGACTTGCAATATTTCTTCCGATTACACATTTTAGTTTTACATTTACAAACAAAGTTCTCCCACTAATGCATATTTTATTCGGTATGAAAGCTCTTTCGGATATCCTCCCACTTTGACTCCCGAAGAGCCCTTTACTTCAGAAAGGTTTGAGGATTTTTAACGTTCGCTGCGATAGAGGCTAATATATTTTTCAATACCAGCGTATACTCAACGAAGTACCGGTTAAATTACCCCCGATACCCATCACTTCAACTTCCGCTTATTCGGTTAAGTGAAACACTAAGAACAAATAACCATATATATAATAATAATACTACTCACACCCTTTAACTTACATCTCACACCCCCGTCCTCCCAAACATACATCACATTACACACCGTTACCGCCAATCATCTTCTAAATTACCCACCAATCACCCAATTTCATCAGTGCGTCACCACCTGGATTTACAAGATCGATGATTCAGGGTCAAACCGAAATTTGACATTCCCCCCAAAAAGTATTCCATGAAAAAGAGGAAGAATTTTGTGGCGCAGACCCGTTCTTAACCTTTCGAAAATTTAAACAGCTCCAGAAAACACCTCTGTTTCCAGTATTCGTTCGAAACAAAACTATCAACCTAGGAAAAAGCTATCTGGCCTACACAAAAAACCTGACCGCTAGTTCGTCTCAGGGCTTATCCACACAAAGACTATTTCCAAGAAAATAATGAAGTTCGCCGTTTACACCTTTCATCAGAGAAACCAGAACCAAACCCGTAGGCACACTGCAATACATCTACCAAGTAAACCGGCTCTCTATAGTCTTATCCGGCTTGCCGTTAACCTCCAACTATAGTAGACACAAGGTAAACTATTACATTATACTACTGCGGATTTTGAGTATTTCACCGAAAGGGGAAAGAGTTTTTTTTTTTTTTTTAATGAATACTTTGTTATGGAATTGGACTAGTGTGGTCTCGACTTTATTCATTAATTAATATTTTATAAAAAATACATGAAGAATAAAACCTGACTAAGTTATAAATAACTACCGTCTAACCAACCACTGTAAAAGGTTTAACCCTTTTATATGGTAAGTGATTTCCCTACCAGAGTCTGTACAAAAAAAAATATTTGAAAATAAGAGAGGAAAATAAGATTATATAAAAACCTCTACAGGACATTTTTTACCAACAAAACTACTACCCACGCCCAACAACTAATTTAACACCCAACTAAAACAACTAAATTAACGAACACAGCTCATCAACTAATCCCAAAACTTCCTCCACACCTATCACCGTAGGTCACTACTAACACAACTATAAACAACGCTATTATTATTATAAGTACAGATAAAAGTACCTAATGAGTACTAAGAGTGGTCTCTCTTGTCGGATAAAACTTTCAGGGACGAAATATTTCTCAACATGGGATGGTGGTAAGTGCCTTTCACTATATTTCGACCTAAGTCTCCCACACTTTAGACCCGATTGGGATGTTTATGTCATCCTGGTTTAACGAGACTTGCAATATTTCTTCCGATTACATATTTTGGTTTTACATTTACGAACAAAGTTCTCTCACTAATGCATATTTTATTCGGTATGAAAGCCCTTTCGGATATCCTCCCACTTTGACTCCCGAAGAGCCCTTTACTTGAGAAAGGTTTGAGGATTTTTAACGTTCGCTGCGATAGAGGTTAATATATTTTCCAATACCAGCGTATACTCAACGAAGTACCGGTTAAATTACCTCCGATACCCATCGTGTCAACCTCTGCTTATTCGGTTAAGTGAAACACTAAGAACAAATAACCATATACAGTGATCGTCATAAATAACGAGAAACGTTAATATTACTATAAATCCTGCAAAATTTATTTGATTGGCTTGAGGTTTTACAGGAACGTAGAACAAATATGCATGTACAAAAAATTTATATACATTAATGGTTAATTTTTTTTCCATCATTTTCCATTATCTCATTTATACGACCCGACATTTCCTTTACTAAGTTAAGACACAATTCTACAGAAATATCCTCCCATTCTTTCTTAATTAATCCATGCCAACGACTAACACTAATTGATTTTTCTTTTCTAACTATTTCATTGACTTGTTTCTCCACCCTTTTCTTGATAATTGCCCAGAGATTTTCTATCGGATTAATGTCAGGGCTATAGGATGGCCACTTAAGGAGCTTTGGAACTTGATCACAAATGAATTCTCTTGTTTTTATAGCACGATGCTTCGGGTCATTATCCTGCTGAAAGACCTAATGTTCCCCCATGATTGTATGTGCATTTTCAAAAAGATTGTTGATTAAAATTTTACGATAAAATTCGGCATTTATATTTTGAGTAAACATATGGAAGCCAATTGTTCCACGTGCAGAAAATGCACCCCAAAAGTGAACTTTTTCTGGATGTTTTGGGACCCCCTTCTGTGGAATACTTGTACCATCTTTGTAAAATGCATTTATAGTATTTCGGAACATTTGAAATGTAGTTTCGTCTAAAAATATTACGATTTTCCAGTTTTGTTTATAGTGTTTCTTTGCCCATTCCACCCGAGCTAGACGATTTTTTTCTGAAAGCAAAGGTACAGTTTTTGGATGCTTTGAGTTATACCCAAGCTTGTTAAGCTCACGATTTACTGTTCGCGCAGATATGTCAACCTTTGAACTAAGTTTTGTGGCAATTTCGCCACAGGTAAGATACTTGTCATTTGTAATAATTCTTCCTAATACACGGCGATCTTGAGAAGTTAAAATTGTGGGATGTCCCAAACAAGAAATAGGCTTGAGTTCATGGTTTTTTTTTAGTTGAGCAACATACTTATATGCTGTAGAAAGGGGAACACCACTTTTTTCTGCTAAAGTAGGAGCATCATGGACACCACTTTTCCAAAGGTGACTTATGATCTCTCGTTAGTCAATAATCGGAGTTTCTTTCATTTCAAAAAAAAAAAGGGGGAAACTATTTGTTTTTTGTTTTTTTTTAGGTTTTGTTTTTATGCTACACTGATAAACAAACTGTTATTAAAATGTAGTAAGCACATGCTAAACACGAACAAGTTTTTTCTATGTACAGTTTGTGCCACATTTAATTCTCGTTACTTATGATGATCCCTGTATATAATAATAATACTACTCACACCCTTCAACTTACATCTCACACCCCCGTCCTCCCAAACATACATCACATCACACACCGTTACCACCAATTATCTCCTAAATTACCCACCAGTCACCCAATTTTATCAGTGCGTCACCACCTGGATCTACAAGATCGATGATTCAGGGTCAAACCAAAATTTGACATTCCCCCCAAAAAGTATTCCATGAAAAAGAGGAAGAATTTTGTGGCGCAGACCTGTTCTTAACTTTTCGAAAATTTAAACAGCTCCAGAAAACACCTCTGTTTCCAGTATTCGTTCGAAACAAAACCATCAACCTAGGAAAAAGCTATCTGGCCTACACAAAAAACTTGACCGCTAGTTTGTTTCAGGGCTCATCCACACGAAGACTATTCCCAAGAAAATAGTAAAGTTCACCGTTTACACTTTTCACCAGAGGAACCAGAACCAAACCCGTAGGCATACTGCAATACATCTACCAGGGATGGGTAACACTATAGTCTTATCCGGCTTTCCCATAACCTCCAACTAAAGTAGTCACAGTGGTAAACTATTACATTATACTACTGCGGATTTTGAGTATTTCACCAAAAGGGGAAAGAGTTTTTTTTTTTTTTTTTAATAAATACTTTGTAATTTAACTGGACCAGTGAGGTCTCGACTTTATTCATTATTAAAATTTATTAAAAAATTACATTGAAGAATAGAGTCTGACTAAGTTAAGCTATTATTCATAACTTTACTACCGCCTAACCTATCACTGTAAAAAGTTTTTAACCTTTCTACTGGGAGGCTACAACCCCACCTACGTCTAGACTATACATGTCGTCAAAACTATTGAATTGAGTCAGACGCAATTAAAATCAAGAAAAATTGGAGTTGAGTCAAGGTAAATTTTGATTTTTACTAGTGATTGACGCAATTAGTTAAGTCAGACGCAATTAAAAATTGAAATTTAAAGAGTTGAGTCAAGGCAAAATTAGTTTTGACGACATGTATAGTCTAGACAAAAGAAAATATTTGAAAGTATATCTACGTTATTTTTATAAACACTATTAATAATAAATTTTTTTATATCTATCTCTATATTATATAAATGTTTTTTCCGTTCTAAATATGTGTAATCTATGTAAGGCTTTTTACCTTTACTTTTTTTATCTGATTCACCAATATCATTTTTGATTTCCCAATTCAGAAAATCTTTACATCTGTTTTTTCAGTGACTGTATAATGTTCTTTTCCATGAACAAAAAATTTCCATTACCATATTTTTCCCCGTTTCTGTCGAATTAACCTTTTTTCTTATTAGACGGTATATTGATTTTGGAATGAGACCTTTAATCAGATCATTAAATTCGAATCTGTCCGAAGGTTGAGTACCAAGTATTTGTCTGTGGTAATTTATTTTTAAAAAATGTCCTCTAGTAATTTTACTCATGAGATCATGAAGACCTATATTTTCTTTTTCTTTTATGTATATTCGTTTAATTATCGATCGAAAAGTAGATTTAAGTATTTTTCCATAATCTGCACACATGAAGATATGTGAATTAGTTTCCTTGTATTTTTTGCAGAACGGGCATTCTGTGGTCATGTATATATTTGGTTTTCGGGTATGTAACGTAGCCATTGTCGGTAATTCCTCATTAAGTAATTTTAAGGAAAAGGCCCGCAGCGAGTTTTCTTTTGAATTAGTTTTATTATTGGTAATTTTCGTTTCGTGCCATGTTTCTATTGACCATTTCCAATTTGTTTCATTTATAATGTTTTTGTTTAACCAATTGTTAATACAGTGTTGAAGAAACCATGTTGTTGTTGATTCAATCTTGTCTTTCTTTTTAACGAATTCTTTAATTCCAACGTCGATTTCTTGTTTATTTCATGTAAAGTGACATTGTTGTTCTCTTATAAAGTTTGGGTTAATTTCAAAATTTGAACCTGAATTCACCCCTAATTTTGCTAATTTGTCTGTTTGCTCGTTAAGTAGATCTCCTTTATGCGCCTCTACTTTTTCTAAAACTATATTAAGTTCTTTAGTATTAATAATTTCTTTTATTACCTGTAAAACATGAGGATTACTGTAGTTACTCCAGTGCTTGCCTTTTTTCCCCTCTATATATCCTTTTATTGCTTTAATTGATGATTCGCTATCTGTAAAGATTGTTATTGAGGTTTTATGAGATGCTACCCATAGAACTGAAAGAATTCCCCACAATTCTGCTCTAGTGGAAGAAGCCGGACCTTCTATATTACCCTTCCATGTAAACTGTCTTAAGATTGGGTCATCTGTGATACAAACTGCCCCAAAACCCATTTTGTATTGATAAAAAACTTTATTATGTTCGCTATCTACTGATTTCGTCTTTTGTAAAGATTCATCTGTATATACTATTAATTTTTTATGTCGTAGTAGATTTGTTCATATATTTTGAAACTGAGCTGAGGTTTTAGGATCTGTAATTATTATATTCTCTAGAAAATCTGTATCATTTATATTTTTTCTCAAACTTTTAAACTCTGCTTTTTTTGGTATATTATTATGGTATATATTTAATGATCGAGGAGAGATGACCATTCTTGTTATCCGGCGTTTATCTTCTCTGTTACTTGTTGAAAAAACTGATTTTCGGGTCGGGAGATAACTAGTTTCAGTAACATTTGTTGAAATTGCGCAATACTATAAATCTCTTTCACTTTGATTTAAATTTGAATATTTAATATTTGAATCTTTTAATGGACAACCTCGCAAGCTACCAGTGGTGAGCGTGATGTTTCTTCATTATTTTCTTGTATATAGTGTCTTAGAATTATTTGTTAACTTTATTCCTTAGGTTCTCGAGTTACTTTTCCCATGATCGGGCCCGATGGGTAATCAGTTGTGACAAACTTTCCTTTGATTTTTGTATTATCTCCCAGTAAAGTCAGTCTATTAATTGGATTACGTCCTAATTTATTTCTTATATTATCAATGTTTTCTTCAATTTTAACTCGTAGCTCTTTATACCAAGTTAAATTTTTTCTAGGAATTTCATATTGGTGAATTCTCTTCAATTCCAAGACTCGAGTCAAATCAGAGTTTAATAATTGTTCTATATATAGAACTCCATATTTTCTTAAACTGTCTCTATATTTGTGATACCAAATATCAGAACCCATAAAAGATTCTATATCTATTTCTCCGCCTCTTACTATGACTGGGAATTCTAATTTACCATTGATTTGGATTTCAATGTCATGTTTTGCTAATAATCGTAAAATTTCACCTGTCAGATTTTTATTTCTAGCCTTGAATTTGTTGATTGTACTATTATCCCAAATTGGTGTAGTGGTCCACATGTAATCTTGCAACTTTTGAAGTCTTACTTTCGTTGTCCAACTGCACAGATCCTCTTTATTGATTCTATTAACTAATTCTGTAGCGTGAACCTGTAGCTGTCGTCTTTGGAGACAAAATAACTTATATCCAATAGAAGAATATAATATACTATTTGGAAGCTTGGATGTATGTCCACATGATCTTTTAAAAACCATACGTATCTTTGCATTCAATTTTTTCAGCCCTTTTTCCGGATAGACATAATCTGATAAAAGATATTCTACTTGCGGAAATAACACGTGATTGATAATATATCTACTTTACTTATCTGTAAGCCTTTTTCGAATCATAATTGACACTGTTTGATGAATTTTTTCTTCGATTAATTTTTTTTGGTAGGTTTTCTTCCCGTTTTCTTGTACCCAGACTCCCAGGTATCTAACTGCTTCTAATGGTCGGGTAGGAATTATTTGGTTATCGATAAAGTTGAGTCCCTTTTCATGATTTTCTTTATTACCATTGATTAGAATTAATTCAGACTTTGATGCATTGATCTGAATTTTATTAAGGTCAAAAAATTCTTCCACAATTTTTAGAATATTTTCCATATGAGTTTTGTTGTTCGTAACCCATACAGTATCGTCCATATACGCCATTGATGTAATGATCTTCTTTTCATATACTTGTTCTTGTAAAGTCATATCTACTCTCCATTTTAATTCCATTTCGTAGCCCTTTTTGAGATCTTCTATCTCCGCCAACAATGGGTCATAAAATATAAACCAAAGCAATGGTGAAATTGAGTCACCTTAGTCTACCCTTTATTAATCTGATATAAGTCTGTTGGTCCAAATTCAGTCATACCTCGCGCAAACCGATTTTCTTCAATATAGCTTATTATTTTTCTTATCTTTTTTGGAATTTTGATACGCTTTAAAGCTAATTTTATCATTTTTGGGTCTACTGAATCAAAAACTTTTCTAATATCTTGGAAAAGGAGCCACATTTCTTTTTTATTTTCTCGAGCATCTTTTATTAAATTATTTAGTATATGTATAAGGTGTAATGTACGCCTTCCGGGAAGACCCGCATAATTATTTCCTGTTAATATTCTGTTTTCCACCAAAATCTCAGATAATTTGATTGTAATAATTTTTGTAAAAATTTTCCTTATAGTTTCCATTAAAGTAATAGGTCTCGTGATTTCTAGATTTCCTTCCCATTCTTTTGGTTTTGGGATTAACGTAACATTACTGTGAACCCAATCCTTGGGAACCTGACCGGAAATTAAAATAGTGTTGAACAACTTACTTATCATTCTTATACCATTTGAATCTAAATGTTTATATATTTCATATGGGATTAATGACGGGCCGGGAGCTTTATTATTGCTCATTAACCGTATCACTTTTTTTATTTCCTCTTCTGTAATATTTTCTAATAATGGTTGGTATATTAGTTCGTTTATTGATTCTTTTGGTTTATACTGATTTTCCCATCTTGTATTTCGTATTGAAGAATTTAACTCTGTACCTTTCGTCCAATTATACAGATGGTTTTTAACCTCATTTTTAATTTGTATCGGATCTGTAATAATATGAACTGAACCGTCTAGTTGTGTAGTTATTATACGATCTAAAATAATTTGTTTAGATTCCCTGTTAAGAACTTTATTAATCATCTGTTTCGGTTTAGTATTTAATAAATCTTGTCTTGTTTCTATTTTTTGTTTGATTTCTTTTTATTTAGTTCTAATAAGATCCCTTTTAATGATTTTTCGTGAAGTGACCCATAAAGCCTTAATATCCTTTGTCCATAATTTCCTACTATCATATTTTTTCGTTGTCGGATATGGATTCGTATTAAGATTAAATCTTGATGCCAATTTGTATGCTAATTTAGATAAACTCTTGACGTGNATTTTCCTTATAGTTTCCATTAAAGTAATAGGTCTCGTGATTTCTAGATTTCCTTCCCATTCTTTTGGTTTTGGGATTAACGTAACATTACTGTGAACCCAATCCTTGGGAACCTGACCGGAAATTAAAATAGTGTTGAACAACTTACTTATCATTCTTATACCATTTGAATCTAAATGTTTATATATTTCATATGGGATTAATGACGGGCCGGGAGCTTTATTATTGCTCATTAACCGTATCACTTTTTTTATTTCCTCTTCTGTAATATTTTCTAATAATGGTTGGTATATTAGTTCGTTTATTGATTCTTTTGGTTTATACTGATTTTCCCATCTTGTATTTCGTATTGAAGAATTTAACTCTGTACCTTTCGTCCAATTATACAGATGGTTTTTAACCTCATTTTTAATTTGTATCGGATCTGTAATAATATGAACTGAACCGTCTAGTTGTGTAGTTATTATACGATCTAAAATAATTTGTTTAGATTCCCTGTTAAGAACTTTATTAATCATCTGTTTCGGTTTAGTATTTAATAAATCTTGTCTTGTTTCTATTTTTTGTTTGATTTCTTTTTATTTAGTTCTAATAAGATCCCTTTTAATGATTTTTCGTGAAGTGACCCATAAAGCCTTAATATCCTTTGTCCATAATTTCCTACTATCATATTTTTTCGTTGTCGGATATGGATTCGTATTAAGATTAAATCTTGATGCCAATTTGTATGCTAATTTAGATAAACTCTTGACGTGTCGGTTATTTATGCCATCTTCATTTTCTAATTTCGCTCCTAATTTATACAGTTTATTTAACAAATTCAGTTTCGGATATGCTGTGTGTTTTTGCCACATTACATTCGTACGACTTTTTGGTTCTTTTTCTTTTGGTAAATGTTTGTTTCCTAAACTAATCAGAATAGATTTGAGGTCAACCCATGTGTCTTCTACAGACAAATTTTGGACCTCCGAATTTAATATATTTTCAAATGCGGTTTCTGTTTCTTGTGTAAATTTTTCCCATGTATCTTTATCTGCCATTTTAAGATTCCATAATTTGGGAATTCTATAATTTAGTTTTTTATGCTTTTTGAAACTATGTCCGTCACAAAGACTACTTACATTCAAAGATGCGCGTGCGCAAGAATGATCACTATTTGCTACTAAGGTAGTATTATCAATATCTGCACCTATTATTAAATCTTCATACGGTCGATTGATCCAGATTGAATCTATACGGCTTTTACTTCTGGTTTCATTGTTGAAAATCTGGTGGAAAGTAAATTCCTTTTTTTTCCCATTGTAGAATCTATATATATCGGTATAACCACTATATATCATTGATTGAAGTAAACTATTTTCTGGTGAAGTTTTTGATTTGTATGGGTAGCGATCTTTGCTAGGATTTGGAGTCGCATTCCAATCCCCCATGATTATTGAAATCCAATTATTAAATAATGCCTGTGAAATGTGATTGTATAACCATGGTTTCAGTTGTCTAAGTATATTATCGTTAGTAGAATATTTGTTTGGCGCATAAATTCCTATTATTTGAAAAACTATTTTCCCTTTAAACGACAACAAAATGCAAATGCCGTGTCCTTCTAATGTGTTTATTTTGTATATATGTTTAGCGATATGAGGTTTGAACATGAAACCTATTCCTGATCCTAGATTATTATTATCAGCTTCGGTAACTGACGACCACCATAAACAATATGTTGGATCGTACGTTTGTTGATTTTTTCCTCCCATCTGATCAAAGAAAATATATTTTTCTGTGTGTTTTGTCGTTTTAGTTTCCGTGAGTAAAATTATATCTAGTTTTTCTTTTATACAGTATTCCCACCACGTGTTTTGTTTTATTCCATCACTAATGCCTCTTACATTTTGTGTGCCTATTTTCCATATTATTTGTTAATTATTTCCTTTATTATTATAATTTGTATTGTCCCTATTATCTAGGCTATTATTATTGTCGTTACTATTTGTTATATTATTATGAAAATTATTATTATTATTATATGTATTTATATTGCTATCTATAGAATTTATAGAATTATTTGTTGATAATGATGTGCATTGTTCACCCATCATAATATTTATAGTAATTGGGATTTTTATTGAGAAGCCAAGCTGCTTCCTTGTTTTCTTTCAATACTGTCTTGTCGGGTAGATACGTTCTGGATTTGTGTTGTTATATTATTTAACTGTTCTGACATCTTTGCCATCCAATTTTGCAAAGTAGACGAATTATTGTCATTATTTGTCACGTTATTCCTGATATTTATATTGTTATTTTTATCGTTAGATTCGTTATCCCATGGATTATTTATTTTAGGGTTATTGCTGTTGTCTTCTATATTCTCTTCCTCTCNCCCATCTGATCAAAGAAAATATATTTTTCTGTGTGTTTTGTCGTTTTAGTTTCCGTGAGTAAAATTATATCTAGTTTTTCTTTTATACAGTATTCCCACCACGTGTTTTGTTTTATTCCATCACTAATGCCTCTTACATTTTGTGTGCCTATTTTCCATATTATTTGTTAATTATTTCCTTTATTATTATAATTTGTATTGTCCCTATTATCTAGGCTATTATTATTGTCGTTACTATTTGTTATATTATTATGAAAATTATTATTATTATTATATGTATTTATATTGCTATCTATAGAATTTATAGAATTATTTGTTGATAATGATGTGCATTGTTCACCCATCATAATATTTATAGTAATTGGGATTTTTATTGAGAAGCCAAGCTGCTTCCTTGTTTTCTTTCAATACTGTCTTGTCGGGTAGATACGTTCTGGATTTGTGTTGTTATATTATTTAACTGTTCTGACATCTTTGCCATCCAATTTTGCAAAGTAGACGAATTATTGTCATTATTTGTCACGTTATTCCTGATATTTATATTGTTATTTTTATCGTTAGATTCGTTATCCCATGGATTATTTATTTTAGGGTTATTGCTGTTGTCTTCTATATTCTCTTCCTCTCTGAATAAATCGTTCATGTCTTCATCCACGTTGTTTATCTCAAGGCGTGCTTCAACTCTATCCATTCTTTTAGTTAAGTTATTTAATAAATTAATAGCTCGTTCCATTGTTTTCTGGGACGCAGTTATTTGAGTATTGAGTGTATCAAATTGTTAAGTGTCAATAGGTTCGTTGTTACGATGTAATGGTTTGTTAGAATTATTAATATTAGATTTAAGTACTCCTGAATATGAGGGATCTAACACTGGTCGAAAATTTATAAAACCTACACCTATCGGGTACCAGATAGGTGTAGTATCCGTGCTTAATATCGTACACATATCGGGTACCCGATAGGTGTGAGGAAATATTTTTTACACTTATCGGGTACCCGATATGTGTACGATATTAGGCACGAATACTACACCTATCTGGTACCCGATAGGTGTAGGTTTTATAAATTTTCGACCAGTGTAATCGTTTTTGGATTCTTTTATATGCCATCGGATTATGTCTTTTCCAGACATTACCGAATTTATCCATTCTTTCTTGTAATTTTTGTGTACGTTCTGTTGTCTTCTGTGTTACTGGACAGTCTTTAGCTAAATGTGAGACATCATGGCATCTATAACAAGTTTTAATAGTGATATCCAGATGTTCGATGGTAAAATCTTCTGTAATCCATTTATGTCCTATTGCCGCATTTCTAATTTCTTCTGATGGGAAAGACATTATTGCCATTCTCTTCCTTGCATAATATGCATTTTGGGGAACATAACAAGTCATTGCCCCTACTTTTTTAAATTCATTATATAATTCAGATGGAGTCATACCAGGAGGAATTCCCACAACCCTTGTTGCAAATTGACCCCTGTCTTTCAGTTGATCAGCTGTTGTACCAGGTGGTGTGACTCTAACCATTTCTTCTCCAATTATTTGAGACCATGCACTTAAAAAATTTTTTGCATCTTGTGGATCTACAAATGTAACAAAGGCTTTTTGTCACATTTCACCAATTGCAGTACTGATAGACTCAATTTTTCCATATCTGTGTTCTAATTCTACTTGTAGTTCCTGCCTTTTCATACTAACAGGGATGTCCCAGATAACAGCCCTTTTTTGTTGGTTCTTTAATGCATTTGCACGCATATTAATTTGTTTTTCTTCCAATTTAAAATTTTCTTTGTTATTATCAAGAAATTCAAGGTCTAGAGCTTTTTTTAATTCTTCCTTTTTATCAAAGTAAATCGCGATGTAACTACCTTTAGTTTTTTTCCTGTATTCTACCTTAATAAAAGTGTATTCAATTTTGTTTTTTAATTCTTGGGTAATATAATCCAATTTTTTCCCAATATTATTTCCGATAAATTTTGATACTAGTGCTCTCGTTTTGTATCTTTTAAGACCAACATGTTGTCTCCATTCTGGTTGATTTGAACTATTACTATACTCTGAGTGTACTGATTGTATGTCTTCATCTTCTGCACCATTTTCCCTATTTTCTTCTTCCATATCAATCTCATTTCCGTCTTCTTTTTCTGGAATGTATTTTGCTTTTCCCTTGTCGTAGTTAACCTGGTAAAATGGTTGTTGTTCTTTTGAGGTTTCACTATTTTCTGTATTTTCAATTAAGACTGTTTCAACTTTCATTTCTTTTGTCTTCTGTTGTTGAGGCGTATTATTTGTCGTATCTTGAGCCTTATTTTTGCCGGTAAGAGAAGCAGACGTTTGAGGCTTTTGAGTTTTTCCTAGAGGGTTATGTTTTGCTTCCTTAATAATCTTGTCATTTTGAACTTTACCCGTAGCCATTTTACTACGAGTAATTCTGCTCGAACCTGAGAAAGAGGTTTCTTCCATCTTTCGCACTATTTTTTGCTTTGTTATTCTTTAGTTTATAAACTATTACTGCGGAAAATAATTTTTCGGGAAAGAGTTACAATCAGTTTTTTTTTTTGATGAATACTTTGTAATTTAACTGGACCAGTGAGGTCTCGACTTTATTCATTATTAAAATTTATTAAAAAATTATATTGAAGAATAGAGTCTGACTAAGTTAAGCTATTATTCATAACTTTACTACCGCCTAACCTACCACTGTAGAAAGTTTTTAACCTTTCTACTGGGAGGCTACAACCCCACCTACGTCTAGACAAAAGAAAATATTTGAAAGTATATCTACGTTATTTTTATAAACACTATTAATAATAAAATTATATCTATCCCTATATCATGTAAATGTTTTTTCCGTTCTAAATATGTGTAATCTATGTAAGGCTTTTTACCTTTACTTTTTTTATCTGATTCACCAATATCATTTTTGATTTCCCAATTCAGAAAATCTTTACATCTGTTTTTCCAGCGACTATATAATGTTCTTTTCCATGAACAAAAAATTTCCATTACCATATTTTTCCCCGTTTCTGTCGAATTAACCTTTTTTCTTATTAAACGGTATATTGATTTTGGAATAAGACCTTTGACCAGATCATTAAACTCGAATCTGTCCGAAGGTTGAGTACCAAGTATTTGTCTGTGGTAATTTATCTTTAAAAAATGTCCTCTAGTAATTTTACTCATGAGATCATGAAGACCTATATTTCCTTTTTCTTTTATGTATATTCGTTTAATTATCGATCGAAAAGTAGATTTAAGTATTTTTCCATAATCTGCACACATGAAGATATGTGAATTAGTTTCCTTGTATTTTTTGCAGAACGGACATTCTGTAGTCGTGTATATGTTTGGTTTTCGGGTATGTAACGTAGCCATCGTCGGTAATTCCTCATTAAGTAATTTTAAGGAAACAGCCCGCAGCGAATTTTCTTTTGAATTAGTTTTATTATTGGTAATTTTCGTTTCGTGCCATGTTTCTATTGACCATTTCCAATTTGTTTCATTTATGATATTTTTGTTTAACCAATTGTTAATACGGTGTTGAAGAAACCATGTTGTTGTTGATTCAATCTCGTCTTTCTTTTTAACGAATTCTTTAATTCCNCTTTTCCATGAACAAAAAATTTCCATTACCATATTTTTCCCCGTTTCTGTCGAATTAACCTTTTTTCTTATTAAACGGTATATTGATTTTGGAATAAGACCTTTGACCAGATCATTAAACTCGAATCTGTCCGAAGGTTGAGTACCAAGTATTTGTCTGTGGTAATTTATCTTTAAAAAATGTCCTCTAGTAATTTTACTCATGAGATCATGAAGACCTATATTTCCTTTTTCTTTTATGTATATTCGTTTAATTATCGATCGAAAAGTAGATTTAAGTATTTTTTCATAATCTGCACACATGAAGATATGTGAATTAGTTTCCTTGTATTTTTTGCAGAACGGACATTCTGTAGTCGTGTATATGTTTGGTTTTCGGGTATGTAACGTAGCCATCGTCGGTAATTCCTCATTAAGTAATTTTAAGGAAACAGCCCGCAGCGAATTTTCTTTTGAATTAGTTTTATTATTGGTAATTTTCGTTTCGTGCCATGTTTCTATTGACCATTTCCAATTTGTTTCATTTATGATATTTTTGTTTAACCAATTGTTAATACGGTGTTGAAGAAACCATGTTGTTGTTGATTCAATCTCGTCTTTCTTTTTAACGAATTCTTTAATTCCAGCGTCGATTTCTTGTTTATTCCATGTAAAGTGACATTGTTGTTCTCTTATAAAGTTTGGGTTAATTTCAAAATTTGAACCTGAATTCACCCCTAATTTTGCTAATTTGTCTGCCTGCTCGTTAAGTAGATCTCCTTTATGTGCCTCTACTTTTTCTAAAACTATATTAAGTTCTTTAGTATTAATAATTTCTTTTATTACCTGTAAAACATGAGGATTGCTGTAGTTATTCCAGTGCTTGCTTTTTTTCCCCTCTATATATCCTTTTATTGCTTTAATTAATGATTTGCTATCTGTAAAGATTGTTATTGAGGTTTTATGAGATGCTACCCATAGAACTGAAAGAATTCCCCACAATTCTGCTCTAGTAGAAGAAGCCGGACTTTCTATATTACCCTTCCATATAAACTGTCTTAAGATTGGGTCGTCTGTAATACAAACTGCCCCAAAACCCATTTTGTATTGATAAAAAACTTTATTATGTTCGCTATCTACTGATTTCGTCTTTTGTAAAGATCTATCTGTATATACTATTAACTTTTTATGTCGTAGTAAGTTTGTTCGTATATTTTGAAACTGAGCTGAGGTTTCAGGATCTGTAATTATTATATTCTCTAGAAAATCTGTATCATTTATATTTTTTCTCAAATTTTTAAACTCTGCTTTTTTTGGTATGATGAATACTTTGTAAATAAATATTTATTTTAATTTTGCATTATATTTTATTTTATAGTATATTATTATAAATTATTGTTGTATTATTTATATTATATTAATAAATGTATTGTTTATGAAGTTTCGTATTATATTAATATATATAATACGATATTTATTTTATTTCTTTGCCTCAATAATTCTATCATCCCTATTATTCTTTTTATTATTAATTATTGGTTTCTTTTTAATATATAGGAATTTAATTAAAAACAATTATTTAATGAATTATCAAATATGTATACGGAAATATTCGATAATATTATTTTTTTATTTCATAATTATGTATCCTAAGATGATTTACAAAATTAATTAGAATGATGTATTTCAAAAGAAAGGAAGAAAGGATGACATCTAATGAAAGATAATATAAGTATGATGATACATTTAGGAAATATTCGAAGTTATTATTAAAATTTAGAAAATTTAGAAAAATGGTATGCAAAAAAAAATGTATATAAAGAATCAAAATTCTTCTAACTTTACCATAAAATTTTCCAAAATATTTGCATAAATATTTAAATATCTATTTAAAATCCTCGAATATCTAAAAATTTTCGTAATGTCGCAAAAAACTTTAATTAGCTTTTATCAAGAAAAAAATAAAAAAAATAAAAAAAAGAATTAATGATCTTTTATCCGGAAGATTAAGTAGTAATAAGGCAAAAAAAAGAAGAGAGATTTTCAATTTTGCAACAGGAACATTTGCTTCGGAAGTTCCGGAAGTATCAGAAGCATCAACATCGGCAGCAGCAGCAGCATCAAGAGAAGGATTGGAAACCGAAATGCAGGATATATTGATAGAATCAACAACACCAATTATAATAGAAAGTGGTGGTGAAGAACTGGAAACTCACGCAACCAAAAGAAGAAGAACTGAAAAAGGAAGAGAAGAACAATATTCCGAAGGCGAAAGTAATGTTTTAAAAAATTTTCAATAAAAATATTTTATAATAAATAATAATATATAATTTATTTTATTAGATGAATCTACATTGGCAAGAAAAAAAAAAGAAGATCGTACATTAAATTATTTGGTGAAAATCAATAAAAAAGTTGAGGACCTTCGAAAAAAAGTTTTGAATATTCGAAAAATGATGGAAAATAGTAAAATGATGAAAGAAAGTGACGAAATATATGACNTTTCAGCAAGATTTTTAGCAAATAAATATCCGGAACTTTTCGAAAATTGGAGCAATAAACGCTGGACGTTTTATTTTGATATGATTCTACAAAGAAAAGTAAGTTTTACTGAATACATTATAATCCAGATATCTCAATAACTAACTAAAGATTTTGAATTATTTAAAGTTAGTAGAAAGGCACTGGTCTAGAAGAGGAGCGTTGTCTACCCAAATCAGAAAATCGATATTTTCTGTATTTAGAAGTCTCCCCAAAATAAATATGAAGTCAACTCCAAGCGAGATAAAAGCTTGAAAATCATTATCAATAGTCAAACAATGTTACGAAAAGTTACATTCAAAGTTGGAAAATGATGAAACCACCTGGTGTGGAAAAATCATTAACGAAACGTGGCAGGATACTTCGAAAGTATCCAAAGAACAAATATCTTTCATCNATAAAAAAAAGAATTAATGATCTTTTATCCGGAAGATTAAGTAGTAATAAGGCAAAAAAAAGAAGAGAGATTTTCAATTTTGCAACAGGAACATTTGCTTCGGAAGTTCCGGAAGTATCAGAAGCATCAACATCGGCAGCAGCAGCAGCATCAAGAGAAGGATTGGAAACCGAAATGCAGGATATATTGATAGAATCAACAACACCAATTATAATAGAAAGTGGTGGTGAAGAACTGGAAACTCACGCAACCAAAAGAAGAAGAACTGAAAAAGGAAGAGAAGAACAATATTCCGAAGGCGAAAGTAATGTTTTAAAAAATTTTCAATAAAAATATTTTATAATAAATAATAATATATAATTTATTTTATTAGATGAATCTACATTGGCAAGAAAAAAAAAAGAAGATCGTACATTAAATTATTTGGTGAAAATCAATAAAAAAGTTGAGGACCTTCGAAAAAAAGTTTTGAATATTCGAAAAATGATGGAAAATAGTAAAATGATGAAAGAAAGTGACGAAATATATGACCAAACCTTTATTAATGTAAGTATTTTATTTATTTATTTTATTTATTCATTTTTATTTATTTTTATAAAAAAAACTATTTTACTGATAATATTTTTTAAAAAAAAGAAAATTATTGGGAAGATTGCAAACAAGACAATTTCTAAAAAAATTTACCCAAATTCCAAAAAGCTGAAAGAGATTTCAGCAAGATTTTTAGCAAATAAATATCTGGAACTTTTCGAAAATTGGAGCAATAAACGCTGGACGTTTTATTTTGATATGATTCTACAAAGAAAAGTAAGTTTTACTGAATACATTATAATCCAGATATCTCAATAATTAACTAAAGATTTTNTTAGTAGAAAGGCACCGGTCTAGAAGAGGAGCGTTGTCTACCCAAATCAGAAAATCGATATTTTCTGTATTTAGAAGTCTCCCCAAAATAAATATGAAGTCAACTCCAAGCGAGATAAAAGCTTGAAAATCATTATCAATAGTCAAACAATGTTACAAAAAGTTACATTCAAAGTTGGAAAATGATGAAACCACCTGGTGTGGAAAAATCATTAATGAAACGTGGCAGGATACTTCGAAAGTATCCAAAGAACAAATATCTTTCGTCGTAGCAATATGCGAAAGTTTCCTAAACCCAAATAATGAAATATTAAAAAATGATAATAAAATTTTAAGTAAAAGGTTAAAAAGAAATTTAGTAAGTATTAAAAATATACGGATTTTTTTGATTTTTTAATTTTTTTAAATACTAAAAAAAAATTTTATTAATAGAAAAAAATGGAAACCGGCTGAGAATTTGATTTGAAAGACTCAGATTCTAACGAAGAAACAGAAAGTGACTCAAGTACATCAAATGAAGATGAGAATGAGGATAAAGGAGAAGTGAGCAGAAATGAGGGAGAAGGAAGTGGAGAAAGAAGTGAAAGAGAAAGAAGCAGAGAAGGAAGAAGAAGTGGAGAAAGAAGAAGCGAAGAAAGAAATAAAGAAAAAAGAAGTGAAGAAAGAGAAAGAAGAAGTAGAGAAAAAAGCGAAGAAAGAAATGAAGAAAGAGAAGGAAGAAGTGAAGAAAGAGAAGGAAGAAAAAATGAAGAAAGAGAAAGAAGAAGAAGTGAAGAAAGGGAAGGAAGAAGAAGCGGAGAAAAAAGAAGCGGAGAAAGAAGAAGCATAGGAAGAAGCGTAGAAAGAAGAAGCGTAGAACGAAGAAGTGAAGAAAAAAGAAGAGAAAGAGAAGAAAGAAATGAATGGAAATAGATTTCGAAAAGATCTGAAACATTAAAAAAATTCAAAAATATATATTTTTTTTATTATATTACATTTTATTATCAATTTATTATATATTATCAGTTAATTATATTTTTACATAATAAAGAACGCATTGGTTTATTATAATTTTTTTTTTACATAAGATTTTATGAAATATTGCGAAAATAATGAAAATAATAAAAACTAATCTAATAACTCAAAAAATGGATGCCATAAAATATCCTTTATCGATTAATATTGTAAGTATTTGTAACTATAGATGATGGTGAAACTAAATCCATGAGTTGCACCAAATCTCACCAATCTCCAATCTCCAATCATCATTAGGGAAACTGGTGATTTGGTGAAACTGGTGAAATTGGTGTAACTGTTGAAACTGGTGAAACTGGTAATATTGGTAAAACAATATTTCACCAAGTTCCTCCGGCATATGATGTAATTAATTTAACTTCTGGATTGAAGTTTTTAAGTTTTTCAATTAGTAAAGGGTCCATTGTCATAGTGCCAAGTCGCTGCATCAAGCTTAAAATTTATGAGATGCACAGGACCCCGAGCAATCTATGAATAGGTCAGATAATACTAAAATAGGAAATAAGAAAGGAAAAATATGATTTTTGTAAGTAAATTTTTAAATTTTAATTAAAAATAAGCAACTTTTTAAAAAATTTACTATGATGGCTAAGCAAACTCTAATGTGACCTATTTATAGATTGCTCGGGGTCCTAGATGCACTTCGCTGTATGATTAATTTTGTTCCTTTGACAATCACTCTTTATTGTGTAACTTTAGAAAAATACTTTATAAACTACAAATCGAAGATAATTCACAATCGTTGCTACTTATAAAACTTTTTATTTTAATAAGTAAATGTTGAAAATATAACTAATAATAAAAAATTCTGAGAATGTAAACTATCGATACAAAAAATTTCAGACCAAGAACTTTAAAATTGACAGAATAATAGATGCTTAAACTCAAATGTTTAATATTTTAAAACATTTGAGTTTAAGCATCTATTATTCCATCAATTTTAAAGTTCTTGGTCTGAAATTTTTTGTATCGATAGTTTACATTCTCAGAATTTTTTATTATTAGTTATATTTTCAACATTTACTTATTAAAATAAAAAGTTTTATAAGTAGCAACGATTGTGAATTATCTTCGATTTGTAGTTTATAAAGTATTTTTCTAAAGTTACACAATAAAGAGTGATTGTCAAAGGAACAAAATTAATCATACAGCGAAGTGCATCTAGGACCCCGAGCAATCTATAAATAGGTCACATTAGAGTTTGCTTAGCTATCATAGTAAAATTTTTAAAAAGTTGCTTATTTTTAATTAAAATTTAAAAATTTACTTACAAAAATTATATNAAAGTTCCTCAAAAGAAATATCAAAAACTCTAATAGCATTAAAATATTCAAAAAAATTATATAAATTTTGTATACAAAATGTTGAAATTTATATTCAAACAAAAATAAATGACCCGGATCTCGAAAAAGAAATGAAATTTGGCTTTGAAAAATTTTTGGAGTGTTTAGATATATATCTAAAAATCTATTATCAAAATCTATCTGAACATGAAAAAATTGATATGATATTTCATATATATGGTGGTGTGATGTTAAAATTTGGTTCAATAATGCGTGCTACAAATAAATTTCATAAAAAACCTATATTTAGTAATATTGCAGTTAAAATGAATGCAGATGAAATCTTTGAATACACATCAGATAATGGTGTATGCTTTGCTCAGGTAAAGATCAAAATTAATATCTTGTAAAATAATGATGAATATTTAATTATTATTAATATTTTATAAATAGGTTCTTTTAATAACTGAAATAATAATGAATTATGAAGAACCAATGCATCTCGCACTTGTGCAGTAGTATGATTTCACATCATCAGTAAATCCATATTTATACGAATGCCCATTATTAGAAAAAACAAATATATTTAATTTAATAGAAATAGAAGTAATAAACGATATAATACATATTATTCCACGTTTTATTGATAATAATGAATTTTTAGTTAATAAATTTTTATTTTAAATTTAATAAATAGATAATAAATGATAAATGTATAAATTTTTTTTTTTTGTTTCAGCGAGGCCTCGCCTCAAATGATAAATGTATAAATAATAATAATAAATAATAATAATGTTATAATAATGTTATAATAAAAAATATTAAATAATATAAAAATTGTATAGCGTTATATGACGTATTTCTTATAGATGATGGTGAAACTAAATCTATGAGTTGCACCAAATCTCACCAATCTCCAATCTCCAATCATCATTAGGGAAACTGGTGATTTGGTGAAACTGGTGAAATTGGTGTAACTGTTGAAACTGGTGAAACTGGTAATATTGGTAAAACAATATTTCACCAAGTTCCTCCGGCATATGATGTAATTAATTTAACTTCTGGATTGAAGTTTTTAAGTTTTTCAATTAGTAAAGGGTCCATTGTCATAGTGCCAAGTCGCTGCATCAAGCTTAAAATTTATGAGATGCACAGGACCCCGAGCAATCTATGAATAGGTCAGATAATACTAAAATAGGAAATAAGAAAGGAAAAATATGATTTTTGTAAGTAAATTTTTAAATTTTAATTAAAAATAAGCAACTTTTTAAAAAATTTACTATGATGGCTAAGCAAACTCTAATGTGACCTATTTATAGATTGCTCGGGGTCCTAGATGCACTTCGCTGTATGATTAATTTTGTTCCTTTGACAATCACTCTTTATTGTGTAACTTTAGAAAAATACTTTATAAACTACAAATCGAAGATAATTCACAATCGTTGCTACTTATAAAACTTTTTATTTTAATAAGTAAATGTTGAAAATATAACTAATAATAAAAAATTCTGAGAATGTAAACTATCGATACAAAAAATTTCAGACCAAGAACTTTAAAATTGACAGAATAATAGATGCTTAAACTCAAATGTTTAATATTTTAAAACATTTGAGTTTAAGCATCTATTATTCCATCAATTTTAAAGTTCTTGGTCTGAAATTTTTTGTATCGATAGTTTACATTCTCAGAATTTTTTATTATTAGTTATATTTTCAACATTTACTTATTAAAATAAAAAGTTTTATAAGTAGCAACGATTGTGAATTATTTTTGATTTTATTTTTTTATATTGTTATAAAATAAATAATAAATATTATATCACATAACATTAACAGTTAAAATACATGTAACACTATATTGCGTAACGTTGCAAAATGATTATCTAAATTAATTACTTTAATTATAAGTCATAATTTTATTTGCTGAATTTTTGATATCTTATAAAACTTTACATAGAGTTAATATAAAAAACATTTACATAGAATTAATCAAAATCTTGTAGATCTTTTATCATATATATGTAGATTGTTTGGGTCTTATTATTTTATTATTTATATTTTCTATAAATCAAAATTTTTATAAACTATTGGTGAAACTGTTTCTCCAGTTTCATCACTAATTTCACCACATTTCACCAATATCATCAGTTTTACCATTATTATATACATATATCACCAATATTATTTTTTTCACCAGGTGCATAAATTATCTTCAAGTTGCACCTTTGGTGCACCAGTTACACCAGTGTCATTGGTGAAATTAGGTAGTTTCACCATCATCTTTATTTGTAACTTCACTTGTAAACGAAAATAAGTAGATTATTAAATTATTATACCAAAATTATTATTCGGAAATTTACTGATGACTAGTATATATATATTAGTTTATTATATTTTTTTACATAATAAAGATTTTTATGAAATATTGCGAAAAATAACAATTAATTTAAAAGTAATCGAAAAAAACTAAAGAACTAATCTAATTTAAATATTTGAAAAAAAAATAGAAAATAAAATTCATCGAAAATTTTTAGAAAATTCCGAATCGATACTAATGAAAAAGAAAAGAAAAAAGATGTTAGAAACAGTATTGAATAAACTGTGCACTGTTTTTAAGTAAGTATATTAGCGTCCGAGAGTATTCTACTTCTACATCTGTAAATTTTTTTAAACGTAAGCCTTCGAAGTCCTTCACTCCGATAACCTTCAAATACCTCCAACATAAACATAATATTTATGAAGGTTATTGGTACCAAAAACCTTCATTTTTATTAATAAAACGTAATACTCCGGAGGTTATTGATATCGATAACCTTCAATAACCTTCACTTTATCATAATAAACGTAATATTTGCGAAGGTTATTGGTCCGATAACCTTCAATAACCTTTGAAAACGAAATTATTACAATAACCTCCGACATAAAAAATTTCCTGATGTAGACAGCAAGGTTATGAATAACCTGCTGAACGACTACCTGAAACTCTGAAAACCCATGGAAAAGGTAAAGAACAGCAAAGTTATGAACATAACCTGCTGAACTACTACCTGTTACGCAGAAAAAAATCATGGAAAAGGCAACGCATCGTAGTATAAGAGTTGTGTTAATCAAGAAAAGGAAATGTCGAGAACTTTTCTTATAGGAACTCTACCCTAATCCATCAGTTTAACATAACCAAAGGGACTCAAGAAATTTCAGACGACCCCAACCTCGTCAAAAACCAACATACTTACTTGAGAAATAAAAAAATTTTTGAAAATTTCCGAAAATTTTTGTCCTAAAATTTCATGAGAATAATAATTTTTGAAAGAGTTCGAAATAAGATCATTCATTTAGTAAATAAACAAGATCATTTTGTATTACAAAATAAAAAACATTTTTTATTTGATCAAAAATTTCTGCAAATTTTCGCAAGTTTTTCGAAAATTTTTTGAAATGAAAATTTTCGCAAATTTTATGCGAAAATCTTCCGGAAATTTTCGCCTTTTAAAATTTCCTGATGATAATAACTTAATAGACTGGATAACTAATAACAACCTTGCAAAGCTAGATAGACCAACATAGACGTGGCCTCTTGCTTCGATTTGGAATTTAAATCATTAACCAAAATATTGTTTTTTTATGTCATTTAATAAAAACAACAAACCGAATTACCAAATAGAATTCGAAACCTTAAACCTAAAATATATCAACAAATATAATACTGTTCACAAAGAACAGGAACAAAAAATCCCGTCTACAATACTACGACGTCAGGTTAATGATCTGGTAAAATATAAAATAGCCTTAAAATACTACTTTACTAAGGCTGGACCACCTCTCAATGCTTACCAAAAGAAAAAGACTCTACAAAATATATGTTACTTTCTTAGAATACCTAAAAAACAAATTAACTTATCCGAGGTCTTTAAATCATTAAAAGAGCATTGTATAAAAAACAAGTTGATAGTACAAAAACCACCACTACCTAAACAATATCAGGACATTAAAGATAATCATATACGTAACCTCCTTTCCATTAAATTTCGTTCAAAAGTACCTCACATCATGCGCATTTTACAAGATATATACACTTTCGGAAGATAGCTTCCGTCAACATATATATCCTTTACCAGACATAAAACAGAGAAACCACCACTTCCAGAGGATTACAAGAAGTTGGACTTCGGTCTAAATAATTTATTTCTAGTTCCGCAATTCAAAAATTTTGGTAAAAAACACGTGTATATCAAATAAACAAAACAGCGTCTCCGAAAGAAATATTTTGTTGGAAAACAACTTCTAAGAAGTTTTTTTACCTTGCAAGACAGAACCATGATGATCAAAACTAATCTACCAAATGAAATGAATATAGTAAACAAAACAGCTGGAACCATATTTCCTGTTCAAAAAAAAGAGTTAATATTACATCAGTAAATTTTTTTAAATGTAAGCCTTCGAAGTCCTTCACTCCGATAACCTTCGAATACTTTCAACATAAACGTAATATTTATGAAGGTTATTGGTACTGAAAACCTTCATTTTTATTAATAAAACGTAATACTTCGGAGGTTATTGATATCGATAACCTTCAATAACCTTCACTTTATTATAATAAACGTAATATTTGCGAAGGTTATTGGTCCGATAACCTTCAATAACCTTCACTTTATTATAATAAACGTAATATTTGCGAAGGTTATTGGTCCGATAACCTTCAATAACCTTTGAAAACGAAATTATTACAATAACCTCCGACTTAAAAAATTTTCTGATATAGAACTTATAAAATTAAGAAAATATTATCATTTCGACAGGATTCCCATGCATTGGATTATTAAACGAAAACCTCTACCAAGTCTAGCCTCGGTTATAAGAGAAATTAAGACTTTTTTACCAAGTAACATTAAAGTTCCAATTGAATCCCTCGCAGAAACCAAGGAGACCGTAAAAATTCTTCGAAAATTTTATATTTTCAAATACTTAAATTATACATGTCGTTAAAACTATTGAATTGAGTCAGACGCAATTAAAATTGAGAAAAATTGGAATTGAGTCAAGGCAAATTTTAATTTTTACTAGTAATTGACGCAATTAATTAAGTCAAACGCAATTAAAAATTAAAATTTTAAGAGTTGAGTCAAGGTCAAATTAGTTTTGATGACATATATAACTTAAATAATACCTTTTTTATAAACTTACACGATATTAATTTTGATATACTTGACGAGTGCAAATCAGTTTAGTGCAAAAAAAAAGAATACAAAACATAAAATAGAAGTACCTAATCCAGCTGAATTTTTTGATTTTTAAATAATAAAAGTTTTTTTTTTTTTTTTTTTTTCAGGGTTATGGTCTTCGTGTTTCTTTTATAATATTGACATTGGAGCTTCGGCTTCTTCAAAATAAATTTTTATTTTATAGCAAGGTTAGACCGTAAATTAATTAGCTTAGCTATTTTAGTTTTTATTTATATATCAAAATGTAAGTTTATGTACTTGTTATGTAATTTTATATTAGATAAAAATAAAAACAAAACCATGCTAGTCAATCAAAAAAAAAATTTTAATGTTACAGAAATGAAATATATATTATCTTGTAACTAAAAACTAGATCTTTCAATCTGTCATAGGAATATTATAGTAGAAAATCGCTCCTACATCAGGAAATTTTTTATGTCGGAGGTTATTGTAATAATTTCATTTTCAAAGGTTATTGAAGGTTATCGGACCAATAACCGTTGCAAATATTACGTTTATTATAATAAAGTGAAGGTTATTGAAGGTTATCAATATCAATAACCTCCGGAGTATTACGTTTTATTAATAAAAATGAAGGTTTTCGGTACCAATAACCTTCGTAAATATTACGTTTATGTTGGAGGTATTCGAAGGTTAACGGAGTGAAGGACTTCGAAGGCTTACGTTTAAAAAAATTTACTGATGTAGTTATGTAAAATTGATTTGAAATTAAAGCTAAAATTAATTATTTTTAAAAATTTAAAAATAATTATTTAATAAATTTTATAATTGCNGATAAAAATAAAAACAAAACCATGCTAGTCAATCAAAAAAAAAATTTTAATGTTACAGAAATGAAATATATATTATCTTGTAACTAAAAACTAGATCTTTCAATCTGTCATAGGAATATTATAGTAGAAAATCGCTCCTACATCAGGAAATTTTTTATGTCGGAGGTTATTGTAATAATTTCATTTTCAAAGGTTATTGAAGGTTATCGGACCAATAACCGTTGCAAATATTACGTTTATTATAATAAAGTGAAGGTTATTGAAGGTTATCAATATCAATAACCTCCGGAGTATTACGTTTTATTAATAAAAATGAAGGTTTTCGGTACCAATAACCTTCGTAAATATTACGTTTATGTTGGAGGTATTCGAAGGTTAACGGAGTGAAGGACTTCGAAGGCTTACGTTTAAAAAAATTTACTGATGTAGTTATGTAAAATTGATTTGAAATTAAAGCTAAAATTAATTATTTTTAAAAATTTAAAAATAATTATTTAATAAATTTTATAATTGCGCCAATCAATCAGAATTGCACCATTATTTAGCTTTTGCGTCAGAATTTAGTCATTGCGCCTGATTGCGCTGTGGCTAAATTCCAGGCTCAATTGATTAAATTAAATCTGGCTAAATTCCTGGCTCAATTCGTATTGCGTCTACTATCTCTACTATCAAGTACAGTTGTCGTATAAATGTTTAAGTTTTTAAATTTAAATATATAAAGTTAAAATATGTCCTTAAATATATAAAATATATAAATAAAAACTTATAGAATGTTTCAAAAGTAGTTATCGACTTGTTCTAAATTTGCTGAATTACACTGGTCGAATGAACAAAAATCAGAATCCTATTGATGGCGCAAATATGTATAAATCGGATATCCTATTTGTGAAAATTCATAAATCAGAAATTCCTATTTATAAATTGGAAAAAATCGACTGCCTATATTTAATAAATCTTAGCAAATTTAGCCATCAATCAGAATCTTATTCATAATAAAATCATTCTATTTTTTTTCATTTGACTAGTATTACTTGTACCATTATTAAAATATTCTTTTATATTTATATGGTTACAGACATCAGTAAATTTTTTTAAACGTAAGCCTTCGAAATCCTTCACTCCGATAACCTTCGAATACCTCCAATATAAACGTAATATTTACGAAGGTTATTGGTACCGAAAACCTTCATTTTTATTAATAAAACGTAATACTTTAGAGGTTATTGATATTGATAACCTTCAATAATCTTTATTTTGTTATAATAAATATAATATTTGCGAAGGTTATTGGTCCGATAACCTTCAATAACCTTTGAAAATGAAATTATTATAATAACCTTCGATATAAAAAATTTCCAGATGGAGTATCAGTTAATCTTTTTTATATCAATAGACCTTCTTTTTGAACTAAACAAAAATGATAAGAATAATTCGAATTGGCTGATTTATAAGTTAATGAAAATATGCAGGCTTCTAACCAATTACAGATTATAATAGATATTCTCAGAAAAAACTAAACATCTTTGCCATCAATATTAAAATCAACACCATCACCTTGGAATAATAGATCTAATAAAAATTTAATAGAATCATGAAAGGTTTTGCGAGCCAATTTCTTAAAACCAGAAGATTCCTTTTCTATTTTATTTTTAGCGGATAAAATCGAAAGTATCTTAACAGTTAATTTGCATCTTCCTTGTTCCTTCTCCATATGAGAATATTTTCAAGAAATAGATATATAGGGTGTAACAAATTCTTTCCTAATGTGTCGGTAGTAATGACTATACATGTCTATACATGTTCCCAAAATTGATTTTGGATTTTTGAGGTATTTCGACTTTTTGAGATTTATGCAGAATCTATTCTATATATGGAAGTAAAAAAAGTACCCAGTTATGTGTATCTTCAATCAAAGAATAAATCTGGGTGGTCAAAAAATTTCGGGTTTTAAGTAAAATAATTTCATCTTCTATGAAAAACTATTTCGACTTTTTTCCCCGAAATTGCAATTTCGGGGTCCCAAAATAATTTTGCGTGCAAGTATATACATGTCGTCAAAACTATTGAATTGAGTCAGACGCAATTAAAATTAAGAAAAATTGGAGTTGAGTCAAGACAAATTNAACCAATTACAGATTATAATAGATATTCTCAGAAAAAACTAAACATCTTTGCCATCAATATTAAAATCAACACCATCACCTTGGAATAATAGATCTAATAAAAATTTAATAGAATCATGAAAGGTTTTGCGAGCCAATTTCTTAAAACCAGAAGATTCCTTTTCTATTTTATTTTTAGCGGATAAAATCGAAAGTATCTTAACAGTTAATTTGCATCTTCCTTGTTCCTTCTCCATATGAGAATATTTTCAAGAAATAGATATATAGGGTGTAACAAATTCTTTCCTAATGTGTCGGTAGTAATGACTATACATGTCTATACATGTTCCCAAAATTGATTTTGGATTTTTGAGGTATTTCGACTTTTTGAGATTTATGCAGAATCTATTCTATATATGGAAGTAAAAAAAGTACCCAGTTATGTGTATCTTCAATCAAAGAATAAATCTGGGTGGTCAAAAAATTTCGGGTTTTAAGTAAAATAATTTCATCTTCTATGAAAAACTATTTCGACTTTTTTCCCCGAAATTGCAATTTCGGGGTCCCAAAATAATTTTGCGTGCAAGTATATACATGTCGTCAAAACTATTGAATTGAGTCAGACGCAATTAAAATTAAGAAAAATTGGAGTTGAGTCAAGACAAATTTTGATTTTTACTAGTGATTGACGCAATTAGTTGAGTCAGACGTAATTAAAAATTGAAATTTTAAGAGTTGAGTCAAGGCCAAATTAATTTTGACGACATGTATAGTAATGACATCTGAATAGAGAATGATTAATAAAATAAATGCCGAAGATGAAATTGATTCTTCTGCATATTTTTACCAATTTTCAGAATTTTGTTCACCATATGATTTTTTCTCCTTTATTGTGTAATAAACAATAATAAGTTTAGAAATTTCTTAAATTATATTAATAAGTTCTCTGATACAAATATTTACCTCTGAATTTTCATATTTAAACATAAAATGTTTTAATGTTTCAGGATTTGACAAAAGGTTTTCAATACAGTTTTTAATGAAATGATAATGAATAAAGTATTCTTGACCATTATGAATAAGTATGCAATATTTAGAATAAGACAATTGTGAAATATTCATTTTATTCATGAACTTTCGTCCGGGTTCAATATTTTTGGGAGAGGTAATAATTGAAGTAAATCCGAATGTTTGTTAAAAAATTTTATGATTGCATTTCTGACTTTATTACTAAGATTATTTTCTATAACAAGTGTCATTAAATCTGTATATGCCTTATTTAGAAATTCTCTAATTCTTTCAACTTCGGGCTCTTCTTCGGGTTCGTCATAACTTCGTAAACTTGTGGATATGAAGTTTTCACAGCTTCGTAAACTTGCAGATAAAATTTCATCGAAGTTTCCATAGCTTCGAAAACTTGCAAGTAAAATTTCATCAAAGTTTTCATATTTCTTCATATTATTTAATCTTCCACTAAAAGAAATATCACCTTCATAATCCTAATTATTCTCAAATTTGTAAGAAACTTCAGATACTAACGGTAAGTTTTCTTCTTGAATAATTTGAAATTCATCTATATGACTAAAGTTTTCATTATCTAATAACATTTCGTTAACACTTTCGAAATATCCTTACCGGATTCTTCTGTACTTGAACAGATAATAGTTTTAATGTATCTTCCAACATGTTGAGTGTATACTATACATGTCGTCAAAACTATTGAATTGAGTCAGACGCAATTAAAATTTAAAAATTTGGAATTGAGTTATATAAAAAATTGATGCAATTGACGCAATTGATGCAATTATTTTGACGCAATTACATAGACGCAACTAAATTTCAGTAGTTGAGTCAATGGCTTTTTACTTTTGACGACATGTATAGTGTATACATTCCGAGATACATAATAATGATTACAATATTCGTATTGAAAGTTTGTAAACATTATTTATAATAAAGTATTAAAAATGTTAAAGTTGTTTCGAATTGGTTATTATTTTAATTTTTTTGAAGAGAATCAAAATTATTTTATGACTTTATTTTTGTTAATAGCACTTTTTTATAATACTTAAATATCTTTTCAAATTTTTAAATCTGTATTTTATTAGTATTTTATCTTTTTCCAGCAATTAAAAAAATTTTAAATGTTTCTCTTTGTTTTGTAATTTTCTATATTACATTCTGTAATATAAAAAGAATATCTTCTTATATTTTTTTTTTTTTTTAAACCAACGGAGTCTCGCTTCAATACGTTTATTAACAATTTGCAGAGCTGTTGCAATAACGAGCTCTTTAAAAGTAAACTTTTAGAACAAAAAAATTACATATAGAAGCTTGCTAAAACTAAAATAAATTCTAGTCTACCGCACGGCTCATCGTTGCCAGTTGGTACTGGTAATTGACTTGTCAAGACCCGTCCCCATCCTCTCATGACCAATCTGAGCATCAGATTGCCGGGATCACGCTTGAATAGCACTCTCAGTTAAAATTAAAAAGTTTTAATCCCCCTCTTGACCGAATTGGAACACATATAAAGAAGGTCTACCTAGCTAAAATGAATATAAACCCAAAAATAAAGAAAACCATAACACCCTAATTATGAAATAAAACCCATAAAAATAAAGAAAAATAAAAATTTCCCAATTCTCCCATAGAAATCGTTGAGCTCATTCTCAAGATCGTAATAGGACCCCGAGCAATCTATGAATAGGTCAGATAATACTAAATTAGGAAATAAGAAAGGAAAAATATAATTTTTGTAAGTAAATTTTTAAATTTTAATTAAAAATAAGCAACTTTTTAAAAATTTTACTATGATAGCTAAGCAAACTCTAATGTGACCTATTTATAGATTGCTCGGGGTCCTATCGTAATCTTCTTCGTTGGCGAAAATCGAACGGATCTAACTTCTACTGTTTATTTTTAATGATACACTCATTGCAAAAAGTGACCAGGCACGTACCTAAAATTTTCCTTACTTGCCGGTTTTAGTTGAGCTCATCACGTGATTATAATTCCTCCAAAATAAAATAAAATAAAATCCAAAATAAAAAAAAAATATAACTTTTCAATTCTCCCATATAGATATTGTTAAGCTCGTTCTCAATAATTATGTTTTCCTTCGTTGGCAAAAATCGAACGGGTCTAACATCAGGAAATTTTACGAGGCGGAAATTTGCGCAAATTTTCGAAGGTGTTAAAAATTTCTATAAATTTTCGTGTGTTTTTTTTCATTTTTTTAACTTCGCTATACATGTTGCCCAAATCCCAAATAATTTGGGATTTGGGACGCCAAAATGCACAAATTACTAGTATTTGAGATTTGGGATTTGGGATTTCAGCAAAAAATACTAATTATAATTTGGGATTTGGGATTTGGGATTTCGGCATTTGGAATTTCGGCATTTGGATTTCGAATTTGGGTGGCAGGTATAAACTTCGCTCGCGATTTTCGAAGCACAGAGCGATTTTCTACTAAGATATTTCTAAGATAAATAGAACGGCCTTGTTCTTGGCTACAAAATGATATATATTTCATCCTTGTAGCATCGATATTCGCGAAGTTATTCCAGTTTAAAGAAAAAGCGTCTGTGAAAAAATCGTGCGAAAATTTCTGGAAAACTTGTGCAAATTTTCGCAAATTTTCCAGAAATTTTCGCATGATTTTTTCACGGACGCTTTTTCTTTAAACTGGAATAACTTCACGAATATCGATGCTACAAGGATGAAATATATNTAAAAATTTTACTATGATAGCTAAGCAAACTCTAATGTGACCTATTTATAGATTGCTCGGGGTCCTATCGTAATCTTCTTCGTTGGCGAAAATCGAACGGATCTAACTTCTACTGTTTATTTTTAATGATACACTCATTGCAAAAAGTGACCAGGCACGTACCTAAAATTTTCCTTACTTGCCGGTTTTAGTTGAGCTCATCACGTGATTATAATTCCTCCAAAATAAAATAAAATAAAATCCAAAATAAAAAAAAAATATAACTTTTCAATTCTCCCATATAGATATTGTTAAGCTCGTTCTCAATAATTATGTTTTCCTTCGTTGGCAAAAATCGAACGGGTCTAACATCAGGAAATTTTACGAGGCGGAAATTTGCGCAAATTTTCGAAGGTGTTAAAAATTTCTATAAATTTTCGTGTGTTTTTTTTCATTTTTTTAACTTCGCTATACATGTTGCCCAAATCCCAAATAATTTGGGATTTGGGACGCCAAAATGCACAAATTACTAGTATTTGAGATTTGGGATTTGGGATTTCAGCAAAAAATACTAATTATAATTTGGGATTTGGGATTTGGGATTTCGGCATTTGGAATTTCGGCATTTGGATTTCGAATTTGGGTGGCAGGTATAAACTTCGCTCGCGATTTTCGAAGCACAGAGCGATTTTCTACTAAGATATTTCTAAGATAAATAGAACGGCCTTGTTCTTGGCTACAAAATGATATATATTTCATCCTTGTAGCATCGATATTCGCGAAGTTATTCCAGTTTAAAGAAAAAGCGTCTGTGAAAAAATCGTGCGAAAATTTCTGGAAAACTTGTGCAAATTTTCGCAAATTTTCCAGAAATTTTCGCATGATTTTTTCACGGACGCTTTTTCTTTAAACTGGAATAACTTCACGAATATCGATGCTACAAGGATGAAATATATTATACATGTTGTCAAAACTATTGAATTTAGTCAGACGCAATTAAAATTGAGAAAAATTAGAGTTGAGTCAAGGTAAATTTTGATTTTTATTAATGATTGACGCAATTAGTTGAGTCAGACACAATTAAAAATTGAAATTTTAAGAGTTGAGTCAAGGTCAAATTAGTTTTGATAACATGTATAAAATATATATCATTTTGTAGCCAAGAACAAGGCTGTTCTATTTATCTTAGAAATATCTTAGTAGAAAATCGCTCTGTGCTTCGAAAATCGCGAACGAAGTTAAAAAAATGAAAAAAACGCACGAAAATTTGCGAAAATTTTTGACACCTTCGGAAACTTGCGCAAACTTTTCGCAAGTTTCCGCCTTATAAATTTTCCTGATGAACGTCTGCTGTTTATCTTTAATGATACACTCATTGCAGAAAGTGACCAGGCACGTATATACTTGCACGCAAAATTATTTTGGGGCCCCGAAATTGTAATTTTGGGGAAAAAAGTCGAAATAGTTTTTCATAGAAGACGAAATTATTTTACTTAAAACCTGAAATTTTTTGACCACCCAGATTTATTCTTTGATACACATAACTGGATACTTTTTTTACTTCCATATATAGAATAGATTCTGCATAAATCTCAAAAAGTCGAAATACCTCAAAAATCCAAAATCAATTTTGGGAACATGTATAGGCACGTACCCAAAATTCTCTTTGCTTGCCGATTTAATAGTCGAGCTTATCTCTAGATTATCTGATCTACCTTTATTGAAAATTAACCTCGTGATATTGTTTATTTCGTCTCGTGATTGATGAAAAAGAATAATCGTGATATTGTTTACTTCGTCTCGTGATTGATAAAAAAGGATAATTATGATATATTTGTTACACCTGACTTTGTTTATCTGATCACATGATAAAATTTAGGGTCTAGCTAATTTTTGTATATTCCCCAAAAAATAATAAAATTCCCGTTAACGAAAATAAAGGAAAGTGAACAGAATATATGGAAATATATTCATAAAATTTTTGTTAAATGCCGTGTTATTGTTGTTATTCAGGCTTCTGACCGTTCGTTACTAAAACTCCTCTTCACTTATTTGGCTGCAAGAGCTAGGTTATCCAAGGACTAGTTTGTTTACGTCTTCTTGCCCGAAAAGTTCTGTTCCTATTTAAGAAGACTTCAACTTAAATATTTAATAGTATTTCAGATTTTGTCTACCCAGTCTCATCTGGCAGAGCCTCTTGCCTCAAACTAGATAGTATTAAATATCTAAGTCTTAATCTTCTTAGGAGTTTATACCTGTGTAGTTGTTTTTTTGTTCCTCAAAAATTTTGGTTTTACTGATCAGCGAAAAGAGTTTAGAATATCTTCTTATATAATACCATATCTGTAAAATAAATTCGAACATTTTTTGTTTTTTTTATCTATTATAAAAATGTGATATTAAAGAAAATATTTTTTCAGCAATTAAAAAATTTTTTAAATGTTTCTCTTTATTTTGTAATTTCCTACATTATATTCTGTGATATCAAAAAGAATATCTTATAAAAAATACCATATCTGTAAAATAAATATGATTTTTCGAATATATACAATATATTATGTGATTTTTCGAATATATCATTTTCTGTGATTAAAAAAGTAATTTTAAGATTTTTTTTATATGTGATAATATATTTATTATATTGAACTTGATTTACATAATTATAACATAAAAATAATCTTGTTTATCTTGTTTATTTGATTTATTTACAATAATACCATATTTCTCTGCTTTATTCCCTTCTACCTCTCTTTATTATATGCTATATTCTTTCGAACTTTTTGAACTTTTTCAAAACTTATATACTCATTTAAAATATAGTCAATTTTTCTATTTATTTCCTATTTCCATTTATTTCCAGAATGTTTTACAAATCTTTTTCTTCGCACCAATTATTTTTTTCTCATAATATTACGAGCATTTTTATTTTGTTTTCATTTCTATAACATTACTATTTTATTCTATTTTTTTTTTTACTTTATTTTTCGTAACATTACGGATATTTATATTTCGATTTTTTTAATTTTTTTTTGTATTTTGTAATATTACGAGTTAAGATATATATACTTGAAATAAAATATTTTAAAAAAAAATTTATAATAAATAATATATTATGAAAATTGACATGGTTTGAATATTTTACTTATTATTATTTATTATTATAAAGGATGAGCGATTTTAATCAATTGTTTAAAAGAAAAAATCAACCTTCTTTACGTCNTGTTTATCTTGTTTATTTGATTTATTTACAATAATACCATATTTCTCTGCTTTATTCCCTTCTACCTCTCTTTATTATATGCTATATTCTTTCGAACTTTTTGAACTTTTTCAAAACTTATATACTCATTTAAAATATAGTCAATTTTTCTATTTATTTCCTATTTCCATTTATTTCCAGAATGTTTTACAAATCTTTTTCTTCGCACCAATTATTTTTTTCTCATAATATTACGAGCATTTTTATTTTGTTTTCATTTCTATAACATTACTATTTTATTCTATTTTTTTTTTTACTTTATTTTTCGTAACATTACGGATATTTATATTTCGATTTTTTTAATTTTTTTTTGTATTTTGTAATATTACGAGTTAAGATATATATACTTGAAATAAAATATTTTAAAAAAAAATTT
This sequence comes from Diversispora epigaea, assembly GCA_003547095.1. Classification (NCBI taxonomy): domain Eukaryota; kingdom Fungi; phylum Glomeromycota; class Glomeromycetes; order Diversisporales; family Diversisporaceae; genus Diversispora; species Diversispora epigaea. The sequence continues at coordinate 42,411 of PQFF01000281.1, read as the reverse complement.
ATAATAAATAATATATTATGAAAATTGACATGGTTTGAATATTTTACTTATTATTATTTATTATTATAAAGGATGAGCGATTTTAATCAATTGTTTAAAAGAAAAAATCAACCTTCTTTACGTCCTAATTCGTGTTCCTTTTCGTCTTTTTTTTCTTTGTCTTCATCTTCATGTCCCACATTGGAATCGGAGGATTCTGGTTTAATTGGTTTAATTGGTTCAATTGGTTTAACTTCAAGAAACAATGATAGTAAAATAATATTAATGTTTAACTATTTCAAAAAAAAACTAAAATGACCAAAATTTTTTTATGTTTCAAGCCACAACGAAAAGAATTTTTAATAAATTAGACAATCTACAAAAAATGTTGAAAAAAATCATAAAAAACTAAGAAAAAATACAGAATGATATAAAATCAGTCAAAGAAGAAGTAGCAATACTTTTATACGACCAGAATTGTGTTTATGTTAGTAAGGATATTAAATTTTAAATATTTCGCAAATATTCATAATATTAATAATGTTTTATAAATAGTCTGTAATATTGGAATCGGCCCAAGATCTTTTGGAGAAGATAATATATCCAACCTTTGATCAATTCAAAAAAACAGCAAAATCTTTTATAGAAAAATCTGACATTAATTTTTTTTCTTTCCTAGGTCATAGATGGGAGCTGTTCTACCATAAAAAGATATAAGTTAATATGAGTAAAATTTATAAATCAGTATTTTAAGAGTTTTATAATTAATTTTGTAGTTAACAAAAAAGTTCTGAACCTTGCGAAATACTTTATGTGCACTAAAGATAGTTAGCTGAATTGATATTAAAGTTGGCTCAATTATTGTGCCTTTAGTTAATTAATTTTTTTTTAACTAAATTCCAGCGCAAAGGCTAAATTCTGGTGCAAAGACTAAATTCCGATGTAAAGGTTAAATTTTGACGCAAAGACTAAATTTTGGTGCAAAGGCTAAATTTTGGTGCAAAAGCTAAATTCTGACGCAAAGGCTAAATTCTGACGTAATGGTTAAATTTTGGTGCAAAGGCTAAATTCTGACGTAATAGTTAAATTCTGGTGCAATGGCTAAATTCTAGCATAATAGCTAAATTTTGGTGCAATAGTTAAATTCTAGTGCAATGATTAAATTTTGACGTCATCCGGAATTATATAGAGACGTTCTAGGACACTATATATACGAAACGTCTGGAGAACGCACTAGAACGGTGCGTTCTAGTACACTATATATACGAAACGTTCGAAGAACGCACTAGAACGGTACGTTTTAGTACACTATATATACGAAACGTTCGGAAAACGCACTAGAACGGTGCGTTCTAGTACGCTATATATACGAAGCGTTCGGAGAACGCACTAGAACGGCATATTTAATACGCTATATGAACGTAGGTGGTGTTTGTAGGACGCTATAGATCGGTGTATTTTGGACGCACTAGAATGTTTATATTTAATTCCTGATGCGTAAAAGCTAAATTTTAGTGTAAAAGCTAAATTTTAGCTAAATTCTGGTTTAATTTTGGCTAAATTTTGGTTAAATTCTAACTAAATTTTGGCACAAAGGCTAAATTCTGGCGCAAAGGCTAAATTCTGGTGTAATAGCTAAATTCTGGTGCAATGGCTAAATTTTGGGTGTAATAGTTAAATTCTGGTGCAATAGTTAAATTTTAATGCAATGGTTAAATTTTGACGTAAAGACTAAATTTTAGCTAAATTCTAGCTAAATTTTAACTAAAATTTTAGCTAAATTTTGGTTAAATTTTGACTAAATTCTGACTAAATTCTGGCTAAATTTTGGCTAATTAATTTTACGTCAGCTAAATTCTAGCTTAAAGGCTAATTAAATTATATTGACTAAATTCTGGCTCAAAGGCTAATTAATTTTTTTCTGGCTAAATTCAGGTGCAATTTCTGATTGGCTGGCTCAATTTTGGTCACGTGACAAAATGTTGATCAAATAAAATTATTAATTAATTTTATCAATATTAATATTTTAATATATTGTTTTAAAATAGCTATAATTTGGTCAATTTTAATGTTACTCAATAGTATATTGCAAAATAAAAGCACACAATGGTGACTACAAAAATGAAGAAGCAGACAAATTGGCCAAAAGAGGAGCACTCCAGAGCGAAGAAATACAACTGAACCATGAATTAATCGACAGGAAAGTTTATCATAAATGGAATAACCGAATAATAGACTTACCGATCAAAGAAATAATTAAAGTTAACACAAAAGTTAAAAGGCAAACTGAATGGGCGCTTTTAAACAGAACAGCAAAGTGGAATAATAAAAACATTCAAAGAGAAACTGATTGGAAACTTTCGTTTCGTTCGATACATGAATCAAGCATAACGAACCTATTGACAACAAATGAAGACCAAAAAAAAAGAAAATTTAGCTTAAAACTTTTAAATAATGAACTCCCGACAAAGACACTCTTACACGAACGACAACCGGAGCTATATGAAAACGATACATGTGTCTTCTGCAACCAATGTCAAGAAGATAGCTTACACGTCTTTATATGTAACGACTTTATTAACACTTTGCAAAAACAATTCATAAATAGAATAATAGCGCAAATAGTACGAATCAAAGGTGATAGTAAACGACAACTAATAGGTAACCTTATAACAAACAGTAGTATTGTCAAGATAGACATTCTTAGACAAATACAAAACTACAACCAGCAAAGTAGATTTAGTTTCATCGACGTCATAAGAGGACTAATACCTAAACAACTCAAAAAAATCCTTACAAAAATAATAAAAAACACTGAAGCTATAGAAATAATAAACAAAACTTTCCTAGACCTTCGAGACAAAAAATGGGAACGATGGCTTAAAAGATGCGACGAGTTTTTAAAATGGGAAAAAGAGCGAAACATAACTAAAGAAGCCAAGAGAATATACAAGAAAAGAGTAAAGTTTATAACAGACGAATATACAAAATTAAAAAAAAATCTACTTGACTCATGTCATATAATTATAAATAATATATTAGATAACATTTTTGTTCAAGGTCATGGATTACATGATCTGTTTTATAATATAGACGAGTGTGGGGTCTTGACCTCTTCAGAGTAAATTTTTATTCTGTAGTAGCTGGTCAGACGGTAAAATAGTTAGTGAAAGCTTAATTGTTTTTAGTCTTTTTTTATTTGTAAATTTATAAATTTGGAATCATTTTTTATGTAATAGCTAATGAGAACAGATTGTATTTAAATAAATAAAAATAAGACCTTACTAGTCTACCAAAAAAAAAAAAAATTTTAATGTTACTAAAAAAAAAAAACTCTTTCTTCTTTCGTCAAAATTTTTAAAATCCGCAGTCGCAAGACTAATATATTTTTTTTTCCATGTTATAATAGCGGAAGTTTCGAGCTCAAACCGGATAAGCTATTTGGTCTCGGGCACTCAGAAATTAAATATATGAAGTCTTACCTACGGGTTTGGTTCTGGTTCCTCTGGTGGAAAACGTAGACGGTGAACCTTGACTGTTTTTTCAGAAATAGCCCTGGAGTGTAGAAGCAACAGAGCGAACGAAGTAGAACGGTCTTCGCTATCTAGTAACTTTTTTCTGGAATAATAAAATACAGTATTAATACGAACATCAGAAATAGAGGAGTAAACTTGAACTAAAAAAAAATTTTTTTTGTTAGATAGCTTGGGTCTGCGCCATAAAAATTTTCCTCGTTTTCATATTCAAAACTTTTTGGGGAATTTGTCAAATGTTGGTTTGACCCTGATTGTCGATCATGTCGATCAGGTGTGACACACTGATGAAAAATTTGGTGGCACGGAGGTGCGAAGGTGATGAACGGCAGGTGACTTGGAGGATACGATGGTACTTAGGTGATAATTGGTGGTAATAGGGCATGATGTGATGTATGTGTTTATTGTGACGGAGGTGTAGGTTTAAAAGGGGTTGGAGTGGGTTGGAAGGTCGGATTGTTTGAAGTTGTTGGGCGGTCAGTTGGGAAATGTGTTAGATGGTGGGTTGTAGTTTAGTTGTAATTTTATTTAGATGATGAAGGGAGGTAGTTGATGAGTTGTTTGAGGTGTTAGTTGGAGGTTTTTTTAATGGGAATTTGACCAACCTTGGGTGTGCAAGGTCCTCGGCGTCTATCACGGCAACCTTATATGAGTGATAAGAGAGGATGTTAGGTATGCGAGCTGAAGACCTAACGCAGATATACTTGCACGCAAAATCATTTTGGGGCCCCGAAATTGGTATTTTGGGGAAAAAAGTCGAAATAGTTTTTCATAGAAGACGAAATTATTTTATTTAAAACCCAAAATTTTTTGACCACCCAGATTTATTCTTTGATTAAAGATACATACAACTAGGTATTTTTTTTACTTCCATATATAGAATAGATTCTGCATAAATCTCAAAAAGTCGAAATACCTCAAAAATCTAAAATCAATTTTGGGAACATGTATAAACGCAGATACCGCCAATGCCAGAAGATATACCTTACAAGAGCAGTAAGGGAGCAGTTTTTCGATGTGAGCTGATGCGAAAGATTATTGCAAATTGGTATCTTTGATTCCCTTTTTTTACCCAGAGATGTCAAGGCCACGTTATATTCGTGGTCCTTTTATAATATTAGCAAGCGTGGGGTTTCCTCTTCGAGTCTGTTTTGCAGGTTCGTAGCACGATTGGGTCGTAGGTTGATCATCTTAAATAACTGTTTGATAGATTAGCCTTAGCTTTATTTTTTATTGATTACATATCTAATTCGCTGAAATTCGCATGTTATTGTAGGACCCCGAGCAATCTATGAATAGGTCAGATAATACTAAATTAGGAAATAAGAAAGGAAAAATATAATTTTTGTAAGTAAATTTTTAAATTTTAATTAAAAATAAGCAACTTTTTAAAAATTTTACTATGATAGTTAAGCAAACTCTAATGTAACCTATTTATAGATTGCTCAGGGTCCTGTTATCGTAGCTCGTTTTTTACAATCGATATTAAATAAAAAATACAATCATGTTAGCTAACAAAAAAAAAAAATTTTAATGTTACTAAAAAAAACTCTTTCTCTTTTGTCACAAAAATCGAAAAAACAACAAAAAAATTTAAAAACGGTTCGGTGCCATAAAAACGTTAACAACGTCGTATAAGGAAGACCAAGGCTTAAGTATATAATACCACTCTTTCTGAGGCAAGGGGCTCTGCCAGACGAGACTGAGTTGGGGGCCTAATATCTACTATTAAATATTTTTGCGGCGGTCTTCCTCCAAAAAGAAGTTCTTTCGTCCTGGGAAAAAACACTAACAAAGAAGACTTCAGGTAACTACCACAACACTCTGGAGCGTAGTGAGGAAGTGCGACTTTGCGAGTGGCGGAAACTTGAGACACTTTTCACTCAAACAACACGGCACAAAAAATTCATAAAAAATATTTTCTTTTGTCTTTTACTTGGGACTTTACTTTTTATCTTATTTTGGGTCTTTCTTTTGTCTTTAATTTTGGGGAACAGCAACATGGGTTACACTCTTTAAAAATAACACAAAACACTTAAAAATATTTCCTTTGACTTTTTATGGTTTTTCAACTTTCACTTTATTTTGGGACTTTCGTGAGGAATTTTCAAATATTGGTTTGCCCCCATTTTTTGGTTACGTGAAGGATTCGTTACACTTCAGATGTAAACAAACTAAATTAGATGCGACAATAAGGGGCAAAATTGGTCACATGTGGGAACATTACATGACAGACGTAAACAAACTAAAAGGGAACAACAAGGGTCAGTGGTCACATGACAAGAATTTCAAAACAACAATCTTGGCCAGGGGAGAAATAGTCAACACGTGACAATCAGGTGCTTTTTCGCCAATGGTATCACTTAGATATGTTTGGTCACTGACTTTGATCTATAGCGTCAACAACGACGGTAACTATACGTGAGAAGTTAAACAGCAAATATCAGAACGTTCGACTTCGGCAATATGAAACATACTTTTTCTCCTGGGACCTAAGTGATAGACAAGGGTACAAGACCAGAAGAAACGTCAACACGTGACACCGAGTAAATTTTTCGTCAATGAAAACACTTAGATATGCTTGGTCACTGACTTTGATCTATAGCGTCAACAATGGCGGTAACTATACGTGAGAAGTTAAACAGCAAATATCAGAACGTTCGACCTCGGCAATATGCATCCGGAATTATATAGAGGCGTTCTAGGACGCTATATATACGAAACGTCTGGAGAACGCACTAGAACGGTGCGTTCTAGTACGCTATATATACGAAACGTTCAGAGAACGCACTAGAACGGTGCGTTCTAGTACGCTATATATACGAAACGTTTGGGGAACGCACTAGAACGGTACGTTCTAGTACGCTATATATACGAAACGTTCGAAGAACGCACTAGAACGGTACGTTCTAGTACGCTATATATACGAAACGTTCGGAGAACGCACTAGAACGGTGTGTTCTAGTACGCTATATATACGAAGCGTTCGGAGAACGCACTAGAACGGCATATTTAATACGCTATATGAATGTAGGTGGTGTTCGTAGGACGCTATAGATCGGTGTATTTTAGACGCACTAGAACGTTTATATTTAATTCCTGATGTGGGACACAGATTTCTTCTGGGGCTTAAGTTACAAATAGATTGTTAACGGTCTCTATAGTGTAACAAAAGGGAACGTGACGATAAGTTGGTGGGAACAGGGTGGGATTAAAGGGGGTGTGGTGGGTTAGAAGGTTAAGGGTTTGAAGTTGTTGGGTGGTTTGTTGGGAAATGTGTTAGCTGGTGAGTTGTTGTTTGGTGGGTTGTATGTTAGTTGTAATTTTATTTCAGGAGATGTAGGCAGGTAGTTGAAGGGTTGGTGAGGAGTTGGTGGTTTTTATTGGAGTTCGGATTCCTTCGGGTGTGCAAAGTTTTTAGGCATCCATCATGGCTACCCTATATGAGTGATAGGGGAGGAAACTAGGTATACGAGCTGAAGACCTAGTCATTTCCGACTAAGCCTTGGGATATACCTTACAAGAGCGGTAAGGGAGCAGTCTTTTGATGTGAGCTGATGCAATTGACATTTGCGACTTGATATCCCAGTTCTCCTTTTTTTTACCTGTACGGCCGTTGTGCGAAGGGGCATTGAGTCCTTAAATAATTTGGCGAATGTGGGGGTTTCCTCTTGGGGTTATATTTCGTGACTCTTAGCGAGATTGGGTCGTGAGTTGATCTATAAAATTGTTTTTTTATATGAATTAGCTCTAGCTTTACTTTTATTTTATGTACTTTTTTTAGTGATTTTTTGAATGTTATTGTAGTTTGGAAAATTCATAATAAAGTTTAAATAAAGGTACAATCTATGTTAGCCAGCAAAAAAAAAAAAAAAAATTTTAATGTTACTAAAAACTCTTTCTCTTTTGTCACAAAAATCGAAAAACAACAAAAAAATTTAAAAACGGTTCGGTGCCATAAAAACGTTAATGACGTCGTATAAGGAAGGCCAAGGCTTGAGTATATAATACCACTCCTTCTGAGGCAAGGGGCTCTGCCAGATGAGACTGAGTTGGAGGCCTAATATCTACTATTATATACTTTTGCGGTGGCTTTCCTCCAAAACGGTTCTTTCGTCCTGGGAAGAAACACTAACAAAGAAGGCTTCGGGTAGCTACCACAACAACGTGAATGTAGTGAAGTCGCACGACTTTGCGAGTGGTGGAAACTTGGAACATATTCACTTAAACGACACGGCACAAAAAATTATAAAAAATATTTTCTCCAGTCTTTTATTTGGGGGCTTTAATTTTCATTTTATTTTGGGTTTTCTTTTTTCTTTAATTTTGGGAAGCTAGCAACATGGTTCACACTCTTTAAAATAATACAAAAACACTTAAAAATATTTCCTTAGACTCTTTTATGTTTTTTTCAACTTTCACTTTATTTTGGTTTTCTTGGTCTCTCTTTTGGTTTTCGTGGAATTTTCAAATATTGGTTTGCCTCCAATTTTGGTCACGTGAGGGGATTCGTTACACTTGAGATGTAAACAAACTAAATTAGATGCGACAATAAGGGGTAAATTGGTCACATGCAGGAACATTACACAACGGATGTAAACAAACTAAATGAGATTCACCAAGGGGGTTAATAGTCATATGATAAGATCTTCATAATTATAATTTGGTCAGGGGAGAAATAGTCAACACGTGACATCTTGAATAGTTTTTCGCCAATGATATCACTTAGATATGCTTGGTCACTTACTTTGATCTATAGCAGCTACATCAGGAATTAAATATAAACGTTCTAGTGCGTCTAAAATACACCGATCTATAGCGTCCTACGAACACCATCTACGTTCATATAGCGTATTAAATATGCCGTTCTAGTGCGTTCTCCGAACGCTTCGTATATATAGCGTACTAGAACGCACCGTTCTAGTGCGTTCTCTGAACGTTTCGTATATATAGCGTACTAGAACGTACCGTTCTAGTGCGTTCTTCGAACGTTTCGTATATATAGCGTACTAGAACGCACCGTTCTAGTGCGTTCTCCAGACATTTCGTATATATAGCGTCCTAGAACGCCTCTATATAATTCCGGATGTACTCGTGTGAGTACCTATACGTGATAAGTTAAACAGCAAATATCAGAACGTTCGACTTCGGCAAATAAGATACTTTCTCTCCTGGAGTTTAAGTGACAGAAAAGGTTTATGGGACACTAGTTTTCAACCAGAGGAAAAGTTAACACGTGACACCAGATACGATTTTTCGCCAATGGAAGCACTTAGATATGCTTGGTCACTTACTCCAATCTATAGCAGCTATCCAAGAGGGTACCTATACGTGAAGAGTTAAACAGCAAATATCAGAATGATAGTTATCGGCTAACATGAAATACAAAATTCCTCTGGAGGGTCGACGGTCTTTAAAATGGAACGATAAGGGGATGCGATAATAGATTGGTGGAGACGGGGGTGGTAGTAAAGGGGTTGTGGTGGGTTGAAAGGTTAGAGGTTTAAAGTTGTTGGAGGTGTAGTTGGTTGGGTTAAATGGTAAGTTGTCGTTGAGTGGGTTGTATGTTAGTTGTATATTATTTTTAGGGGATGTAGGATGGTAGGACCCCGAGCAATCTATAAATAGGTCACATTAGAGTTTGCTTAGTTATCATAGTAAAATTTTTAAAAAGTTGCTTATTTTTAATTAAAATTTAAAAATTTACTTACAAAAATTATATTTTTCCTTTCTTATTTCCTAATTTAGTATTATCTGACCTATTCATAGATTGCTCGGGGTCCTAGGATGGTAGTAGATGAGTTGTTAAGGCGTTGGGTGGGGTTTTTATTGAGAATTTGACCAACCTTGGACGTGCAAGGAACTTGGCGTCTGTTACGGCTACCTTATGTGAGTAATAAGGAAGGAGGTTAGATATGTGAGCTGAAGACCTAACTATTTCCGCCAAAGCCGGAGGATATATCTTACAAGAGCAGTAAGGGAGCAGTCTTTCGATGTGAGCTGAGGCGATTGACTTTTGCGGTTTGGTATCCTCGATTCCTCTTTTTTCCAGGTAGTAGTTGGGTGTTCTGACTAGTGCGAAATGCGAAACAAGAAAAAAAATGAAATTCAAACACTCAGGGCCATGTGTTATGGTCCTTTTTATAATATTGATGATGTGGGGTTCTTGTACCTCTTCGGGATAAGTTATTTATTTCGTAGCAGTTGATCAAGCGGTAGATTAGTTTTTAAAATTAATTTTAGCTAAATTTTATTTGTATGTGCATATTGTTTGTAATCGTTGACTTCGGTTATAGATAATGAATAGTACTTAATAAATAAAGTTAAGACCTTGCTAGTCAACAAAAAAAAAAATTTTAATGTTACTAAATAAAAATAAAACCTTACTAGTCTACCAAAAAAAAAAATTTTAATGTTACATAAAAAAAAAAAACTCTTTCTCTCCTTTCGTCAATTTTTCAAAATCCGCAGTAACAAAATTAATATATTTTTTTTTTCAGTAAGAAATAACGGAGGTTACCTGAGGAAACTGAAATACGTGAAGTCTTGCCTACGGGTTTGGTTTTGACTCCTCTGGTGAAAAGCGTAGACGACGAACTTTACTTTCTTCCTGGAGATACTTCGGCATGTATAGGAGCATACGGAGGAATGAAATAGAACAGGCAAATGTCTTAAAAGGGGCAACTGTCCTAGTAGATTTTGAAAGGGTTGATAGTTCTGTAGAGTACGAACGCTGGAAACAGAGGGTTCTGCTTGAACTGAAAAATTTTTTCGTTAGTAAAGACTGGGTCTGCACCACAAAATTTTTTTCATTTTCATGTTAATAACTTTTTGAAGGAAATGTCAAATTTCGGTTTGACCCTGAATTGTTGATCTTGTCGATCCAGATGGTGACGCATTGATGAAAAGGGTGATACGTTGGTATTAAGGTGATGATTGACGGTAACAGTGTGTGATGTGATGAATTGTGGGAGGATGGAGGGTGTGTGATGTTTATTAGTTGTCGCTGGGGTGTGAGTTGTTGGAATTGAGCAGAGGGTTACACTGATCGAATGAACAAAAATTAGAATCCTATTGATGACGCAAATATGCATAAATCGGACATCCTATTTCATCAGGAAATTTTTTCAGGTGTAATATTCCGTAATTTTAACGTGATATTAAATTTCCGTAATTTTTCGCATAATATTACGGAAATTTTCGAAAGTTTATCGTTTTAAAAAATTTCGAAAAATTTCGTTTATTTATGATCTTGTTTATTTGTTTATTTATGATCTTGTTTATTTATTTTGTTTGAACTTTTTCACAAAATGATCTTGTTTATTTATTCTTTTTTCAGAAATTTTAAAAACTATATACTCTTTTTTCAAAAAACTATATACTCTTTTTCAAAAACTTATTTTGTTTCGAACTTTTTCAAAAAACTATATACTCTTTTT
>PQFF01000280.1:272695-291008 GCA_003547095.1 Diversispora epigaea | reverse complement strand
AAAAAAAAAAAAAAAAAAAAATAATAATAATTTTTGATAAAAATTGTTATTGTAAATTGTAATTAAGTAGAAAACCAAAAATAACAATTCTTTTAAATAGAAAATTTACCGATAACAAAGTAAATAACAAACTGACGACGTGAAGCATAGATACATTAATTTTCAAAAGTAAATATTTTGAAAATACCCACGATATTAATAATTTAAATAGAAAAATATAAACAAAGAAAAACTAAAATTGAAAAAATTTAAGGGATGAAATTATTAGAAAAGTGTAGAAAATTCTAGTAAAAATTAAATCACGTGGAAGTAATTACTGAAGGAAGAAATATCCAATAAAAGGAAAAACTCATAAGTCAAAATGAGGACATTTTGATTAAGTGAGGGGGAAACTGTTACCGGTGTTACCGTAGTAATATTGTAGTAGTCATATTTTAATTATTAGTATATATTATTGACTTATATTATTTATTATTTTATTATTATATTTATATTTAGTTAGTATTTATTTATTTATATTTCTTATCTGTAATACGAAAGACAAATTGATTTACAAATATGTAGTTGTGTAGTGTAACTGTGTCCTGTAATAGATTTACCATAGATAGTAGTAAATTAATATGTAGATCATGTATTACGAGGACCCAAAGGACCTAAAGGACCCAAAGGACCTAAAGGACCTAAAGGACCCAAAGGACCCAAAAATTAGTTATATAAAGGATGAATTTTGGCCTAAGGAAAAGGCAGTCAGTTTATAGTCAGATTTAGAATTCGTCAGTTTAGGATTCTATCCTTTAATTAGGAAGCCTTTTGTAACTAATTTATTTGTAAATTAGTCTCTTTTGTATTTGCAATTACCATTAATAAAGGTTATTATTACCTTGAAATTATCAGTATTATTGTTTTATTAATAATAACCAAATCCTTTGTATTGAATCGCCTACTTTATCATTTGGAGCGCTGTCTCGTGATATTAGTAGTTAACATTAATCAATACACCTATTAACAGTAGTTATTTAACTTCTAGAACCTACCTATTAGTAGTAGTTGTATCTATTTTGACTAATAGTTTCCTTGAATAATATTTTTAATATTATTTCAAGAGTTCCTGTTCACCCCACGTGTTTATTAAGAAGGATAAACCTCTGTCGGTAACACCGGATAGAATTACCATAACCAAAAACATATAATTATTATTTAATCCTATATTTTATTAGAAATAATTATTTAATAAATTGAAATATAAATATTAAGATAGTAATTTTATTAATAACGATTAGTAATAATTAATAACATTTATTAACATGTAAATAAAAAGACAAATATTTTAGTTACACACAATGTAAGTAACACAAGTCACATGTTCACGTGACATAGTTACACAAATATTATATAATTATTATTACATAGTATTAATTAGCATTAATTATTAGTATAACCTATAGTATATATTTAGTAAGTCATATAGTAAATATATTAACCAATAGTATTAATGCACAGTAGTGGCACAGTAGTTCAAAAAGTTATAAAAAGGATAATTGTTCGACTTAGTTTCCTCAGCTTTTTAAGCTCAAGGAAGTTGGAAGTTAATATTATAATTATAAAAATATAATTGTATTATTAGGAAGTGACCATTAAATAAAATATTAATAAATATTAAATAAAAATAATTAAAGAGATTTATTATCNTTAATAACATTTATTAACATGTAAATAGAAAGACAAATATTTTAGTTACACACAATGTAAGTAACACAAGTCACATGTTCACGTGACATAGTTACACAAATATTATATAATTATTATTAATTATCATTAATTAGTATTACTTAGTATTAATTATTATTACATAGTATTAATTAGCATTAATTATTAATATAACCTATAGTATATATTTAGTAAGTCATATAGTAAATATATTAACCAATAGTATTAATGCACAGTAGTGGCACAGTAGTTCAAAAAGTTATAAAAAGGATAATTGTTCGACTTAGTTTCCTCAGCTTTTTAAGCTCAAGGAAGTTGGAAGTTAATATTATAATTATAAAAATATAATTGTATTATTAGGAAGTGACCATTAAATAAAATATTAATAAATATTAAATAAAAATAATTAAAGAGATTTATTATCATATTTATTTGATACAATGTTTATTAAAATTGTTTAATAAAGGAAGTACTAATGAATTAAAGATGATATCTTTAATAAAAGATGGAAGTATTTAAAGTATGAATTATAAGGAAGTTATCTATAAAGGAAGTCCGTAATAAAGGAAGTTCTAAGATTAATAATAAAAGGATTTATTATTAAAAGAAGTTATTAATAAATAAAATTATTAATAAAAGTAATAGAGAAGTTATTAATGAAAGTAACGAAGTTGTAATTACTTGAAAGAATAATTAGTTTGTTAGTTCTAACTAAAAACTAACTGGTGCCTTCTAAAAGTAAAGTAATAACCAAACTGAAAGTCTTGTACCTAACGGGAAGGACTCTAAACTCCTTAAAAGAACCGTAAGTGGGATGTAGGAAAGTACACCCGCGACAGTTTGGTGCCTTCTAGCGGAAAGGAAAGTGAATTTGGAAAGGAATGGATTTTTATAGGAAGTATTCTAGCGGAAAGGAAATTGAATTTAGAAAGGAATGAAATTTTTATAGGAAGTATTTTAGTGAAAAGAAAATTGAATTAAAAATTAAATTGGAAAGGAAGTATTCTAAGGAAGTATTCTTAGGAAATATTTTTAGGAAGTATTCTTAGGAAGATTCTAAAAGATAATTTAAGGAAGTAAAATGTTGAATAACAGAAGAAAACTATTGTCAAAATTTTAAAAAAATCCGCAGTAACAAAGGAAGTTAATTTTACGATTAAGTTGTAAAAGGATGAAGGAAGTTATGTATTTGGAAGGAAGGAATTTTCATTAAATTTTAGAGTAAAGAATGTTAAGGACTGATCACCCTCGTATTATTCAAACTCTTAGGCAATGGCAATAAGACCTGTGAAATGCATGCATATTAAATATAAATGTTCATGAGTAAGGCAGAAATTAAGTCCTAAAAGGAATATGTTATATTTAGGTAAACTTTGTAAGACCTAGGAAGCAATATCAATAAGACCTGGAAGGCAAAAGTTGTAAATCCCGTAAGGTAGAATTTTGTAAGTCTTATAGGCAATACCAATAAGACCTAGTGGAGCATAAATTTATAAATCCTGAAGGCAATGACAATAAGGCCTAAAGAAAATATTAAGGCAATGACAATAAGACCTGTGTAATGAAAATTCACCCAAAAGGAGAAACTTATTGTAAGAGGCTCCATCCTCTATAAAGATTCCAATAAGGAGTATCTTCAATACAAAGATATGATGAATAGGAAAGGACAAAAAGGGAAAAATACTTATTGTAAGAGGCTCTATCCTCATCAGTAAATTTTTTTAAACGTAAGCCTTCGAAGTCTTTCACTCTGATAACCTTCGAATACCTCCAATATAAACGTAATATTTACGAAGGTTATTGGTACCAAAAACCTTCATTTTTATTAATAAAACGTAATACTCCAGAGGTTATTGATATCGATAACCTTCAATAACCTTCACTTTATCATAATAAACGTAATATTTGCGAAGGTTATTGGTTCGATAACCTTCAATAACCTTTGAAAACGAAATTATTACAATAACCTCTGACATAAAAAATTTCCAGATGCTCTATAAATATTCCGATAAGAAGTACCTTTGAAGAAAGGATGCGACAAATAAGAAAAATAAAAGTATAAGATTGATGAAAATCAATATTGAAAATGTTATAAAAAGAATGGATGAAGACTTTAGTGAAAAAGTAGAACCGAATAAAATATTTTAAGGAAGAAATAAACCTGGAAAACTCAAGAAGACCACGACAGTATAGACCTATCAAAAGAGAATCAAGATCTCCAAGTCCAAACCTTAGAGAACTTTGGGAAGAAGTAAACCTAATACACCAAAACTTAAGAACTCAGTCAAGATTACCATTTTCTATTATAAGCACGCCCGGTATATCATCAAAGGAAGAATCTTCTGAAGAACATTCACCAAAGGAAGTTAATCAATCTATCGAACTAGATATAAAAGAAATTGAAGTGAAATTACAAGAATTAGAAAAAGAAAGACTCCAAAGACTTGAAAAGATAAAAGAAAACAAAAGATCTCGAAGAAACAATAACAATCCAAAACTAGAAAATATTAAAGAAGAAGACGAACTGGAGTATCAAGAAGATTATTACGAAGAAGAAGAACAAAGAGAAGACGAAATAGAGGAAGTGAGTGAACAAGATACAGAAAGTGAAACGGAAAGAGACAATAAGAGAAAAATAATGACAGCTCCAATATTGATTGAACCTTCAACTTTCTATGGAGACAGAACTCAAGACCCATTAGAATGGATACAAGAATATGAAAAAGCCACAAGAGCAAACCAATGGAAAACTGGTGAAACTAAAAGAAATTATATGGAAGTATACCTAAAAGGAGATGCAGAAGAATGGTGGATCGAAGCAATGGAAGAAACAATGACATGGGAAGATATGAAGAAAAATTTTATGGAAAAATTTTATAATAGAAAATAGAAGAATAAAATTTTAAACGAATTAGAAAGACTAAAGATAAGAAAGGATGAACCTATACGAAGCTTTGCTAACATATTCACGAAAAATTGCAATAAAATAGGAGACATACCGGAAGAGAGAAAAGCAGAATTATTTTTAAAAGGATTGACTCCAGAATTAGCCTCACTAGCTTTAACACATGAAAAGGAAACTGTGAAAGATATAGTAGAACTTATTGAAAGACATGAAGAAGCAAGAGATATTACCAATAGAATTGAACCTAAAAAGAAAAGAAAGGAAAGATATTACGAATCTGAATCTGAATCTGAAAGTGATGATGAAATAAAAAGAAAGTTAAAGAAGAAGCAAATTAAAGAAAATCTAAAGAAAAAGGAAGAGAAAACATAATTAAAGGGTGAAATTGAAGAATTGACCAAGAAAATGTCTCAATTAAAAATCCAAATGGCACAAATGAATAATAACGGAAAAAGCTACTATTCACAAAACAGAGGATTAAGAAATATAAAATGTTTCAATTGTGGAAAAGAAGGACATACGAGAAGAGATTGTAGATTACTGATTCAATTATCACAAAATATACCTAATAATTTTAATAACAGTAACTATAATTTTAGAAGATATAATTATGAGAGTAATGATAATAATAGTAATAATCAAAGTAGACCTAAATCAAGACAAATAACTCATACCAATTATATCAATACAGAAGAAAATGATGATGAGTCGGATGAGGAAGTAACCAGAGAATTAATCAAAGTCTTATTTGGGAAACATGAAAGTGATAGTGATAAGAGTAATAATAAAACAAAGAAAAATAGAAAGATAAGGAAATAGATTTGGAAGATACAAAGAATCTATGATTTGAAAAAAAAAAAAAAAAAGTTATCATAAAAACTAAAAAGATAAAAGAATTTATTAAGATTTTACAAGAGAAATCATAAGAAAGATACAGAAGAAAAATAAAAAGAAGAGTTAAACTTAAAAGGAAATAAAGTATTCGAAAATAAAGATCAAATAAATTGGAAGCAAAATGGAAAAGACCATTCATAATTAAGGAACAACTCAATAAAGGAAGTTACATCTTAAAAATCAGTTTAAACAATTATTAAAAGACCTAATACATTTCGAATAAATAATTACAGATATAATAATTTATTAGAAAAAGAGAAGGAAATGTGATAACAAATATTATTATATATAATGAATTTATTTTAATTAATTAACTATTATTTATTTATTAATTATTAATTACATGATGAGAAGTAGTAATAATAATGACAACAATTATAATAATAATATAGAAAAATCAAAAGATTATATAATTAATTATAGACTGTAGATAAAAGTGACAGATGAAAAGGAAAAATATATATATACCTTTCTAATATCCAAATTTTGAAGATATTCCTAACAATAAGATCAATAATAATAGTACAAAAATACCAGTTAATAATTTTGATGATGATGATGATTCCCGGTCTTTTACTTTTGCTTCAAGTCTTTTCATCCCCTCGAGAAGTTGTTCGTTCTGAAAATAAGTGCGCTCCACTTTCTTTGTCAAATCTTCTACTTTAACTTGGAGTGTTATTTCGTCAATCGCATTTGGATTCATAGGCAATTGACGAAGGGTTTGCTCAAGGTCAAGGATTGTTGTGAGCAAAATCGTATTTGTAGTTCTAGTTACTGCTTCCAGGGCACAAGGTGCATACCCATCTAACCGAGAAACTACATAAACTCCAATGGTGTGATTTGTAGGGAACCTAAATAAAACGAAAAGGAAAAATTATTTAACATGAAGGAAATATAATAAAGATAGAAATAATTAGCCTACGCATTTAAAATTCCATCCATCTCTACAATCTGACTTCTTGAAACAGGAATAGTTTGCCAATCCTTGCATTGAATTACAAGGACATATTTTTTAAAAGGACTAAAGATATCGATACCGTGATCACCTGGTTGACTATAAAATAGTTTTTTTTGATAAGTAATTTGCTATTATTATGAAGATTAAATACTTGGAAGCCGACCACCAAACATTTAACCCATGTTCCCTATTCACTACGTAATCTGTCAGCGACAGCGTTCGAATAATAAAGTAGACAGAAAGGATGTTGTCACCTGCCTTTCGGTAAAGACATAATTCTAAGGGTGACTTTACGGTTCTTTTAGGAGTTTATAGTCCTTCCCCGATAGGTACAAGACTGTTGATTAGAAGGCACCACTGATTCAATTATTTTAGAAAGGGAATCAGACCTTTCGTTGATTATTTATCGGTTATTCCATGATTTTATATCCAAATATCCTTTATTCGTTATTCAGCTATGACTTCCATTATTTCATCCTGTTGTCCTTAGATTCCTTTATTTACAAGATCTCCATCCGGTATCTTGATTTCTCTTCAATGTCTCATTATCCTTTTTATTAATACAGGGTTTATTATCTTTAAGATAATAATATTCACCATTTACATTCGACGTAAGATTTCGACTTCTTCTTTATTTCCATGATATTATCCAAGAGTTCCAGGTTATATTATAATCATTAACTCAAGAGTTATAATGTTATACAATTAAGCAATCAAGCAATAAATCCCATAACATCAATAATCTTTTCATTAATTAATTATAATATTAGATTATTTATTCCAAGATTCCAGGGTTTATTTAATAAAGTAATTTATTAAATAATATTTTCAACATTTTATTTACAGGTTAATTTTTATAAGTTATTTCTTAGAGTTTGAATTATTAAAATTTTATTATAAGATAATTTTCATTTCTTACAAAATTCTACAACCAAAAGCTAACTCAAACTGTAGGAATCAAGTCGAATACGGCGGGTATATATAGGCAAACACATTACTGTGCCATTACTGTGCCTTACTGTGCATGAATGTTATTGGTTAATATATCTACCATATAACTTGCTAAATATAGAATATATGTTATACTAATAATTAATACTAATGAATACTATGTAATAATAATTAATATTAAGTAATACTAATTAATGATAAATATTAATAATTATATAATATCTGTGTAACCATATCACGTGAACATGTGACTTGTGTTCCTATAATTTGTGTAACTAAACTATTTGACTTGTTAAAATACATATTAATAAATGTTACTAATTATTGTTAAATATTACTATTTGTTACTAATTATTAAATAAGACTATTATATTGATATTATTATTTCTGTTGTTATATAATAATTTCTGTTAAAATGCAGGGTTAATTAATATTATGGTCATGTGTTTTAATATATTTTGACCGTGGTAATTCTCTCCGGTAACAGTTCCCCCTCACTTAATCAAAATGTCCTCATTTTGACTTGTGAGTTTCCTTCTTATTGGATACTTCTTCCTTTGGCGATTACTTCTACAAAGTTTAGGTCTTCGAGTTCTATTCTTTCTTCTTTGGTTAGTCCGATTCGTAGAGCTTTGTATCTCAACGCTCTTTCCCGTCTCTTTTCTTTCCAATTGAGGTGTTGTAATTTTTTTCTACTTATTTTATCTGGATATTCTGTTCTGATTGTATTTCTCCGTTTTTGTGAATTATTTTATTTATGTCCATTTTCTTTTTGTCTTGGTAGTTTCTTCAGGGTTTATATATTATTTTAACTGTGATCCCCATGTTTGTATATCTACGTTTTTGATCTTTTTCGCCTTTGTGATTCTTCCAAATATATCGAATTCAACTTCTTCCATTTCTTCTACTTTCATTCGTGTCATTGCTATTGTACGGATTCCTTGTTGTATACTTTTTGCTTCGATTTGATTTCTTATCATATGTAATTCTTCGATATGACATACAAATATATCACTATTTGCTGTTTCGATCATACTTTCAATCTGTCTACTTTTATTTCCTCCATGAATAATGATTCCTATAGTATTAGGTCTTGATGATAACAGTCCTTTCATTTCATTTATCGTTCCATTTTCCAATTGTTTTGTCATTTTACATTGTGCAATCCATTGCAGTGTTTGGTTTTGTATTACTATTTCTCCAAATAAATCAATTCCTCCGTCTCCTATGATTTTTCGCAGTCTTAACTTTCCTTCATCTTCTTTCAATAAATGAGCCTTGTCATTGTGGTTGTAATATTTTGTGCTCTTAGTATTTGTACTGCTTTTTCT
This sequence comes from Diversispora epigaea, assembly GCA_003547095.1. NCBI lineage: Eukaryota > Fungi > Glomeromycota > Glomeromycetes > Diversisporales > Diversisporaceae > Diversispora > Diversispora epigaea. The sequence continues at coordinate 282,262 of PQFF01000280.1, read as the reverse complement.
TCCAGGGTATCTCCTTTAACTCTTGTATTTAATATTTTGAAGGTCTTTTCTGTCCATTCTTTTGTTGCTTTTACTTCATCCAGGTTGTAATTTTCGATTATTATTTCTTTTTCGGTTCTTTTTCTTTTCTTTGGTGGCATATCGTTATATTCGCTGAGGTCTTGCTCAATTTCTAATTCTCTTTTCATTCAGGATTTCAGGTAAAAGTTCGTCTAATTCTTCTATTGTTACTAAAGTTTCTCTATCAATTATTTTAATATTTTGGTATACTTCTAGCATATATTCTTTGTATGTTTCAATTAAATTTCTGAAATATTCCAAATCTCCTTCTCCTCCTCTATTGCGTTTTATCAGTCTTTTTATAATTTCTTCAGTTGGAGTGTTCCACCAAATTACTAGTGCTTCTCGTGTAAAGAATCTCCAGTATTTATAATTTTCGGTGATTTTGACTAGACTTTCTTCTGTAAAGAATCCTTCTTTTATCATATTCTTCATGAAAATTATTGTGGACCATAAATTTCTATCCATTATGATAATATCTGGTTTCATTCCTGTTAAATTATTGGTTATTTGAAAATATATTTGTGACATCCATTTATCTCTAATCTCTTTTTCCCATTCAATTGCTAATAACTCCATCTGTTCTTTTGTAATTTCGTTCTTTCTATATTTTTCCAAGTTTTCTGCATATTTCTTCAACTTTTGTTCAGGATCTTGTGTAATAAATGATTCATCTATTAATTTTGTTAATAATCCTTGTTTCTTGTAGTATTCTTTACACTTCTTTGCTAACGTTGATTTTCCTGCTCCACAACTTCCTTCAATAATGATTATTTTTGTTTCATTCTCTTTGGGGTATCTGATAATGTCCTTTAATGAATCGATCATTGGTCCTTTTAATATTTCTTTACTTTTTTTTAATTCCCAATGTGTCATTTCTTGTGGTTCCGTTAAGTTTGGTATTCCTTTTATTTCCGCTTTGTAACAGTGGACGATTCTCCATTGATCTTCTTTATAATAGTGTTGAGTTCTCCAATAATTCAATTTTTCCAATTTTAAATATATTCCAGTTTCTTCGAATACTTCTCTTCTTGCTGCCCATTTCGTTGATATATCTGATTCTTCTACATGCCCTCCAGGAGATTGCCAGTGTTCGTAAAATTCTTTGTCTGGGTTTGTTCTTTTACTAACCCATATTTTTTTCGTTTTCTTGTCATAAAGTACTGTTGTAGTATATTCAATTATTTTTATTCTATTGAGTGTTGACATTTCGATTTCTGTTTTCTTCTGAGTAGGATATCCAGGGTTTTTATAATTTTCAGACTTTCACCGTACGCGTGCTATTCACGTGGTTTTAATTCTTTAATTAGTATTCATTTTAGCTCTTCAGCATACAGTTTCAGTGTTAATAACTAATTCTGGGTCGATTATTTTGTCAAACTCTGCTAATATTTCTTCGAATGTATTTTGGTCCTTAATTATTATTTCGTCCTGTTTTTCTTCTTCTTGTTTCTGATATACTTTGAATAGGTCGTCGTATTCTTTTAATTCTTTTTCTTTTTCTTCTCTTACAATTCTTTCATTATTATACAGGGCTTTGTAACATAGTATTGTGCTTGGAATACAATATTCGTAGTTTTCTTCATTTTCTTTACAACTTTCGCAGTGGAATACTGATGTTTCTTTCTTCCAGACTATAGGTTCTACCGGTTGGTACTTTTCTATTTCTTTGGTCAGTATTTCTACTCGATTTTGTTCTTCGTTTAGTTCTTGTTGTTGGGTCTGATTTACGTTCTCTAATTCATTTATTCGATCTTCCTGATCCTGGTTTATCATTCGTAGTTGTTCTAACTGTTGTTTTAATTCTTCAATTTCTTTTTCCAGGTTGGTTACTTGCTCCCAGGCTTGAAGTGTGTCTTCTGTGACCTGTGTTTCTTTTAGTTCTTCGTTAATCGGTACTCCTAATAGTTGTTTAATTTCTTTTTCTGCTTGTTCGTTATTTATCGTTTGTTCTTCCAGGGGGGTTGGTGTTCTTTCTGCCATTTTTACTTCTCGTGTCGTGGTTTTCCATTGCATTACGCATCGAAATGCCAGGTCTTGCCAATATTTGTCTTCTTTAATTTTATTTTCTTTTCTACAATCTTCGCATTTTGAATACTTATTGAACCAATATCTTTCGTGTTTCCAACAATACAGGTGTTCACAATGTAGGTATTCATCATAGTTCATGCATTGTTCCCATTTGCACTTTTCTCCTGCAAAAGATCTAATTTCCCAGAATACTCTAGGTGCACATTTACAGGGGTTGGTCTTGTGATCGTGTTCGAAATAATATTTACTTTGTTTTCTATAACAGGTACATATTTCGTATTCGATTCCTGCTTCATCATATTCCAGGGCTCCATAAGGACAGTTTCTTTTATCGTGGATCATGGTTACATTTGCGTCGAATAGGTAAATATTTCCATCCTTTAACTTCTTATGGTCAAAGAATTGGCATTGTTGGGTACAGTATTTGGTTCGTTTCTTTTGTTCAGCTTCTTTCCAATCTTGGACTCTTCCTTTTCCTTTGTTATTTAATCCAGCTTTCTTTAGGATTTGTTCTTCAGTATCGTTGGCCCAGTCAATACTTTCTTTCGCGATTTCTTTCTTATATTCAGGATTGTAGATTGGTCCATTGGCATAACTATTCATTACAGGGGTGGTTCTGGCTTTCTTTGATGATTCTCCTTCATATTTTCTTTCATAGCTATAAGATCTTCCTCTCTTCTCTAACTGGGTTTCTCTGTAGTCATATAGTTCCTCTCTTTCAGGTACTTCAGTCTTTCCTTTCTTTTCACATCCGTAACATCTTTCATACCATGTTTCTCCAATTTTCAGAGATTTAAGGTTTACTAATCTCGTTGCTCTTTTGCAGAAGCAACAATGAGTATCCATTTTATAGTCTGGATCTCTTTCATCTTTCTGTCTCAAGGCCATTTCGTATATAGGGGTTCGTTTACATCCACATCTTCTCGAACTATTTTCTACATACCTAGGATAATCGCACTTCCTATCTACATTCGTTGAGAATTGGTGTTGTTCAGGTTTTCTTCCACACCTATTGCAAAGTTTCGATAATTGCCATTCGTAACTGTAATTTAAGGATCCGAATCTCTTTCCGTAAGACATTGTTTTGTTTCTTTAATATTGAGGATTCTTTTTGTAAGTTTTTATTAATACTTTTCAAGTGGTGAGTTTCAGTGTTTGTTTCTTTAAAGATTTGATTTCTGTTCTTTGGTCTTTTGTTTTGTAAGTTTTTCATTGATCTGAATATTTTCTAGAGGGTCGAATTCGTATCCTTTTTATAAGTTTTGGTTTGTTTACTTTGGCGTTCTGACTCCTCTATCTTTTGTTACTTTATTTTGGTCAACTGTTTTCTTATCTATCCTTTATTTGTTTCAGGAGGTTGTTATCTTGGTCAAGTGTTTTTGATAAGTCTATTCTTTTCTTCCAAGATTCTTTTTAATTTAACTTTTCTGATTTGTTTATATGATAATGTGAGGTTCCCATGTTTCTCTGTTTTGATACAATTTTAATCTATCCGAGTGTATTGGTTCTTTCATTAATCCAAATTGGTTTGATAAGATGTAACTTCCTTTATCGAGTCGTTTCTCCACTGTGAATGGTCCTTTCCACTTCTTATCTAACTTTCCTGACCACTGTTTGTCTAATCTTGAGTCGTACATTAGCACTTGGTCTCCCTTTTGATAGATAATTTCTTTCTTCATTTTTCTATCTTTGTGCCGTTTTTGTGATTTCTCCTGAGATAATTTAATTAATTCTTTGGCTTTTTGTTGATGTTGTGGTAACATTTCTTCTAATTCATATGTCCTTTTTAATATCGAATCTTCTAAGTTTATTTCATTATCTTCAAGTGACTCTTTGTTGTCTATTTCCAGGGGTAATACGGGGTTGCGACCATAATTTAAGTAAAACGGGGTATATTTTGTGGTACTATGTTTGGTCGTTCGATATGCAAATAATACTGATGGTATGTGCAAATCCCAATTAAATATGTCATTTGTTTTTGCTAACATGGTCGTTAAGGTCTTATTAAATCTTTTTACTAATCCATTGGTTTGTGGGTGATAAGGGGATGATAATCTATGTTCTATTTTGAATTTGTTGCACAATTCGTCAATCATTTTGTTCTTAAAATGACTTAGTATTATCTTAGGTGCTCCGTGTCTACAAATTATCTCTTCGTATATAAACTCTGCTACGTTTTCTGCGGTTGCTTTCTCTAAAGCTCTGACTTCTACCCATTTGGTTAGATATTCTATTGCTACTACCATGTATTTGTTTTTCTTCTTGGTTTCAGGTAATGGTCCTACTATGTCTATCCCTATTCGTTCGTAAGGTTGCATTACTTTAATAGAATGTAATGGTTCATTTCTTTCAGGTTTTCCAAATTTTTGGCATATACTACATGTTTTAATATATTCTCTAATATCATCAAACATTTGATTCCAATAATATCTTTCTTTTATCCTATTATAGGTCGATTCTATTCCCATGTGTCCTCCAGTCGGATGATCATGCATTATTTTCATTAGTGTTTCCAATTCTGATCTTCGTATTACTTTCAATAATCCAGGGTTTCCTTTTCGAGGTTTCTTGTACAACTGGTCATTAATTACTTGAAAGTATTTTGTTTTTCTAATTAACTTTTGTTTTTCTTTTCCACTTAAGTTTTCGTCTGTTTTGCCATTATTGATATATATAAGTATTTGTTGATATAATTCTTCATCCATCTTTATAATCGTGATAATACGTCAGCATTGGTATTTTCTTTTCCCGTTCTATGTTGAATAGTAAAATTGTAAGGTTGTATTCTAATAGACCATTTTGCTAGTCGTCCTTTTAGTTCTTTTATAGGATTATTTTTCAAATAGGTCATTGCTGAGTGGTCAGTTATTAATATGAAATGACTATATCCTAAATAGTAATAGAATTTTTCCATTGCCCATATTGCTGCGTTTAGTTCTAACTCCGTTGCGTTATAGTTCTTCTTAGTATCTCCTATACTTTGACTTGCAAATTCTATGACAAAATCTTTTCCATTTTCATCTTTTTGTGCTAATACTGCGCCAAATCCTTTTGCTGATCCATCGGTCATTAGATAAAATGGTTTGTTAAAGTCTGGGTATCTTAAAATAGGATGAGATATTAATGCTTGTTTCAAGATATTAAATGCTTTTTCTTGGGTTTCAGTCCATACAAAGGGTATTGTTTTCTTTACTAANCTTGTACAACTGGTCATTAATTACTTGAAAGTATTTTGTTTTTCTAATTAACTTTTGTTTTTCTTTTCCACTTAAGTTTTCGTCTGTTTTGCCATTATTGATATATATAAGTATTTGTTGATATAATTCTTCATCCATCTTTATAATCGTGATAATACGTCAGCATTGGTATTTTCTTTTCCCGTTCTATGTTGAATAGTAAAATTGTAAGGTTGTATTCTAATAGACCATTTTGCTAGTCGTCCTTTTAGTTCTTTTATAGGATTATTTTTCAAATAGGTCATTGCTGAGTGGTCAGTTATTAATATGAAATGACTATATCCTAAATAGTAATAGAATTTTTCCATTGCCCATATTGCTGCGTTTAGTTCTAACTCCGTTGCGTTATAGTTCTTCTTAGTATCTCCTATACTTTGACTTGCAAATTCTATGACAAAATCTTTTCCATTTTCATCTTTTTGTGCTAATACTGCGCCAAATCCTTTTGCTGATCCATCGGTCATTAGATAAAATGGTTTGTTAAAGTCTGGGTATCTTAAAATAGGATGAGATATTAATGCTTGTTTCAAGATATTAAATGCTTTTTCTTGGGTTTCAGTCCATACAAAGGGTATTGTTTTCTTTACTAACTGATTAATTGGTTTCGCTATTATTGAAAAGTCTTTTATAAACTTTCTATAATAGATGCTAATCCTAGAAAACTTCTAATTTGTGTTACTGTTGTTGGTCTTGGGAAGTTCTTTACTTTCTCTATCTTTTCAGGATCTGGTAGTATTCCATTTTTGTTTACAATATGTCCTAAGAATGTAATTTCTTGTTTGGCAAAGTGACATTTGCTAGGTTTTATTTTCAATCCTGCGACTCTTATTCGTTTGAAAACTTCTTCTAGTTTTTCCAGGTGTTCTTCAAAAGTTTCTGTATAGATATTAATGTCATCTAGGTAAACCATCACTCCATTATTCAACATGTCGTTTAATATTTCATTCATTAGTCTTTGAAAAGTTGCGGGTGCGTTTGTTAATCCAAACGGCATGATAGTGAATTCGTAGGTTCCATATTTGGTAGTAAATGCTGTTTTCTCTTGACTTTCTGGTTCCATTTCTACTTGCCAATATCCACTTGCTAAATCTAGGGTTGTGAACCATTGTGCTCCTCCAAGTTCATTTAACATATTATTAATTTGAGGTATTGGGTATGCATCCTTTTTAGTTACACTATTTAGTTTCCTATAATCTACACAAAATCTAGTTTTTCCATCTTTCTTCTTTACTAATACTACAGGTGATGTCCAAGGGCTTCTTGATGGTTTGATAATTCCATTCTTTAATAACTTGTCTATTTCCTCTTGTATAAATTTACTTGCAATTGGATTTGTTTTATAATATTGTTGTTTGATTGGTTTAGTTCCTTCTTCTAATTCTATTTTATGTTGTGTAATATTAGTTCTTCCTAATTGGTTTATTTCTTCTGCGAATATGTCTTTATATTTGTTAATTAATTTGTCGAAGGTTTCTTGTTGTTCTTTATCTAATTTTCCATTTTTGATATCTCCAGGTTTTAGTATATATTTATCAGGTGATGAGAAGTTTCCTAATTCCATTATGTCTTCTAAATCACTATTTTCTTCATCATTTATTTCTTCCGAGCGTAGTCAGTTGATATAATTTTCTTGAAACAGAACTTGTATTTGTTCTTCGTCTTCACTCTCATATTCTTCTTCAATACTTTCTAGAATGTTATTGTTTTGTTTGCACGATGCTGTAGTTTTTATAACTTGATTTCTCCAGTTCAAAGTCAATTCTTGTTTACTCCAGTCATATGATGCTCCAGCTTTCATCATCCAGTCGTTTCCTAATAAGATATGATATGCTCCTGTTTCCATGACTTCCATATTAATTGGTATCACTCTATCATTAATTTCTACTGGAAAATCTTTAATTTTTCCTAACGATTCTGTCTTTTCTCCATTTGCTGATATAATTTTGCAATTGGTTGCTTCTTCAATGTCAAATCCTAATTGTTCCATGGTGTTTCTTGCAATGATGCTTGTTGCTGCTCCACTATCTATTGTGGCTGGTACTGTATATCCATTAACTATAATGTCACATTCTAGGGTGGTAGTTCTTAAAGAATCTTCTTGATTTGTGAATCTCGCTGATACTTCTTTTGGTTTTCTCAATGCTTCAATTACTTTTCTCTTCTCATTAGAACTTATTTTGAATAATTGTGGAAGAGTTATTTCTATTTTCTGTTCTCTTAATTTCTTTACTATATCTAATTCTGGTCCTTGTAATAATTTTGGTGTGTATTCTTCATTCTTTACTTTTCCAGGGGTTTTGATGATTGGTTTCCTGACATTATTTTTATTTGGGGTCCATTCCATTGGTTTAGGTTTTGAAGATGATATTTGAACTCTCTTTTTCTTGTTATTTGGGTCAGTTCTGTAATCATAAATTAACTCTGGTTCGATAGGTCTCTTCTTTGTTTCTTTTGGGTTTCCAAAACTGTCAAGTTGTTCATTCCATAAAGCAATGATTTCTCTATCTTCTTCATCAGTTTCATATTCGTTTCCATCTTCAATGCTTACATAATGTGCAGGGGTTTGATTCTGATTATTTCTATCGTTCCTAAACTGAGTTGATGAGTTTCCTCTTTGATTATTATTTCCAAAATTATTTCTAGGGGTATTTCTTTCTGGAACATTACTTCTGTTGTTGTTATCTCTGTAATTATTTTGTTGGTTATTATTTCTAAAATTATTATTTTGATCATGATAATTATTTCTATAATTGTTATTCCTGTTGGGTCCTCTACAATCTTTACTAATATGCCCTTTCTTTCCACAATTGTAACATTCAATATTGTAATTTCTTGATCTGATATTATTATTATATTGAGGTCTTTCTGTTTTTGCCAATTTGATAGTAAGTTCATTCATTTTCTTGGTTAATTCTTCAATTGGATCTACTTCTACTTCTTTCTTCTTGATCTTTTCTTTCTTTACAGGGATTTCTTCATCGCTAGATTCACTTTCGTACTTCTTTTTCTTAATTTTTCTTTTTGTTTTAGGTTTGACTTTGATTTCATCTTCACTTTCCTCAGGTTCTAATCCTTCTTCTAAATCTTCTGCTTCTTCGTAATGTTGTGCTAATTCTATTACTGTTGCAATATCTTCAGGGTTGTGCATACTAATTATGGGTAACATTCCTTTTCTTAAGCCTTTCTTAAAATGATAAAGTTTCTCTTCGTTTTGCATAGCAGGGGCTCCTTTTCTGATTATCTTTTTAAATCTTGCTGCATATTGATCAACTGATTCTCCAGGTTGTTGTTTAAGTTTTTCCAATTCTCTCGTCCATTTGTTCATCCATCTTCTGTTACAAAACTGTTCTAAAAATAGTTCTTTTACTCTTGCCCAAGTTGGCCATTCGTCATTTCCATTTCCATAAGTTTGGGTATATATTTCATTGTACCATTCATCTGCTGTATCATCTAGTACAGTATAAATTCTTTCTTTTCTTTGATCATCAGTCCATCCATTCATTCTTGCAGTTTTCTCGTAATTCTTTAACCATTCTACTGGATCTTGAGTTCCGTCTCCTCTAAATTTCCTTGATCTGAGTGCTAAGATATCCATTATATTATTTTCGACTAGAGGTTCTTCGTTATTTTCTTCTTGTTCTTGTTCGATTTCGAATTCTTGTAAATATTCTCTTAATCCTCCTAATTCTTGTTCTTCAATGTTCTCTTCTTCAACTATTTCTAACGGTTGATTATTATTACTGTTTCTCCGAGATCTTCTACTTCGTCTTGCTTCTTCAATTGTCCTGGTTCTATAGTTTTCAAATTCTCGTACTCTTTCTTGAAATTCTCTTTCACTTAATTCACTTCCTGATTCTTCGTCGTTTGATTGTTCAGGGGAATTTTCTTTTGTTGTTTCTACACTTGTCTGTACTGAAAAAGATACCGGTGATCTTGTTAAGGAGTTCTCTCTTGATCTTATATTCCAATTTATTTCTTCTAAAACTTGGTTTAAGTTTACTCGTGGTCTTTGTTCTCTATAAAGTTGTCTTGATCTTCTGCGTTCCAGTTTTTCTGATTTTATTTTCCAATTTTCTGATTCTCTGAAGTTTTACTTTGTCGTTTTCGTCGTCTTTTTATAACTTTTCTGTTGTTGATCGGTGAATGTCATTTTATCATTTCTTATTTGTCACATCCTTTCTTTCAAGGTATTCTATTTTCTAATTTCTTTTTGCGCAGTTTAATGACTTACCGGTCTAAA
>PQFF01000280.1:243702-269727 GCA_003547095.1 Diversispora epigaea | reverse complement strand
AAAATGGATATAAGTAAAATAATTCACAAAAATAATCCAAAACGAAAAGGAACAATTAGAATGGAATACCCAACGAACGAAATAAATAACAGTAGAAGACGACACCTGAATTGGAAAGAGAAAAGAAGAGAAAGAGCACTAAGATGGAAAGCTCTACGAATCGGACTAACCAAAGAAGAAAGAATAGAACTCGAAGACCTAAACTTTGTAGAAGTAATCGCCAAAGGAAGAAGTATCCAATAAGAAGGAAACTCACAAGTCAAAATGAGGACATTTTGATTAAGTGAGGGGGAAACTGTTACCGGTGTTACCGTAGTAATATTGTAGTAGTCATATTTTAATTATTAGTATATATTATTGACTTATATTATTTATTATTTTATTATTATATTTATATTTAGTTAGTATTTATTTATTTATATTTCTTATCTGTAATACGAAAGACAAATTGATTTACAAATATGTAGTTGTGTAGTGTAACTGTGTCCTGTAATAGATTTACCATAGATAGTAGTAAATTAATATGTAGATCATGTATTACGAGGACCCAAAGGACCTAAAGGACCCAAAGGACCTAAAGGACCTAAAGGACCCAAAGGACCCAAAAATTAGTTATATAAAGGATGAATTTTGGCCTAAGGAAAAGGCAGTCAGTTTATAGTCAGATTTAGAATTCGTCAGTTTAGGATTCTATCCTTTAATTAGGAAGCCTTTTGTAACTAATTTATTTGTAAATTAGTCTCTTTTGTATTTGCAATTACCATTAATAAAGGTTATTATTACCTTGAAATTATCAGTATTATTGTTTTATTAATAATAACCAAATCCTTTGTATTGAATCGCCTACTTTATCATTTGGAGCGCTGTCTCGTGATATTAGTAGTTAACATTAATCAATACACCTATTAACAGTAGTTATTTAACTTCTAGAACCTACCTATTAGTAGTAGTTGTATCTATTTTGACTAATAGTTTCCTTGAATAATATTTTTAATATTATTTCAAGAGTTCCTGTTCACCCCACGTGTTTATTAAGAAGGATAAACCTCTGTCGGTAACACCGGATAGAATTACCATAACCAAAAACATATAATTATTATTTAATCCTATATTTTATTAGAAATAATTATTTAATAAATTGAAATATAAATATTAAGATAGTAATTTTATTAATAACGATTAGTAATAATTAATAACATTTATTAACATGTAAATAAAAAGACAAATATTTTAGTTACACACAATGTAAGTAACACAAGTCACATGTTCACGTGACATAGTTACACAAATATTATATAATTATTATTAATTATTATTAATTAGTATTACTTAGTATTAATTATTATTACATAGTATTAATTAGCATTAATTATTAGTATAACCTATAGTATATATTTAGTAAGTCATATAGTAAATATATTAACCAATAGTATTAATGCACAGTAGTGGCACAGTAGTTCAAAAAGTTATAAAAAGGATAATTGTTCGACTTAGTTTCCTCAGCTTTTTAAGCTCAAGGAAGTTGGAAGTTAATATTATAATTATAAAAATATAATTGTATTATTAGGAAGTGACCATTAAATAAAATATTAATAAATATTAAATAAAAATAATTAAAGAGATTTATTATCGTATTTATTTGATATAATGTTTATTAAAATTGTTTAATAAAGGAAGTACTAATGAATTAAAGATGATATCTTTAATAAAAGATGGAAGTATTTAAAGTATGAATTATAAGGAAGTTATCTATAAAGGAAGTCCGTAATAAAGGAAGTTCTAAGATTAATAATAAAAGGATTTATTATTAAAAGAAGTTATTAATAAATAAAATTATTAATAAAAGTAATAGAGAAGTTATTAATGAAAGTAACGAAGTTGTAATTACTTGAAAGAATAATTAGTTTGTTAGTTCTAACTAAAAACTAACTGGTGCCTTCTAAAAGTAAAGTAATAACCAAACTGAAAGTCTTGTACCTAACGGGAAGGACTCTAAACTCCTTAAAAGAACTATAAGTGGGATGTAGGAAAGTACACCCGCGACAATGTACTTCCAAATATTTTCTTTTTTTATGACTTTGGTAAGGAATACCACTTATCATATAAGATGCCCTTGGCCTTAAGGTGGATAGTCAGACCATTAACCGTAAATTGTTATAGTCAGTTTTTATTCTATATATGTATTTTTTATAAATATTTTAAATAAATAAAGATAAGACTTCACTGGTCTCGTTAAATTATAGATACATCAAAAAGATAACTATTTTGTCATATGAAAATTTAATATATTAAAAAAATAATCCCTGATCTATCAAAAATGAAACTTTTGTATAACAGAATTTCATTTTTGATGTTACACAAATTTTTCAGCATAGGGAAAGTCTAGATTTTGATCAACGTGTTACACAAGTATTTATAAGGTTCAATTGAATTTTGAATCACCTGATCTGAATCTTAGATTTCTATTCGTTTAAATATTATTTGACCAGTCACGTTACTATTGATCATCATCCAATAAAAACAAACTAGCCCTATGCTATAGAAATTTTATTGACTTTTATATGAGTGAAAATGTTCGACGATGGTTACACGATTTTTTTTTACTACAGTGCGGAACCTCTATAATAGGAACCTATAAAATCTTAAATAAAACTTGATCTAGTGATTGGATTTAACTGGGGTAAGAAAAATTAGACTCTTCTCATATAATAGAATCGATTTATGGAATAAAAAAAAATTCTCAATTTTCCTGGTTAGTAAAAATCACGTGTTTTATATATAAACCAATTAAAAAATAGATTTAGCAATAATCAAAATGATCGAAATAGTGATCTAATATTTATTTATTTAATAATAACTGATTCAAGTTCATTGTAAATGTTATCAGGAACTCTTCTATGAGATTTATACTTTTTTGCTGCAAATTCTGCCATTTTACCAGTAATTCCCTTCCTATATATATCCATATAACGCCAAGATTTTTGTGCAAAACGACGAATTGTAATTAAAGGAACTGAATCCAAAGCCTCAGGAACAATTCTTTGCAATCCTACCCAAGTATAATTACAATGTTCTCTAGTGTAATGTTTTGCTGCACCCCNTTCTTCTAAATCTTCTGCTTCTTCGTAATGTTGTGCTAATTCTATTACTGTTGCAATATCTTCAGGGTTGTGCATACTAATTATGGGTAACATTCCTTTTCTTAAGCCTTTCTTAAAATGATAAAGTTTCTCTTCGTTTTGCATAGCAGGGGCTCCTTTTCTGATTATCTTTTTAAATCTTGCTGCATATTGATCAACTGATTCTCCAGGTTGTTGTTTAAGTTTTTCCAATTCTCTCGTCCATTTGTTCATCCATCTTCTGTTACAAAACTGTTCTAAAAATAGTTCTTTTACTCTTGCCCAAGTTGGCCATTCGTCATTTCCATTTCCATAAGTTTGGGTATATATTTCATTGTACCATTCATCTGCTGTATCATCTAGTACAGTATAAATTCTTTCTTTTCTTTGATCATCAGTCCATCCATTCATTCTTGCAGTTTTCTCGTAATTCTTTAACCATTCTACTGGATCTTGAGTTCCATCTCCTCTGAATTTCTTTGATCTAAGTGCTAAGATATCCATTATATTATTTTCAACTATAGGTTCTTCGTTATTTTCTTCTTGTTCTTGTTCGATTTCGAATTCTTGTAAATATTCTCTTAATCCTCTTAATTCTTGTTCTTCAATGTTCTCTTCTTCAACTATTTCTAACGGTTGATTATTATTACTGTTTCTCCGAGATCTTCTACTTCGTCTTGCTTCTTCAATTGTCCTGGTTCTATAGTTTTCAAATTCTCGTACTCTTTCTTGAAATTCTCTTTCACTTAATTCACTTCCTGATTCTTCGTCGTTTGATTGTTCAGGGGAATTTTCTTTTGTTGTTTCTACACTTGTCTGTACTGAAAAAGATACCGGTGATCTTGTTAAGGAGTTCTCTCTTGATCTTATATTCCAATTTATTTCTTCTAAAACTTGGTTTAAGTTTACTCGTGGTCTTTGTTCTCTATAAAGTTGTCTTGATCTTCTGCGTTCCAGTTTTTCTGATTTTATTTTCCAATTTTCTGATTCTCTGAAGTTTTACTTTGTCGTTTTCGTCGTCTTTTTATAACTTTTCTGTTGTTGATCGGTGAATGTCATTTTATCATTTCTTATTTGTCACATCCTTTCTTTCAAGGTATTCTATTTTCTAATTTCTTTTTGCGCAGTTTAATGACTTACCGGTCTAAAAATAAATATCCGCCAACACCAAAATATTATGCATGCATTTACCAAAAATTACTATACTATAAATTTCAAATTACTATTACTAAAATATAAAAGTTTGAATGATACAAGGGTGATCAAGCCTCAACATTCGCACTTTGAAAACTATTATTAAAACAAAAATATCATTTATTCCTACTAGGTTCCATTAGAGCCGATTTCAAATATGCGTGTGATTATAGAGGTAAGCGCCTCTACGTCTCTAACTTTCCCTCTCTCCCTATTAAGACTATTATTTTTCAGCAGGTATTTATAGTGGTATAGCGCCACTTATAATAACCTTAATAGGTGACCCACACATGCGTTAACTACATTGTGGCTAAACAAAATACTATGGCGGTTTCCATGCTGAGATTAGTGGTTCTTCCGTTGCTGAGAGGGTTCCACCATCGACTTATCTGTACTCCCCTCTAACCTCCCTAAAATGTTTCCCTTCGTCAAGGTACACTCCACGTTAGGTGCATCCTTTAATGTGTTTCCCTTGAAGTACGCTCCACACGTCATTCATGTGTTTCTTTTAAGGTACGCTCCACATTAATATTCCAATTAAATTCTTATATACGTTTTCTTTGTTTATAGTTGATTTCGAATACGAGTGGCCAATGTCGATTTATATGTACTTTCAACTATCCGAGCATAGAGGTGTTTCACGAGTCCAGGCATTTCCCATCCGGAGGTGTTGTCACGTAGCTCGCCCAATTCCAAATATAATTTTAAATTCCAAATTTCATTTCTTTATTATTCCCATTTCCTTCTTTGTTGACATTCCTTGCCGATCCTTTTTCATTTCAATTTGACAGGGTTTCCCTAGTGTTTTCTAATTCCAACATTACTTTCGATAGTTCTCCTAATTCCGTATATTAATTTCTTTTATCGGTAGCTTCAGTTCCTTTGTAGCCATTATCTTTGCCTAGTCGTGCTAGTAACATTGATTCCACGAAGAGCTTCACATGGAGGCTAACTGTTTCGTTTTAAGGTCCGTTTTCATTCCAATTTTCAATTCCTTTCCGCTAGAAGGCACCATGTTTGTCACCTGCCTTTTNAATGTTTATTAAAATTGTTTAATAAAGGAAGTACTAATGAATTAAAGATGATATCTTTAATAAAAGATGGAAGTATTTAAAGTATGAATTATAAGGAAGTTATCTATAAAGGAAGTCCGTAATAAAGGAAGTTCTAAGATTAATAATAAAAGGATTTATTATTAAAAGAAGTTATTAATAAATAAAATTATTAATAAAAGTAATAGAGAAGTTATTAATGAAAGTAACGAAGTTGTAATTACTTGAAAGAATAATTAGTTTGTTAGTTCTAACTAAAAACTAACTGGTGCCTTCTAAAAGTAAAGTAATAACCAAACTGAAAGTCTTGTACCTAACGGGAAGGACTCTAAACTCCTTAAAAGAACTATAAGTGGGATGTAGGAAAGTACACCCGCGACAATGTACTTCCAAATATTTTCTTTTTTTATGACTTTGGTAAGGAATACCACTTATCATATAAGATGCCCTTGGCCTTAAGGTGGATAGTCAGACCATTAACCGTAAATTGTTATAGTCAGTTTTTATTCTATATATGTATTTTTTATAAATATTTTAAATAAATAAAGATAAGACTTCACTGGTCTCGTTAAATTATAGATACATCAAAAAGATAACTATTTTGTCATATGAAAATTTAATATATTAAAAAAATAATCCCTGATCTATCAAAAATGAAACTTTTGTATAACAGAATTTCATTTTTGATGTTACACAAATTTTTCAGCATAGGGAAAGTCTAGATTTTGATCAACGTGTTACACAAGTATTTATAAGGTTCAATTGAATTTTGAATCACCTGATCTGAATCTTAGATTTCTATTCGTTTAAATATTATTTGACCAGTCACGTTACTATTGATCATCATCCAATAAAAACAAACTAGCCCTATGCTATAGAAATTTTATTGACTTTTATATGAGTGAAAATGTTCGACGATGGTTACACGATTTTTTTTTACTACAGTGCGGAACCTCTATAATAGGAACCTATAAAATCTTAAATAAAACTTGATCTAGTGATTGGATTTAACTGGGGTAAGAAAAATTAGACTCTTCTCATATAATAGAATCGATTTATGGAATAAAAAAAAATTCTCAATTTTCCTGGTTAGTAAAAATCACGTGTTTTATATATAAACCAATTAAAAAATAGATTTAGCAATAATCAAAATGATCGAAATAGTGATCTAATATTTATTTATTTAATAATAACTGATTCAAGTTCATTGTAAATGTTATCAGGAACTCTTCTATGAGATTTATACTTTTTTGCTGCAAATTCTGCCATTTTACCAGTAATTCCCTTCCTATATATATCCATATAACGCCAAGATTTTTGTGCAAAACGACGAATTGTAATTAAAGGAACTGAATCCAAAGCCTCAGGAACAATTCTTTGCAATCCTACCCAAGTATAATTACAATGTTCTCTAGTGTAATGTTTTGCTGCACCCCAATACATTTCTATAAAATTCAGTTCACAGTGGAATTTAGGATAAAAAATACATTTATGACCTCTTTTTTCTATTTCAATTTGTAATCTAGATTTTTGAGAAATAAAATCTGGTTGTAATGATAAAATTCGACGCATGCAACAATCAATTCTTTGAGAATCTATTTTTTTTTCTTTTCCCTTACATAATTTACATTCACCTTTTAATCCTTCTTTCCATAATCCTCTTTCTATTAGAATTTGTCGCATACCTTTAGCTTTATTTGGATATTGTGGATGATCTGATGGAAAAACCATTGATTGTGATATATTGTCTGTTCCAAAAAATGTTGAATGCATTCGTGGCTGTTTTCCTGCAGGATTAACATTCATTTTTGTAGCATTTAAACCATCTTCTGGCATTGCACCATGATTGGTACTATTATCAAATGCCATTACAGCAATTGCATTTGGATAAATAGTTTCAAAAATAGGAATTGCATAATTGATAACTTGATCAATCAAATGTTCTGCTGTCCACCAACCTTCTTCATTTTTTCCAGGTTTTAAAAATTTACGTGCTTCAACTGGTATATTTGGATTTAATAAGGATTGCTCAGGAGTTAATTTTAATCTGCCAATTGTTTCAAGTAAAAAATCACTAACCATAATTGATTTGCCATGACCTTTTTTTCTTAATGGAGGTTCTCCAATTGGTGCCCATACTATCGGACGATCATCATTTGCATAAAATAAACATTCATCATGTGTGATAAATATATGTAATTTTTGATTTGAAGGAATTTCTGGATTAAGTTGTGTCATTTCATTTCCAATAAATGTTGGCATAAATTGTTCCAATTCTTTCATTTCTTTTAAAAATTTTTCACGATATTTCAATACATCATCTCTTTCATGACCGTCAAAATAAATACCCTTTTTTTTAGATTGTGGAACTAATCCAAGTTTTTTAAGCCAAATACGAGCTGTTTTTAATGTAATTGATTTTTTCCCCTCTATTTTTGAAAGAAATTTTAAATTAATAAATTGTTGAAAATTTTTTGGTGTTATTTTTCCACTGTTTTGTCGAATAAAAGTAAGACTGTCATTAATAATATCTTCATCATCAATGAATGATTTTGTTTTTTGATGGCAACCTTGTATTGATATTGGTATTGTTTTATTTTCAAGCCAGTATTTAGTCCATTTTTTGATTGTTCTTGCGCAATATACCCCTTTATCAAAAACTTTTTGTGCAGCATTAAATGCAGCATCATCACGAGACATATATTTTTTTTTCCAATTAATTAAAAATTCATAAATTGAACGATACTTTAAATATTCATATACAGTAAACTTGTTTTTATCTTGAAGAATTAATTCTAAATCTTTTATTTTTTGTGAAAAAATATTTTCAATATCATTATCATTAATATCTGTTTCTTCTTCTTGTGAACTTTCAGAATCTTCTAATTGTAAAATATCTTCAGTATCAATATCCATTATTCCTTCTTGCAAACTTTCAGAATTTTCCACTTGCAATATATCATTTGTTGATTCTGTATTAGTTTCTATTTCATCAATTGAAACTTCTTGTGAATTATTGGTAATATTTGCTGTAAAATATTGGTTAATTGATAATGAACCTTTAGCTGCTTTTGTAAATGTACCAGATGGTCCATATTTTCGATAATACGTTGCAGTAGAATTTCCAACATATGGTGCTTTCTTTTTTTCATCAATCTCTGTTAAATTAAAAACTATATCCCCAAGTTTTAATATTCTTTGGGCATAATAACTTTCATATGAACTATCTGTTGAATAACCATCACTTGATAATGTATATTCATCATCACTTGTTGAATATTGCTCTATAAATTGACCTGTATTTACATTGCGAATTTGATTTTTTGCTCTCTTTTTTGCAGCTAATTTTTTGCGCGAAGACATAATGCAACTCAAAATTTTTATAATAATCTATACATGCATTTCTAAGCTAAAATGATTGGGCAACATAAACACTACAAAATGGTAATATTTTTAGAAAGTCACACAAAATTTATTATTTGCAATTTTTATTTTTTATACAGTGCGGAACCTCTATAACCGGTCAAAAATTTTGCTATTTTTAAATGTATGTTACACCTGCCAAAAGAAGTAAATAAAAATTTTAACCGTTAATTTCGATAAATCATATCAAAAGCTACAGAAATTATCGGTTTTGATCAAAAAATTTTAAGATTTGCCGGTGTTACATAGATTTGAAATTTACACGTTTTACTATAAAAAATAAAAATTGCAAATAATAAATTTTGTGTGACTTTCTAAAAATATTACCATTTTGTAGTGTTTATGTTGCCCAATCATTTTAGCTTAGAAATGCATGTATAGATTATTATAAAAATTTTGAGTTGCATTATGTCTTCGCGCAAAAAATTAGCTGCAAAAAAGAGAGCAAAAAATCAAATTCGCAATGTAAATACAGGTCAATTTATAGAGCAATATTCAACAAGTGATGATGAATATACATTATCAAGTGATGGTTATTCAACAGATAGTTCATATGAAAGTTATTATGCCCAAAGAATATTAAAACTTGGGGATATAGTTTTTAATTTAACAGAGATTGATGAAAAAAAGAAAGCACCATATGTTGGAAATTCTACTGCAACGTATTATCGAAAATATGGACCATCTGGTACATTTACAAAAGCAGCTAAAGGTTCATTATCAATTAACCAATATTTTACAGCAAATATTACCAATAATTCACAAGAAGTTTCAATTGATGAAATAGAAACTAATACAGAATCAACAAATGATATATTGCAAGTGGAAAATTCTGAAAGTTTGCAAGAAGGAATAATGGATATTGATACTGAAGATATTTTACAATTAGAAGATTCTGAAAGTTCACAAGAAGAAGAAACAGATATTAATGATAATGATATTGAAAATATTTTTTCACAAAAAATAAAAGATTTAGAATTAATTCTTCAAGATAAAAACAAGTTTACTGTATATGAATATTTAAAGTATCGTTCAATTTATGAATTTTTAATTAATTGGAAAAAAAAATATATGTCTCGTGATGATGCTGCATTTAATGCTGCACAAAAAGTTTTTGATAAAGGGGTATATTGCGCAAGAACAATCAAAAAATGGACTAAATACTGGCTTGAAAATAAAACAATACCAATATCAATACAAGGTTGCCATCAAAAAACAAAATCATTCATTGATGATGAAGATATTATTAATGACAGTCTTACTTTTATTCGACAAAACAGTGGAAAAATAACACCAAAAAATTTTCAACAATTTATTAATTTAAAATTTCTTTCAAAAATAGAGGGGAAAAAATCAATTACATTAAAAACAGCTCGTATTTGGCTTAAAAAACTTGGATTAGTTCCACAATCTAAAAAAAAGGGTATTTATTTTGACGGTCATGAAAGAGATGATGTATTGAAATATCGTGAAAAATTTTTAAAAGAAATGAAAGAATTGGAACAATTTATGCCAACATTTATTGGAAATGAAATGACACAACTTAATCCAGAAATTCCTTCAAATCAAAAATTACATATATTTATCACACATGATGAATGTTTATTTTATGCAAATGATGATCGTCCGATAGTATGGGCACCAATTGGAGAACCTCCATTAAGAAAAAAAGGTCATGGCAAATCAATTATGGTTAGTGATTTTTTACTTGAAACAATTGGCAGATTAAAATTAACTCCTGAGCAATCCTTATTAAATCCAAATATACCAGTTGAAGCACGTAAATTTTTAAAACCTGGAAAAAATGAAGAAGGTTGGTGGACAGCAGAACATTTGATTGATCAAGTTATCAATTATGCAATTCCTATTTTTGAAACTATTTATCCAAATGCAATTGCTGTAATGGCATTTGATAATAGTACCAATCATGGTGCAATGCCAGAAGATGGTTTAAATGCTACAAAAATGAATGTTAATCCTGCAGGAAAACAGCCACGAATGCATTCAACATTTTTTGGAACAGACAATATATCACAATCAATGGTTTTTCCATCAGATCATCCACAATATCCAAATAAAGCTAAAGGTATGCGACAAATTCTAATAGAAAGAGGATTATGGAAAGAAGGATTAAAAGGTGAATGTAAATTATGTAAGGGAAAAGAAAAAAAAATAGATTCTCAAAGAATTGATTGTTGCATGCGTCGAATTTTATCATTACAACCAGATTTTATTTCTCAAAAATCTAGATTACAAATTGAAATAGAAAAAAGAGGTCATAAATGTATTTTTTATCCTAAATTCCACTGTGAACTGAATTTTATAGAAATGTATTGGGGTGCAGCAAAACATTACACTAGAGAACATTGTAATTATACTTGGGTAGGATTGCAAAGAATTGTTCCTGAGGCTTTGGATTCAGTTCCTTTAATTACAATTCGTCGTTTTGCACAAAAATCTTGGCGTTATATGGATATATATAGGAAGGGAATTACTGGTAAAATGGCAGAATTTGCAGCAAAAAAGTATAAATCTCATAGAAGAGTTCCTGATAACATTTACAATGAACTTGAATCAGTTATTATTAAATAAATAAATATTAGATCACTATTTCGATCATTTTGATTATTGCTAAATCTATTTTTTAATTGGTTTATATATAAAACACGTGATTTTTACTAACCAGGAAAATTGAGAATTTTTTTTTATTCCATAAATCGATTCTATTATATGAGAAGAGTCTAATTTTTCTTACCCCAGTTAAATCCAATCACTAGATCAAGTTTTATTTAAGATTTTATAGGTTCCTATTATAGAGGTTCCGCACTGTAGTAAAACGTGTAAATTTCAAATCTATGTAACACCGGCAAATCTTAAAATTTTTTGATCAAAACCGATAATTTCTGTAGCTTTTGATATGATTTATCGAAATTAACGGTTAAAATTTTTATTTACTTCTTTTGGCAGGTGTAACATACATTTAAAAATAGCAAAATTTTTGACCGGTTATAGAGGTTCCGCACTGTATGAAATTGATTTTTATAATACATTTCCACTGACTGTTAGTAATTATTAAATTGCGATCAGGATATAGAATTAATGAATAATTTTTGATTGGCTCTCGGCATAAAAAGTCATATGATCTACAAACATCCGCCTATATATAATGAGATACACTCTACATTCCGACTTTTGGTTTAATCATTATGGACGAGAGACACCATAGGCGAAAAGAAAAAGATCACAGAGAACATAGAAAGAAATCCTCGAAACGTAGTGCATCTCTTTCCGAAGACGATAGAAAATCTAAAAGAACCAAGGAGGATAAAAAAGAATTAAGAAAGTCTAAAAAGGTATTTTAAAATATTTTTACGTGTTATTATTAATAAAATGAATAATTAATTTTACTTAATTAATATTTTTGATGAAAGGATCATGAAACGATACAGGACAAATCATCATTTATGGAATTGACTTCTTATTCCAATATCGAGAATCCATTTAACGATGACAATCTCGGTGAAAAATTTGAATGGACCAAGAAAAAGGATAGAGATAAGAAATTAGGTATATCTCCCGAAGAAGCTTTGCGCAAAGATAGAGAACGACGACAGGAAGCACAGGTTTTTAGTTATTTCAACAATTATTTGAATTATTATTGACTTGTATAATTGAAAATTAAATATATATATATATATTTATATTATTTGAAAGCTTGAACTTGAGAAGCTTAACAAACGAAGAATTGAACGTGAAAAAGAACAGCTTTTGAGAGAGGAAGAACTGGTCTGCATAAAAATAATGTTATAAATTGTATAATTTCTGTATAATCTTATCATTCATCTAATGATATTATTATGATTAATCAACAATAGTCACGTTTACAACGAGAAGCTGAAGTTGCGGCAATGGGTGATTGGGGATCAAAAGAAGATGAAGTAAATATAATATGATTTGAAATTGTTTTGAAAGATGCATAATAATAATAAATCTTATAGTTTCATCTTGAACAAGATAAAAGACGTGCTGAAATCAGAATTAAAGAAAACCGCGCGAAACCAATTGATATTCTCGCTATCAATTTACGTTTGGCAGATGAGTCGGATGATGTTGATGAGGCCTTGGAAATTGATGTGGATGAACCATATACTATTTTTGAGGTACTAATTTTGAAATGCTTTACCTTACATAATATCAAATGATAATTTATTGATTTTATACATATTTTTTAGAATCTTTCTTTAAAAGAAGTTGAAGAATTACATCAAGATATTCAAAGATATTTAAGCCTTGAGAGAAATAGAAACAATCTTGATTTTTGGAGGGTAATTATATCATTAATAATGTTTACTAATAATAATTGGTGACTTTTGTCAAATTTAGATTCTAATTTTAATTCAATATTTCGATGTTTCTCCAAAAGGCAATGATTGTGGTATGTGATGACAAATTATCTGAGCTTCAAGAGGATGAAAAAAATGCCGCTGCGAATGTTATTGCGCCGGTTAAGGAAGAAATAAATAATATGCTTGCAGGAAAGACTTATGAACAATTAAACAAATTACAAGCACAAATTCAACAAAAATTATCAGGAAATGAACCTGTGGAAGTTGAATTTTGGGAGCAACAGTTAAAGGCATTGACAGTATGGAAAGCAAAGGTATTTCATAATTAATATGGATATTGAAGATCAATGCAATATAATATTCATGAATATATATTTTTTTTATTATAACAGGCAAAATTGAAGTCAATGCATGAAATTGTTTTACAAAAAAGACTTGAACAACTTCGCAGAAAACAGAGACAAGAAGCTATTAAAGTACAAGAAGAATTGGAATCTGCTCTTACATCACATGGCGCACATCACGTACATCCTGTCGAACAAGAAACCGCAGTTGAAGATATTGAAGAAGAAATTCCCGAACCTATGGTAGAGGAATATGATCCGTCAATGAGTCCAGAACCTATGCCTAGACTTTCCAGAGAAGATAAACAAAGCGAAGTCGTTGATCCCGAAGAGGATTGGAAAAAACTTGTAAGAAATAACATTCACTAATAAATTTTTGTAGGAGCTTTTCTTTTTTATTTATTTATTTTACTTTAATACCTTATCTTAAATTTAAAAATCAATGGCAAATATAGATAGAAAAACGTCAAGAAGTACTACGGAATCAATTTATACCTATGAAGGTTCAGCCAAAGAAACCATCTCCCGAAGATGAGGAAGAATCAATGGTAAATTTTCGAGATAAAAGTATTTAAAAATTTCGAAAAATTTTTAGTTATTAATTATTTAAAATGGTTTACATAGGTTTCTAAAGTATTGTATGAACGTGAAGCAGCCAAAGATTTAGATGAAGATGAAGCTATTTTTAATATTGAAGAAGAATTGGCAAAGACGGTGAGACTTATGGACTTTTTATATACTTTTTTGTTTTTGTTACATGTACTCATCATGGAAAATCCTTTTAGACCTATCTTTGGCAAGATAAATATCGTCCACGTAAACCGCGTTATTTTAATCGTGTTCATACTGGTTATGAGTGGAACAAATACAATCAAACCCATTATGATAGTGATAATCCTCCACCAAAAGTCGTTCAAGGGTATAAATTTAACATTTTTTATCCAGATTTAATTGATAAAACCAAAGCACCAACATATAGAATAGAAAGGGAACCTGGAAACAATGATACTGTATTAATTCGTTTTATTGCTGGTCCTCCATATGAGGTATTTTTATTTATTTATTTATTTTTCAAAGATTGGAAAAAAAAAATAATTGAATTCTTTCATTGATTATTGATTGTTGATTATTAATTATTGATTATTAATTATTGATTATCAGGATATTGCTTTTCGAATCGTTAACCGTGAATGGGAATATTCACATAAAAAAGGATTTAAGTCTAGCTTTGACCGAGGAGTTTTACAACTACATTTCCATTTCAAACGTCATTATTATAGACGTTAATTCTACATTATTATTATTTTTACATCTATAATATAAATTTAAGTTTCTTTTATTTAATTGGATCGTTTATAAAGTTTGTTTATTTTTATGTTATATTTGTTTTAATATGTCCATATTCGGAAAAGATTATCGTATTAATGAAACACAGAATATATTTTCCCAAGTCGTCAATTTCACGTGACTTGATAACGCGACTCCAAGGAAAACATTAGAGAAATATATATGTAAAAAAAACTTTTTTTTCATTTTTTTTTTTTGTAAATACAATTCTTTTCAGTTATTTAATATGCCACAAACCTTCAGCAAATAATCTATTGAAAGTAAAGGGAGTACATTCTAATATTTTTAATATTGAAAATAATATTTTGGTGCATTATTATTTCAAGTAAAATAAACAAATAATTTGCACAACGATGTATAATGTTAAAAATTGTAACAATATTAAATTAAGAAGTTATATTCTCTACGATAATAAAGTATTTATATGTTACAGTGTACAACAACATTGGCTGTTTGTTCAAAGAAAAATAATATAAAAACCTACCCAAAAGTCACACAATTTTGTGTTTATACAACGTGTAATACTCTTGTTCTCTCTTACATTACATAATAAAAGCGAATATTTGCTAAATCATTTTTGCAGTCCTTTTGTTGAGATAAAAATATTATTTTATTGATTGTTTATATCACTGTCGTTCTCTCATATCATATTTACATCCATGGCTCCACATAAAGTTTTACGATGGTTTAGCAAGGTTTGTGCTTTACTAACTTTCTTTATATTTAATTAAAATAATCCAAATTTTTTTTTATTATTATTATTATTTTAGCATTTAAATTTATCTTTAACTCGAAGCTTAATATCGTATCATCAATAATAAAATTTTATTTGTTATATATATAAAAAAATAAATTTGCTGTCTTATCTTATTGTCTTGTTAATAGTCTAAAAAAATTGGAAAAACTGAAAAATCCGCACCCAGGAAACCCATTGAGGTTCAATGGGAAGGAAAGTGCATATCTAACGAACAAAAAAACATGGATCTTGAAAATTCAATAAATTATCGAACAGATTTTAATACCGTTGTGGAATGGCGGAAACATAAATCATTACCACCACCAAGACGGCGGCAAACTAAAATTTCAGGCGTAGATCCAAGAAGATTTGGCATAGTGGAGCCTTTTTTTGCAGAATTAGATTATGCTGATTTAAGTAAAGAAGATTGGAACTTCTTTATTAATTTTCTATCCTTACTGGATAAGGAAAATTTAGAAACAGATACATTTGACGAATTCGAGACTCCTGCCACAATATCGGTGGCAAAAAAAGAAACTATTAGTAATAGAAGAGGAAGTGCGACATCATTTTATTTAGATAGTAAAACTGAAAGACGGAAAACTGCACCAATGGTTCTTGGAACTTATAAAAAGAAAATTGAATCAAAAATTCCGAAAGTTCCAAAAGTTCCGGAGGTCATGTATTATGAAAACGATGATGTTGATAATTTTATGAAAATAACCACCACAAATAAACAACTGCTATCTGATATATGTCCAACATGTGAAAGACAAGTAGCAGAATTTGGATATTGTGCGCAATGGTGTTCTCCATGTCAATCCAAAGCTTTCGAAAATCAATTTGAAACATGGACGAGTGGTAATGATGATATTGACATATTCATATTAGAAACTCAATTAGCATCTCAGAGCATATTTAATTATTTAGAATGGATACCTTACAATCGACTCGAAGATGTAACATATATTGATTCAGGAAGATTTGGAAGTGTGTATCATGCAATTTGGTTAGATGGTCCAAGTGAAAAATGGGATCAAGATAAACAACAATATATAAGATGTGGACAATGGAAAGTAGCATTAAAAAGTTTTAATAATTCAGATATGTTGAAATCAGAATTCTTTACTGAGGTGAGCATTATTTTTTAATATATATATATATATATATATATATATATATGCGTACATTATATATAAATGTAAATTATACGTTACCTTACTTTACGTATACAATAAATTAATTTTCAATTTTTCAAATTTTTTTAGTTAGGTAATTTCTTACGTTCGGAAAGTAATAGTGGTAACTATATTACCAGATACTACGGAATCACTCAGGATCCAAAAACTCAAGATTATATGTTAGTAATTCAATATGCTACGCATGGAAATCTTCGAAACTATTATCAACAAAACTCAAAGATCATGACATGGCAAAAGCGTTTAGAAATATTATATGGGATAACGATCGGTTTAACAGGAATACATAAATATGATATAACGCACAAAAATTTGCATAGCGGAAATGTGTTAATTCATTTCTCAGAGACTTTATTAGGAGATTTAAGAAATACACATAAAGTGTATGATATCAATTCAAATTCAAAGATAATTGAAGAAGATTATTATTCTAAAAAAGATGATGATAATGTAAATAATGGTGAGACATTTGAAGTTTTACCGTATATGGCACCCGAGATATTATGTTATGAGCCATACACTAAGTCTTCGGACGTATATAGCTTTGGGATTATAATGAGGGAACTTGCACACCTCAAGACACCTTTTACGAATAATGTCAACCTCACAATTGATGAAGAAGAACAAAATAATGAGGCAATTTTTGAAGAAGAAAATGATATTATACCTGAAATTTATATAAAGTTGATGAAAAAATGTTTAAGTCAAGATCCGTATGAAAGACCAAGTTCCGAAGAATTATATAGGACAATAGGAGAATGGTTATCAAAAGTTATTTTTGTTTCAAATAGTGAAGTATCACAACGATTTAAGGAGGCAGAAGGATGGAGATTAAAAAGGGTAAAATGGGATGAGGAAGGAGAAATTCATCCCAAGAAATTAACTTCAAAATTAGTTTCATGGGCATAAATGAATGAATATTATATTATAAGAACATAACATAAAAAAACTAAGACAACAGTTAATTCTAATTAATTTTTTTTTTTTAATTTTTTTTTACCAAACGTTTCATTCACACGAACTGATAAAAGACTAGATTATTACTTTGAGGTGAAGTGTGTTTATGAAATTTTGCA
The DNA here is from genome assembly GCA_003547095.1 of Diversispora epigaea. NCBI lineage: Eukaryota > Fungi > Glomeromycota > Glomeromycetes > Diversisporales > Diversisporaceae > Diversispora > Diversispora epigaea. The sequence goes on along the minus strand of PQFF01000280.1, from coordinate 251,891 downwards.
TTTACTTATGATTTCGATAAAAGAATGAAGAATTATCTTAGCAAACTTAATATCAGAAATATATATATATATATATTCTTTTTTTTAATATTTTAATATTTTTTTTTTTTTCATTTCATTTTTTATTATCGTATATCATTATTTATCAATTGTAAAATATTTTCATTTATCATTCAGAAATAAGATATTTCATTTTTATTTTATCAAGATATTTGAGATAATATAATACTTAAATGATTATATTTTTAATATTGTATTAAGAAATAAATCTATATAATTCAATAAGTAATTTCAGAGGGCATTTCTGGAAGATGCGTCAACTAACTAATNAGGCAGAAGGATGGAGATTAAAAAGGGTAAAATGGGATGAGGAAGGAGAAATTCATCCCAAGAAATTAACTTCAAAATTAGTTTCATGGGCATAAATGAATGAATATTATATTATAAGAACATAACATAAAAAAACTAAGACAACAGTTAATTCTAATTAATTTTTTTTTTTTAATTTTTTTTTACCAAACGTTTCATTCACACGAACTGATAAAAGACTAGATTATTACTTTGAGGTGAAGTGTGTTTATGAAATTTTGCATTTACTTATGATTTCGATAAAAGAATGAAGAATTATCTTAGCAAACTTAATATCAGAAATATATATATATATATATTCTTTTTTTTAATATTTTAATATTTTTTTTTTTTTCATTTCATTTTTTATTATCGTATATCATTATTTATCAATTGTAAAATATTTTCATTTATCATTCAGAAATAAGATATTTCATTTTTATTTTATCAAGATATTTGAGATAATATAATACTTAAATGATTATATTTTTAATATTGTATTAAGAAATAAATCTATATAATTCAATAAGTAATTTCAGAGGGCATTTCTGGAAGATGCGTCAACTAACTAATGCTGGACAACCAGATATAAAACAAGTTTTTATATAGTGCTCCGAATACGGCGCCAACATTTTAACTATCTAAATTCGGAAGTTGGATATTAATTTAAAGATATTATAAAACGAACAATACTCGATTTTTTTAGTTAGTAGTATAAAAAAAAAACTATTAACCAAACTTTAAAGGAAATTGTGACTAATAACTGACCGATTTGGAAAATTTATTTTCAATAGCTGGTGCGTCGTTAATTAATAATTAATGCAAAGGAGAATTAATTGTTTAAAATGTGATTTTATTTGTTTCAAACTGAGTAACGTTTAACCGAAACCCAAAATGTATTTGTTGTATTTGTTGTTTAAAAATTGCCCTAAATAATTTTTGCATTATTATAATAATTTCCTAATGGCTTAAATAACTTCTTTTTTTCTTTTTTTTCCTAAATTTATGAAAATCGAATCAACTTACAAAAAAAAATAAAAAAAATGTTTGAAAAACGCAAGATATTGCATTTATTAGCATCAATACTTCGAGATCCAAAAAAACGTGTGTTTGCCATTTTATCTATAATATTTATAATTATTATAATGAGTTATTCAAATTTATCACTACTGCGTGAAGAAAATTTTGAAAATTTGATTTCCAATGATAACTATTCGAAAGTATGTAAAATTTTTTATCTTTACTTCGTTATTTAAAATATTTAAAAATAAAAATAAAAAATAAAAATAATATTTATTAATTATCTTTTATTTATATTAATTATATTAATTTCATATTAATTTTATATTAATTTAATATTAATCCTTAACTAGTCAATATATAAAACAGATATACCCAAAACTCGATATAATTCTTTAAAAGATATTAACGAACATGACAATTCAATAAATACCAAATATTGTGGCACTGAAGATTGTAAATTTTTAGTTGCATATTATCCTTTTCTTCAAGAAAACAAATTATGTGATAATTATATCGACTACATCAATTTGGCACGATTATTAAATCGTGTTATGGTTCTTACGAATGTTGGACCCACACGAATAAGCACTTGTCAAAAATTTCCATTTAATTTTTATTACGATGTCAATTCATTATCTCAAAGATTTCCGGATGTTAAATTCATTTCTCAATTGGAATTTCAAAAGTGGACGGAATTACGATATCGGAAACCTACAGTGTCACACGTTTTTATTACCAATGGAGGTTTAAATAATTCAATAGAAGATATAATTCCATATGCCAATACTTTGAAACGTATTTGGTGTTTAGATAAATTTAATTTAAAATTCGATAAACATTCAAAATTCAAACAAATTAGTGCAAGTAGAAATAATTGGGAAAAGACGCAAAATAATAATGATTTTATTTCATTTTTAAAATCCAATTTACAATTTACTGAAGATGTATTACTAATAAGGCATGATATTCGAAATTCTTTGTTTCTTGTTGGGAAAAATGAACAAATGAATTATGCGAAACATATAACGGATGCAGCAGAAATGATTATTAATAGATTAAGACCGTATATAGCTGTACAATGGATTTTGGAACACGCAAATGAAAATCATTTAAATTCATGTGCTGATAGACTTTTAGAAAGAGTACAGAGTACAATAAGGAAATCAAAAATCAAAAATATTTATATGGCAACGGATTATCCATTATTTGAGATAATTCCTGATAGTAATAATAATAGTAACATTAATGATGATAATAATAATAATAATAATAATATGCATGTCTCCTCATTATCTTTAAAATCTTATTCACCTACTTGGAAATATGTCACGAAAGTTCATTATTCAGCTATGGAAAAATTAAAATCTACTTTTCCACTAGCCAATTGGGAATCCAAAGAAGTCATTGATAATTTGGAGGATGCATTTAAAAATCAATTAATAAATGCGAAAGAAATAAAAGGTGAAATAATAAATACTGGAATAAATCGGATAATAGATAGAATCATATGTGTGAAAGCGGAATTGTTTGTTGGATTGCCAAAAAATAATTGTTCAACAAAGTTTGATATACCTTATATTAGTGAAATTGTTAATGAGAGAGCAGAATTGATGACTAAAATGACGAAGAATATTAGGAATAACGTCGCTAGATTTTAAATAGAAATGATAAAAAATAAATACTTCTCAAATGAAAATTAATTAAAAAAAAAAAAAAAAGTTTCCATATTCATTTTTTATGTATTTGTGTGTGGGGGGGGATTTCTTTATTCAATTCACAAAAATATTTGGAATTTACTTATCTGTTTATATTATTCAAATTATTTAAATTATTCAAAATTTTCAAATTATTTAAATTATTCAAATTATTCAAATTATATTTTGATCTAAAACATCATCATCATCAGAATATAAAATAGGTAATGTGCTTTGCTTTTAAAAAAATCATATTTAAATCCCTTATTTAAAAAAATTCTTTTACGTATATTTTACTAGTAAAATAGTAATAAATTATGTATAAAATGTATAAAATCATAAAATACTACATGTATAAAATTATTTATAACAAATAAATATATGCATAAAAATATTTAATAATTACTAAAGAAATTTCATCTTTTTCAAAGTTTACTTCATTTTTCAGGTTTCGAAAGGCCTGAAAAATTTAGTACAAAATTGTTTGAAGTTTTTTTGAATTTGAATTATAAATTTCATTATTGTTTTTTAAATCCATTTTCTTTAATAAATCTTTAATTCTTCAAAAGTTGGGTCAATGAGTAGTTCGGAGCGCATAATTGTTCACATAAATTCTGATTGCAAAAGTATCCTTCCTTCCACGCACCTCTTAAGTGAAATTTCAATCTTAAATAATATATATTTTAATCAATATATTTTATCATTTTTCAATAATAAATAAATTTTGTATCTGAATTTACGCCTGCCTCTTTACGTGATCGGAAACTTATATGTATAAAGATTTTGTTTGCTGTGACAAATAGTAGTTGATTATACCATTACTTAACGTGAATTTATTAACAAAAGAAAGTTTAAAAGATAATCTTTATTTATAATAATAATAAAATATTTAAAAAAAAATATAAATTAATAGAAAAAAAATAAAAATAGAAATAAAATAAAATAAAATAAAATTATTTATTATCTATTTTCAAATCTTTCATTAATTTAATCGTTTCTTTTGCTCTTTTCTCTTCCCTTTTTTGTGCTTCTTTTCTTTTTACCTCATCTGGTTTTAGATAATTAAAAACTGAAAATTTCTTTTCTCCAGTTATTTTATATATACATTTATTGTTATGATGAATCTCATATTTAAAAGGATGAGTAATTAAAAAATATTGAGTATGAGGAAGCGGTTTTTTAGTAACCTCTTTTTTAGATGTAACCTCTTTGCATTCTATGCCTTCTGGTATAGGAATTTCTTCATCATTTTTATTCAAAAAAAATAATCTCGTGTTGTTATCTTCAGTTGGAAGCGTTTCCGTCTTTATTTTAAAATCGAGTCCTTCAAATTCTTGCACATTAAAAGATTCCACCAATTCCCCATCGACCTCTTTATTTAAAAGGAAAGAACCTGCGATAGACATATCTTCGTTATGTAATATCTAAAAATAACATAACGGTACGTTAAATATAGAGAATGAAAATAATAAAAAACAAAAAAAAAAAAAGACATACTCTGTATTTTTAAAATATAATTTTTTTATTGATTTTTCTTTTTCAAAATTTTTTTTCGTTTTTATTTGAAAAATATTTACATCACATGGTATTTTATACCCAAATTAATTGATAATTATGTAAATGGCTGCTGATATATTTGGCAAATCTCGTAGTATAGAATTTTTTAGTTTAACGTTATTCCTGTTTCGTGAATTCCACTATTGTTTGGTCATATTGATCTAATTATTACAGATATAAAATTATAATTTGGCGTGGGAAAAAAATATCTATTTTTATATCTTTCCTTATAAGATTAAATTCAATTATTTTTTTCGACATGNATCGTTTCTTTTGCTCTTTTCTCTTCCCTTTTTTGTGCTTCTTTTCTTTTTACCTCATCTGGTTTTAGATAATTAAAAACTGAAAATTTCTTTTCTCCAGTTATTTTATATATACATTTATTGTTATGATGAATCTCATATTTAAAAGGATGAGTAATTAAAAAATATTGAGTATGAGGAAGCGGTTTTTTAGTAACCTCTTTTTTAGATGTAACCTCTTTGCATTCTATGCCTTCTGGTATAGGAATTTCTTCATCATTTTTATTCAAAAAAAATAATCTCGTGTTGTTATCTTCAGTTGGAAGCGTTTCCGTCTTTATTTTAAAATCGAGTCCTTCAAATTCTTGCACATTAAAAGATTCCACCAATTCCCCATCGACCTCTTTATTTAAAAGGAAAGAACCTGCGATAGACATATCTTCGTTATGTAATATCTAAAAATAACATAACGGTACGTTAAATATAGAGAATGAAAATAATAAAAAACAAAAAAAAAAAAAGACATACTCTGTATTTTTAAAATATAATTTTTTTATTGATTTTTCTTTTTCAAAATTTTTTTTCGTTTTTATTTGAAAAATATTTACATCACATGGTATTTTATACCCAAATTAATTGATAATTATGTAAATGGCTGCTGATATATTTGGCAAATCTCGTAGTATAGAATTTTTTAGTTTAACGTTATTCCTGTTTCGTGAATTCCACTATTGTTTGGTCATATTGATCTAATTATTACAGATATAAAATTATAATTTGGCGTGGGAAAAAAATATCTATTTTTATATCTTTCCTTATAAGATTAAATTCAATTATTTTTTTCGACATGGGTAATAGACCGATAACAAATGATTCTTAAAATGAAGCACGTGGAGATTTTTAAAAATCAAGACATATTTCCCACCAAGTTGCATAATTATCTTAATGATTTACCTCCAGCTGTTGAGAATATTGCAGTAATACGAAATTGGTTCAGTCATTCTAATGAAATCTTCATTATTTGAATGGGGATCGATTCTTTGAAATTTTTGTAGTGGCATGGTTAATTGATTTACAAGATGATTATATTATCCATTATCAAGAATTCCAATATTGTGTAGAATTGGGAATGGTTGTGGATGAAATAACTGAAACATTATCATTCAAACAAACCAATTGACTTGCACCTTACTTTTATTAAAGGTAACTACTTTATTAAATATAACTATCTCTAACAAAAGTAGTAGCAGCACTTAAAAGTAATTAGGTAACTATTTTATAAATAGTTACTTGATAGAAATTCAGGGATTTCCACCAGCATCATTATTCCAAGTCTCCATATACTTTAGATAATTTAAAGCTTATACTAAAATAGTCTCTGGAGCATTCTTTAATCAATGTTTTTATCTGTTTTTATTAATATATCCAAAAAATATTTTGGATAATTAGTCTTTTTAAAAGGCTTTTTTTCTTAATGCAATCATAGCCCAGTTTTTCTGCAATAATAACAAGGATAAGTTGATCTGGTAGATTCCTTATCTTTTTTTTTGCAAAAGGCTCTTTTCTAATATGGTAAAATTCATATCCTAAACTTTTTTCTCAAATTTATTTTTGATAAAACTATCTAATACATTTGGATCTCAAGATGCATTATCTAAATAGCTCAATTTTTCAGAAATCCTTTCAAATGACCCAATACCATATTTCTAGTTTCTTGGGTTGAATATAGACTCAAAGATTTAATCCATTATATGTGAAGAGGTTTCCAAATTAATATGGTATTTCAGCAAAATTATCATATTTTCTAATATACTTTGAAAAACCATTTCTTAGATATTTAAAAGCTAATCATTCACAACAAAACTGTAAAGTTTATAATTTTTTATTATTCTATTATTATTATAAATAATCTTTCATTGTATAAAGTCTATTATATTTGGTCAAAGTACCCTCCCTGTTTTCAAATGACCAAGAGAAGTTGTTTAATAAGTATTATTATGCAATTGTGAATTTTTTGATGTTCTCAAACTTGTTAAAGTAAACTATCTTCAAAGAGAAAGTTATTCAGCAGGTATGAAAATATTCAGATATAATTTTCATTACTCTAACATGAAAAAATAGGGAATATTTACAAATTTTTTTAGTATTGGTAATATAATTTCACCGGGGACCTCAGATAATATAATATAAAAATTTTTTTTAAAAAAATGTATATTATCGGGTTTATCATAGTGAAACAGGTTAATAACTCAAAAAAAAATTATTAAAAAGTAAAGAAACGGATCGTTTCATATGTATGAAAAATATCACGTGATATTATTTAATGGCCACAAATAAATTGTACAAGTCACACCAACTTCTATTCGTTTATCTGTATACCTCATTATATTGACCTTTATCCTGTAATTTTAACCAAATTCGCAAAAAAAAATGGCATTAAAATTTTTTGATAAATTGTCTCAAAATTTTACTGAACTCCTCCTTAATGATAAAGATGACTACGACGTAATCATTGAAGTTAAAAATGAGAAAACTTTTACTGCTCACTCTAACATATTGAAATATCGATCAACCTTTTTCCGTAAAGAATTAGAAAATATTATTCCGAATAAGAACAATACCAAAACAATTATTAAACCAAATATTTCTAATGAAATTTTTGATATTATTCTCAAGTAAGTTACAGTATAACGATTTATATAAAATATGTAAAATTATTAATTATTTAATTTATGTATTATGTAGATATATTTATGGTGGTATTGTTAACTTAGAGAATGTTGAAACAAGAATTATTTTTCACTTAATGTTAGCAGCTAATGAATTTGAACTCAAGGAATTATCCCAAAAGCTAGAAACTCTTCTTATTGAAACAAAAGCTTCTTGGTTAAGAACACATTTTTCTTTAGTATACCATAATATTTTTAATGAACAAAACTTTAAAGATTTAGAAAATTTCTGTAATGATATTATAGTAAAGTATCCAAGTCTTATTTTTGATAATTCGGATTTTACATCTCTTCCAGAATCTGCTTTGATATCTCTTCTTAAAAGAGATGATTTACAAATAGAAGAAGCTAATATCTGGGAATATACTATCAAGTGGGGAATTGCTCGGAATTCTACTCTACCTATAAACCTCGAAGAATGGACTCATGAAAATTTTTTAATTTTGAAAACTACTCTACAACAATGCTTACCATATATTAGATATTTTCATATTCCTGGTAATGATATTTTGGATAAAGTAGAACCTTACAAGAAAATTCTTGATAAACAACTTTGGAAAGATTTAAAACAGTATTTTATATCTCACTACCGACCA
>PQFF01000280.1:104063-243526 GCA_003547095.1 Diversispora epigaea | reverse complement strand
TGCTTACCATATATTAGATATTTTCATATTCCTGGTAATGATATTTTGGATAAAGTAGAACCTTACAAGAAAATTCTTGATAAACAACTTTGGAAAGATTTAAAACAGTATTTTATATCTCCCGACCGACCAACAAAATCAGTTATTTTACCTCCGAGATCTATTCAGGTTTCTGAATTACCTGCTCGTTCGGAAGAACCTTTTTCAACTATAATTTCTGATGAGCATGCAGCCGAAATTTCCTCCTGGATTGATCGTAAAAATACTACTTATCCTTCAACCAATTATCCATATGAATTTCAGTTAATTTTACGAGGAAGCAAAGATGGATTTGTCACACAAACGTTTTGGAACATGTGCCATGGTCACGCTGGTACAGTAGTTATTATAAAAGTCAAAGGAACTGATGAAATTATTGGAGGTTATAATCCTTTAATGTGGGATAATAGTACTGGTGGTGTTTATAGGGAAACAAAAGATAGTTTCATTTTCTCATTGAAAAATGGTAATATTCAAAATTCAATTATCAGCAGAGTAAAAGAGCCCAAAAATGCATTATGGTATTGTAATAATGTTAATCAAAACTCTTGTGGCCCTAATTTTGGAGGTGGTTATCTTTATATGAACAGTAATCAATCTAATTTTACTATGGATAATAAATATGTGTCTTATAATAATAACAGATACGAAAAAACTATCAGAACGAGTGGAGAATTTTCAATTATTGATTATGAAGTTTTCAAAGTTAATAAGAGAACATGAATATTTAGTTTTTAAGAAATATTAATTTCTTTATTCTTTGTATTTTATTATATTGAAGTTGTATCGATGATTTAATTATATCAAAAATTTTATGAAAAAATGAAGTTGATTCATATAAATTGCAAGAAATAAAAGTGTATTGGTCTTGGTTACGGAATTATCTCTTTGTGCAAATGAATCACATTTTCTACATAAAAAAATCATCGTATATTTTATTACATTTAAATTTGCGTTAGTCAAAATTTCAAAGTTCCGAAATTCGTAATTATTTATCGCTGTATTATTCATCACTATAAATGGTGTCACTTATATATTTGAGAAATAAACAAGGAAAGATGTTTAATATTTATTTAACAATAGTTTCACGCGTTTATAATTTATTTTTATGCATAAATAGTAAAGTTATGCCAAATTAATTTTGTATATTCATCATTCTCGTGTCTATAAAAATGGACATCTTTTTCTTAGTTTGTCTAGCAAATTATTTTTTAGATTATTACAAGAAATGTGGTTGGAAGTCAAATGATCAAATTACATCATTGTTAACAAGACCTCTCGTTTTTTGTCATCAAATTTTCTTTCTTTCGTATTTTGTTTTTTTATACTAAACAACCCACAAAAAAAATGGAATTAAAATTTTTTGATAAATTATCTCAAAATTTTACAAAACTTCTTAATGACAAAGATGATTACAATGTAATTATCGAAGTTGAAGATAAGAAACAATTTACTGCACACTCTAACATACTTAAATGTCGGTCACCTTATTTTTGTAAAGAATTGGATACTATTAATCCAAATGAAAATAATATCAAAACAATTATTAAACCTGAAATTTCTGCTCAAATTCTTGATATTATTCTCAAGTAAGTTGTAATAATTTAAAAATTAAAATAATATTATGACTTCACTAATAATAATTTAATTATTGCTATTTAAATTATACAGATATATTTATGGTGGTATTGTTAATTTAGAAAATATTGAAACAGGAATTATTTTTGACTTGATGTTAGCAGCTAACAAATTAGAGTTAGAAGAATTATCCAAGAGTCTAGAAAAAATTCTTATCAAAGATAAAGCTTCTTGGTTGAAAACACACTTTTCTCTTTTATATCGCACAATTTTTATTTATAATAACTTTAAAGATTTAGAAAATTTTTGCAATGATATTGTTGTAAAGTATCCTAGTCTTATTTTTGATGCTGAAGATTTTACATCTCTTCAAGAATCTGCTTTGGTGTCTCTTCTCAAACGTGATGATTTACAAGTAAAGGAAGTCAAAATCTGGGAATATATTATCAAATGGGGAATTGCTCAAAATCCTACTCTTCCTTCCAACCTTGACAAATGGAGTAAGGATAATTTTTTAACATTAAAGACTACTCTCCAACATTGCTTACCATATATTAGATATTTTCATATTCCTGGTAATGATATTTTGGATAAAGTAGAACCTTACAAGAAAATTCTTGATAAACAACTTTGGAAAGATTTAAAACAGTATTTTATATCTCCCGACCGACCAACAAAATCAGTTATTTTACCTCCGAGATCTATTCAGGTTTCTGAATTACCTGCTCGTTCGGAAGAACCTTTTTCAACTATAATTTCTGATGAGCATGCAGCCGAAATTTCCTCCTGGATTGATCGTAAAAATACTACTTATCCTTCAACCAATTATCCATATGAATTTCAGTTAATTTTACGAGGAAGCAAAGATGGATTTGCCCCACGAGCATTTTGGAACATGTGCCATGGTCACGCTGGTACAGTAGTTATTATAAAAGTTAAAGGAACTGATGAAATATTGGGTGGTTATAATCCTTTAATGTGGGATAATAATACATTTGGTGTTTGTAGGGAAACAAAAGATAGTTTCATTTTCTCATTGAAAAATGGTAATATTCAAAATTTAATTATCAGCAGAGTAAAAGAACCTAAAAAGGCATTATGGTATAATAATAGTGTTTATCAAAACTCTTATGGCCCTAATTTTGGAGGTGGTCATCTTTATATGTGCAGTAATCAATCTAATTTTACTATAGATAATAGATTTGGGTCTTATGATTATAACAGATACGAAAAACCTATCAGAACGAATGGAGAATTTTCAATTATTGATTATGAAGTTTTCAAAGTTAATAAGAGAACATGAACATTTAGTTTTTAAGAAATATTAATTTCTTTATTCTTTGTATTTTATTATATTGAAGTTGTATCGATGATTTAATTATATTATATCAAAAATTTTATGAAAAAATGAAGTTGATTCATATAAATTGCAAGAAATAAAAGTGTATTGGTCTTGGTTACGGAATTATCTCTTTGTGCAAATGAATCACATTTTCTACATAAAAAAATCATCGTATATTTTATTACATTTAAATTTGCGTTAGTCAAAATTCCGAAATTCGTAATTATTTATTGCTGTATTATTCATCACTATAAATGGTGTCACTTATATATTTGAGAAATAAACAAGGAAAGATGTTTAATATTTATTTAACAATAGTTTCACGCGTTTATAATTTATAAATAGTAAAGTTATGCCAAATTAATTTTGTATAATCATTCTCGTGTCTATAAAAATGGACATCTTTTTCTTAGTTTGTCTAGCAAATTATTTTTTAGATTATTACAAGAAATGTGGTTGAAAGTCAAATGATCAAATTACATCATTGTTAACAAGACCTCTCGTTTTTTGGGGTTTCAATTCATCAAATTTTCTTTCTTTCGTATTTTGTTTTTTTATACTAAACAACCCACAAAAAAAATGGAATTAAAATTTTTTGATAAATTATCTCAAAATTTTACAAAACTTCTTAATGACAAAGATGATTACAATGTAATTATCGAAGTTGAAGATAAGAAACAATTTACTGCACACTCTAACATAATTAAATGTCGGTCACCTTATTTTTGTAAAGAATTGGATACTATCAATCCAAATGAAAATAATATCAAAACAATTATTAAACCTGACATTTCTGCTCAAATTCTTGATATTATTCTCAAGTAAGTTGTAATAATTTAAAAATTAAAATAATATTATGACTTCACTAATAATAATTTAATTATTGCTATTTAAATTATACAGATATATTTATGGTGGTATTGTTAATTTAGAAAATATTGAAACAGGAATTATTTTTGACTTGATGTTAGCAGCTAACAAATTAGAGTTAGAAGAATTATCCAAGAGTCTAGAAAAAATTCTTATCAAAGATAAAGCTTCTTGGTTGAAAACACACTTTTCTCTTTTATATCGTACAATTTTTATTTATAATAACTTTAAAGATTTAGAAAATTTTTGCAATGATATTGTTGTAAAGTATCCTAGTCTTATTTTTGATGCTGAAGATTTTACATCTCTTCAAGAATCTGCTTTGGTGTCTCTTCTCAAACGTGATGATTTACAAGTAAAGGAAGTCAAAATCTGGGAATATATTATCAAATGGGGAATTGCTCAAAATCCTACTCTTCCTTCCAACCTTGACAAATGGAGTAAGGATAATTTTTTAACATTAAAGACTACTCTCCAACATTGCTTACCATATATTAGATATTTTCATATTCCTGGTAATGATATTTTGGATAAAGTAGAACCTTACAAGAAAATTCTTGATAAACAACTTTGNTTAAATGTCGGTCACCTTATTTTTGTAAAGAATTGGATACTATTAATCCAAATGAAAATAATATCAAAACAATTATTAAACCTGACATTTCTGCTCAAATTCTTGATATTATTCTCAAGTAAGTTGTAATAATTTAAAAATTAAAATAATATTATGACTTCACTAATAATAATTTAATTATTGCTATTTAAATTATACAGATATATTTATGGTGGTATTGTTAATTTAGAAAATATTGAAACAGGAATTATTTTTGACTTGATGTTAGCAGCTAACAAATTAGAGTTAGAAGAATTATCCAAGAGTCTAGAAAAAATTCTTATCAAAGATAAAGCTTCTTGGTTGAAAACACACTTTTCTCTTTTATATCGTACAATTTTTATTTATAATAACTTTAAAGATTTAGAAAATTTTTGCAATGATATTGTTGTAAAGTATCCTAGTCTTATTTTTGATGCTGAAGATTTTACATCTCTTCAAGAATCTGCTTTGGTGTCTCTTCTCAAACGTGATGATTTACAAGTAAAGGAAGTCAAAATCTGGGAATATATTATCAAATGGGGAATTGCTCAAAATCCTACTCTTTCTTCCAACCTTTACAAATGGAGTAAGGATAATTTTTTAACATTAAAGACTACTCTCCAACATTGCTTACCATATATTAGATATTTTCATATTTCTGGTGATGATATCTTAAAAAAAGTAAAACCATACCATATAAGAAAATTCTTGATAAACAACTTTGGGAAGATTTATTTCAACATTTTTTATCTCCTAATCAACCAAAAAAATCAGTTGTTTTACCAGCAAGAACTATTTTGATTTCTGAATTACCTAATCGTTTAAAAGAACTTTTTTCAACCATTATTTCTGATGATCATGCTGCAGAAATTTCCTCCTGGATTGATCGTAAAAATACTATTTATCCTTCAACAAATTATCCACATGAATTTCAGTTAATTTTCCAAGCGAGCAGAAATGGATTTGCTCCACAAACGTTTTGGAACATGTGCCATGGTCACGCTGGTACAGTAGTTATTGTAAAAGTCAAAGGAACTGATGAAATTATTGGAGGTTATAATCCTTTAATGTGGGATAATACTTCTAGTGGTTACAAGGAAACAAAAGATAGTTTCATTTTCTCATTGAAAAATGGTAATATACAGAATTCAATTCTTAGCCGAGTTAAAGAAACCAGATTTGCAGTTTACTATTATTCAAAAAATTCGCAAACAACGTATGGTCTTTGTTTTGGATGCAATTTTTATATTTTAAATAATGCAAAATGTGTATGTAGTTGTGATAGTAATTATGAAAAAGATATTAAAGGAAAAACGGGAACATTTGAAATTGTTGATTATGAGGTTTTCAAAGTCAAAAAGAAAACTGCTTAGAAATTTGTTATTTATATTTAGTCGTAAATATAATGAAAATATAATTGGTACTTTTAACAAATAAATATTTTCTTTATCAGATTTTGAAATTTTAAATGCTTATGTATATATGTTAAACCCTTCAAACCTTTTGAATCAAAATGCTATAAACCCATATAGAACTCATATTTCATATATAAAAAAATGCATAAACATAATATTTATTTTCTATTATTATTTATATAAATTAAGAATGTGCAATCTTATTTAAGCACGCGATTCCGAACCAATCTGCAACCAATCTACTAGAAACATGAAAAAAAAATTAGATCAATCTTTATTATTGATTTTGATCTGATTATTTTATTTATTAATGAAATTTGTCTTGCCTAAAAGTCATAAGTCAAAATACGTAACTACCATGCAACCCTCGGCACCTATATATAGTAACGCGATATTACATTTTACTTATAGGTCATAATTTCGTTTCGTTAAATTTAAGATATTGTACTATGTAAAAATTGATTAAAAGTAATATAAAAACATTTAATTTAAAATACTTTCGAAAATAATTGGGATGTTAAAAATAATTTGGATTAATTTGTCACGTATATTTTGTATTCAAATCATGTATTTTTGATAACCTCAAAGAAAGCATCTATCATCTATATGGTAATCTTTTACTCTTGTAAAAAATTCATCAGCAGCATTATCATTTGGTGTTTGTAATAATAAAAGTTGAATTCTTTCCTCATATATTTGGAAAGTGTCTGTGGGTAAGAATTTTTCTTGCATCAATCTTGATAAAGATGCTGGCTTGATCCTATTGTTTGTTTATAATATTTATAGATCTGGCGTATTAATATTAGGATATATTGTGGAAGAACTTGGATTATTTATCTGACGTTTTGAATTTCAAAATATGGATTTTTACCACATCAGTAAAGTCTTGTACATTCAATATGAAGATAACTATCAGTTATTATATCTTGTAATGTTGTGGATTATTCTGTAATGCAAAATTTCATTTCATTTTTGGATTTAGAGTAGAAATAATTCTTAAATTTCTTAATAACTATCTCAAGATTTTATCAATATTATTATTATTATTGCTGAGGATTAATGTGCATTAATTTAATGAATCAACTTTATTTTAAAAAATTTTCAAAAATGTATATTATATATATACTATGTAAACACTTGCTACTTGTACATTTGTCTTATCTCGAAAAGTACAAAAATCTTTTGTTAACGGTATTTATGGTGTAATTATTAATCAATGAAAACGATTTCCATCCATTTACTTTGCCTATTAATGATAGAAACTGTTATAAATGAGAAACTCTTAAATCTTTGAATTATCTATTAAATAACATCCTCATAACAAATTTTTATTATTTAAATATTATCAAATGTATAATAATCCGAAATGCGACTAATAACAATATAACATCAATCAAATATTATTAAACAGTCACTTCAAAATTTTTTGATTCATGTAAAAAATCTTTTATTATAAATGATTTTACATAAAATAATACAAATTCTTAAATAAAAAAAATGAANGTAATGTTGTGGATTATTCTGTAATGCAAAATTTCATTTCATTTTTGGATTTAGAGTAGAAATAATTCTTAAATTTCTTAATAACTATCTCAAGATTTTATCAATATTATTATTATTATTGCTGAGGATTAATGTGCATTAATTTAATGAATCAACTTTATTTTAAAAAATTTTCAAAAATGTATATTATATATATACTATGTAAACACTTGCTACTTGTACATTTGTCTTATCTCGAAAAGTACAAAAATCTTTTGTTAACGGTATTTATGGTGTAATTATTAATCAATGAAAACGATTTCCATCCATTTACTTTGCCTATTAATGATAGAAACTGTTATAAATGAGAAACTCTTAAATCTTTGAATTATCTATTAAATAACATCCTCATAACAAATTTTTATTATTTAAATATTATCAAATGTATAATAATCCGAAATGCGACTAATAACAATATAACATCAATCAAATATTATTAAACAGTCACTTCAAAATTTTTTGATTCATGTAAAAAATCTTTTATTATAAATGATTTTACATAAAATAATACAAATTCTTAAATAAATAAAATGAATAAGATAAAAAAAAAAATAAGATAAAATAAATAAAAATACGAGAGAATAAGTAAAATTAAAAAAAAAATACAAATTTTTAAATAAATAAAATGAAAAAAAAAGATAAAAAGAATAAGATAAGATAAGATACGATAGAAGAAATAAAAAAAATACGATAGAAGAAATATGAAAAATAAATAAAACAAATAAAAATATTCAATATTTTTAATAAGTTTATAGATTTGTAGTATGATTCTTAAATTATAGGTAAAATAGCTTAATTTTAAATGTGGCAGATATGTGAAAGTTTTTTACATGAATTTACAAAGGAGAGAACTTGATATAAAAGATGTAAGTAAATAATAAATATTGAAAGAATAGTAAATTATATGAGAATTATTTAGATAGAAGGGAAAAGTTTAATTTAAATGTTGATGAATTATTTTAGTGTAAAAGAAGAAAGAATTTAGGTGTATGCATGTTTTAATACAATTCTTATTATTAAAAAATATAAGCATTGAAGGTAAGATTTACGACGACGAAACGATTTAAATATTCAGATTTGCCAAACGATAATATTACGACAAGAGATTCGAATAAAAGATAAAAAGTAAAGTAAAAAAAAATAAAATAAAAAAACGATCCAAAATAAATAAATAAAATGGACCTATTTTAAAGAAGAAAAAACAAAACCAAAAATGATTTATATCGAGAAAGGAGAAAAAAAAGAGAATTGAAAAAAAATCCCGAATAAAGAAAATATATATATATATAATAAAATATAATAAAATATATAATAAAATATAATAAAATATATAATAAAATATAATAAAGATATGTAACAAAATATTGTGAATTTTTAACCATCTAAGCATTAGAATTGACTGAATCAACAGTGGAATTATAAAAATCCATCCAAATATTCATAACATCCTTCCCCAAACCAAAAAAGACGATATTTTCATACGCGCCTGTATAATTATCAACTGAGAGACTGTCATACCACTTATCTCCATTGCCTGTATACAAATATTCTAATAATGGTTCAAATGTGTCAGGGGACGGAATACTGATTTTGATCAAGGAATTTTCGCTTCCAACATCATTAAATATTTTATTAAAATATTCTGATTGAGAAACTAAATATTCTCTATGAACGTAGAATGATTGAAGTTTACCACTGTTATCGTAAAGACCTTCAATTTGAAGTTCTGCGTAAGCTGTTCTTCTATCTTGATAATATTGATCCCCCATATCATGAAGTGTTCTAATAGCGTATGTAGAAGGGATTGAATTAAAATATGTGAATGCTCGATCAAAAGAATTATTGGATTCACTAGAATCACTAAGAGAATCGTCAGAATCAGAAAAGTAGCGATTATTACGGCTAGACATGTTTGCTTTTATATATGTTTTTTTTTTGTTTGAAAGAGAAAAATTGAAGCAAGAAAATACTCGGAATTATAGAACGAATATATAAGATATAAGATATATAAGAAGATATATAAGAAGATATATAAGAAGATATATAAGAAGATATATAAGAAGATATATAAGAGATCTAATAAATCAAAGAGAAAAGGATTTGGGCGAATAATCTTTTTGTTGTGTTTCTCAATATGTTTGTTTATTTTAATAAAGTTTGTTGTGATTAAAGAAATAATATTTTCTTTGCTTGAAAGTTTTTATGACTGGATGGACGTTAACATCTCCTGCATCGCGTCTTTATATACTTCCCGAAGCTATAATCAAAAGTTAAACTATCTTTGTCATATTTATTCTCATACACATTAATAAACAGTAATATTTTCTAACATAAATGATCCTTCTTGCATCAAGATCCTTACAATAGAGACCCTAACGGTTTCTTCATTATACGCATTCATCTAATCAAAAACAGCAATAACAACAACGAAATCATTCTATATTAATAATTCACATTCATTTACGTTCATTAATTTAACAAAGACAAAGACATTAAAGAAAATAAAAATAAAAAAATATTCAATGGTAATCTTTTAAATAAAACTTCCAGGAAGAACAATACTAATAATAAGACTAAAAAATTTTTTTAAAGGTTGTCGCGAATATTTGAATGTCCATTGTTACTATCAAAGTGTTCATTAAAAATGTAAAGATCATGAAAGATGAAATAATATAAAGGAAAAGAAAATATTATTTAAATAATGAGATAAAATCACGAAGCAGTTAAGGATATATTAAAGGAGTGTTTGAGTACTAGCTGTAGTGGTATTAAATCGTATCGGTTATGTCACCATTCATTACTATCAAATTCATATATTAATAGAGTTATTTAGAGTATGATACCAATGTCAACGTATAAATAAAGTTATAATATTACTAATGAAATTAAAAATTATATGCGCATAAAAAAAAAAAAATAATAAACTAAAATTTTTTTTAAATGAAACAATGATTGTTATTCTACTGCGCATCAATGTCAATGTCATTATTTTAATTTTTTAAAACTAGACAATTTTACACAGATCATCTAATACACGCAATGCAATACTTACCATAATTAGTTAAACTTTATACTGAGCATAATAATAATATTCTCAGACAATAGTAACACCTACTTTAACTAATTGTTCTATTCCACTTTTTACGAAACTATCCAAACTAATGGTAAATAAAATATTTAAGTTTATCTTTAAATAAAATTAGTTGTACAAAAATGATATTTTAGGAAATACTGCAACATATAAATATTGGTGTACTAACCTAATATTTATAATTATATAAAAAAAATGCTGTGCTGTAATGCGTTTCAAGATCCTGAAACTCTAAAAATTCGCGTGTTCTATATTTTTATATATATATATATTACTAGTATCACAAGATTATCGGTTTTTGCTAAATCACATTTTTTAATGGTAGTTTGTATGATCTATTTTTAGAGAAAATGAATTTTTTTAAAAAGGGGAAAAGAATTACCGCTTGGGGAATTTAATGTTAATGTTGGTAGTGGGAATTATGTAATTTAATCTAAAGATGACCTTAAGTGTAAAAATTATTAAAATTTATAAAATTTATAATTGTGTGTAAGAATTATTTATTATTATTATTATTATTGTTTCAAAATTTGATTCTTCAAAATCTATATTTCGTTTTTTTTTTTTTTACGTTTTGAATTTTAATTTTTGGGAGATGCAAGGTTTTTTTTTTATGGTTTTGGCTGATTAAAATTTTGGAACTGGTAAAAAACAATTTGAATGTTTTATCTTATCGTTGGTTATTATTCTTCTTATTCTTTGGATCATACACATCACAAAAAAAATTTGCTTGTTTACTCGTTATTGAGATTTGCATTTTGTGTATAATTACGTGAATGAGCTCTTTTTTGTAATTTTGGCGGTTGGACAAAATATTCTCTTTATTATTTCTAATTTTGAATACTTTTTGTTTGTTTGTTTTCTGCACCCAATGTAAATGTGTAATTATATAGCATAATTTGTTGTCATTATTTCCCAACATTAAACTCGGGAATAAACCGCGCTCACTTTTTAAAAATTTTTGATGACTAATATGGCAATTAATATGGTACAGTTCAATACACTAGTATAGATAACAATCATAAGCTTTATTACAATTTTTTTTTTCATTGCATTGCAAGTGTGATCTTTATTATTTCATTAAAATTAAAGAGTTTCAACAAGAAGAAGAAAGTAATGAAGTTTCTATAGTAGGAAAAAATGTGATTTCTTTCTTTTCTACAAGAAGTATGACTGAAACTCGAGAAATATATGAAAATAGATGGAATGATATTAATAAACTTGAAATTAATGTTTCATTTTCAAAAGAAGATAATTTGAATTAAATCTATTAGGATCTTTATTAATTATCATGAGATCACGGCACAGCACAGTTATAGCATAAATTCTTTAAATCATACAATTGACACAAAGCAATATTACAGATGGATTGAATCACATTTATTCTATAGTCAACTAAGTCTCTCTTTAAATCTTTGCATGATTTCCGTCATCATTTTACATACTGTTTTTTTTACTAATATTCAATGATGTTGGAAGATGGTTTTTGGAGATCATTTGTACATAGGAAGTCAAGACTTTTTCGTATTAAAATCAAATTATTCAAGAATAAACTTTTATAAATACACTTTACTATAAACAACAACAATCATTATATTATTTAAGTTGTACAAAATTTGAATAATTAATAACTAGCCTCTTATTCAATAGCGTACAAACATTTATAAATCCTTTAACTATAGATAATAATCGTATGATTCCAACAATAGTATTATATGTTTACGAGTCAATTATACCCTTTAACAAAGAATCTGTTCTTAAGAAATTAAACGTTTCTTAATTCAAAAATCACAAAAGACAACAATACAAATTGATTTTAATAAAAATTCTTGTAGCAATATATTATTTTTTTTATATTATTTTTTTATATTAATTATTGTTATAAAATTAAGTGTGAAGAGTAGGAAAAATGAAGTCCCTATCACTATGTAATCGAAATTCTATTCACTGTATGTTTTATATTTAGGAAGCAACAGTTAGTTAAGGAAGTCATATAATTAAAAAATGATATCTTTAAATATTTATACCATTTACATAAATCTTAAAGGAGAGTTTTGCCTGTGCCAAGAATACTCAAAAAAATACAAAAGAACTCTTGACCTCTTTGAATAGCTGTCATAAGTAACAACTTGAAGGGAATTTTTTAAAAAGATTTCAATAGGTAAATATTAAAACTGAAATCAAAACAGAACCTTTAAAATAAAATGTATACCGTATTATCAGTGACAAACAAAAGTAATTAATTTCTTCGTTTTTTTTTTTTTAAAAAAAAATATATGCTGGAATATCCACACACACTACATTTTGCTTAGTTAAATTTATTCATTATTTCCAAAAGCGAAAACATTAGATTAACAAAATATTTGTAGTTGGCACCATTCTAAATGTATTTACATCGCAATTCTGAATTATCTTATTATTTACTTATTTTAAATATTTTAACTTTAACTTTACCTTTATTTATGTAATGATTCATTTCACGCTGATAGAGTTTAATTTTCGTGATAAAAGATTAATTTTGTAACGTGTTATTCTATTTTTTAAAAAAAATTTAATTGCTTTCCTTTTTGTCGTTCTTCTCTTCTTGATACAAATAAAAATAAAATCTTTTACTAAACTTTATTTCTCGCGACTTCAAAACTAGAAATATTAAAAGGGATTAATTTGAAGATACTTTAATTGATGACAAGGAATTCTAATAATATGGTCTCCTTTAATACTTTTTAATAATGATATGATAAAGTTAACATTTTATTATTTGGTGTTATTTAACCTTTAAATATTCTTATTTATGGAATCATTTAATAATAATAATACTTTTAGATTAATGATAGCATTTTGGAAGAGATTGAATTTGATCAAAAGTTCACATTAATATCATCACCCTTCAAAAGTATCTCTGAAGAAACATTAAGTTATAATAGTATCAAAAATTTCGAGTATTTTGATGATGATGATGACGATGAAGCGGGAAGTAGTAATGATCGATTTTCTTTGGAGAAAAATCATATTAATGTTTTAAGATCGCCAAGTCCCATCATGTTTGATGATGATGATGATTATAATCCTATCGTAGCTCAAGGAGAAAACAATGAGGGACACGAAGAAAACAGTGATTTCAAAAACTGCGATATAAATACAGATTTATTGTCTCATGTGGAAGAGAATTATGGATCAATTTCAGAAGATTATACAGATTTAGAGGAATTTAATTTGACCGACAGCATATTTTCTCGTATAGCCGTTAAAGAACCTGGACCTTTTAATAATCGTGGTGTATTATCTCGAGTTGATTTTAAGAGAAGAAACAATACCAATTGTGGAATACTTTCTCGCGTTTTAATCAACGATAAGAAAATTACAACGAAATGTGATATAATGTCTCGCGTGACTTTCAAGGATGATAAAATTGGACCGGATAACAGAAACCATGACATAGATAATCAAGAAGAAGATAACACGGATAACACGGATAAATCAGAATCCGGGGTGAATGTTATTTGCTTTATTTCAATTTTGAAAAATATAAAATAATCCAATTAATATATCTTAATACGAATGTGTAGCAAAAGTCTACGAAAGTTTTTTCAGTGCCTCTTTCAAGTGTTTATGACTACGATTTTGAAGTACAATTGAATTCATCAATAATTTTAAATCTTAAAGAATTAACCATTGGAAACTTTGTAAATCATTCGCCATACGTGCTTGAATTAAATCCCAATACTCAGACTGTAAATTTCATAAACTTGGAAAAAAGTGTCAACAATTTTGAAACATTTTCTCATCTTAGAATTCACATCAAAGGGATCGAACATTATTTGAGAGATGGATATGAGATTGAAATGAAATTGAAGAAAAAATTCAGAAAATGGATTATACCCGTAAGTCATATTATATTTATATATTTTGAACGGTCAGTGTTATCTAAATTAAATGAAAAACGTTCTTGATAAAATAGGGCAGAAACTTTATAAACGAAAATGAGATAAAACTTTTTTTGGATCCAACTGGAGGTGAAATTATCAATGCCGAATCAATTAATATGATCGTTTCAGATAAAGAAAGTCTTATTTGCCTTAAAAATTTTGATAAAATGTTTTGGTAATTTTCAACAAACAATTGTATTATGTGTGTGACTTCGTTCATTGTCTTTATTTAAATCGTGATTTTATATTCTTATTATTCTATTATGTAATAGGGAAATACAAAATTCTATTATTGAACCAATTTTAATAATGGACTTTCCTGTAATTAAGGTCAATTATATTTATTATATTTTTTATTTTATTACTTATTATTACTTAACATTTTTTATCAGTAAATAATATAATAATCAAATTTTGGTTTGTTTACAGATTCCAGTCCTTATAAATTTTGAAAAAAAACGAGTTCATCACAAATTATCATCAAGTACTACATTTCAACAATTCCTTCAACTTATTAGTCAAAAATTTCGATACAGAAATATTTCCATACCAATTTCATATTCCATGATTAGCGTTAATGGAATTTTAAAAATTTATGATGAAAAAGATTGGGAAGTATGTATGATAATGGTTACTGAAAATTTTGATGATAGCAAAGATGAGATGGCTCTCGAAATTTATATTGAAAAGATAATCTGAAAAATATACAAATTACAAAATTTAAATTCTGAATATTTCATAAACGTAATTTTTATAATTCGATATGGCTAACACATGATTATTAATGTGTATGTGTAAATCATAAATACTCATTTATTACGTCACGAAGAGGGAAAAAAAGTCTTTAATTCTTTCTTAATGATCCACATTAAAATATATATATAAAATGAAAATTAAAAAATTACTAGTATTATACAATTTTTCTATCTATTAATAAAAATCACATATATACAAAAGAAAAATAAATATCCGCCGTATCGTGCTAATTAAATGGTTTGTTTTTACCAGAATGCACACCTAAAAAATAAAAATATTTTGGTTAAAAATTAGGCAAAATGTTCATCCAAGAAAATTTTTATATTAAGAGTTAACATACCATCCTATATAACATTGACATAAATTTTCTATTGATCTCGCCTGTTGTATTAAGCGTTCAACTTGTGATGGAACATCAAGCTCTTGGTTAGGATTGAAATCCTTACCTAGTAGGTGATAAAAAAAATGTTAATGAGAAATAATAATAAAAAAATGCAATAAAGTTTTGAAATTATTGAAATTAAAGTTTTAAACAAACCAGTTAATTTGTTTGAAATACGATTAATAATGTCACGTGCACGACGATTGGTTGTTCCTACAACATTAAGATTTTCACCATCTTGACGAGGACTTGGATTTGCCATAATCCTCCAATTTATTAACGGATCATGTACAAAAGCTTCCAATACAGCCATTAAACTTTCTTTATTTTTACGTAGTACATTCATAACAGCCTCGCAGGTGGTTCGGAAATTTCCTTCTATTCCACTCACTTCCATTGCATTGATTAACATTCGAGTTAAACGGAATGGAATTCTTTCTGGATATTTTTCTCGAGTCATTGCAACCTATGAAAATCCAAAAATATTTTATTATATACAGAAACTTCGTGCATATTATTCACACATTCAATAAATAGTAACAATGATTAATGAGTAGATTACCTCAAAACAATCTCCAAAATCGATATGTACTATTTTTCCGGTATATCTATCCAACATTATATTAGATGGATGTCGATCACCAAGTCCAAGGATATACCCTACCATTGACATTAATGCCAATGATCTTGTATAGTTGGTTCTTCTATCAAGCCATGCTTCTGAATTTTTACTCTTAAGCCAAAGAACTTTGTATAAATCTTGGCCTGTTGTATTGGCTAAAGCAAATTCGAATACTTCTACTTTCTCAATTATTGTTAATTGATCATAATCAGGTGCCATCTATTGTAAAAAAAAAATGTAAAAATATAAATATATATGAATATTTGTAATTTAAAATTTAAAATTTAAATAAATTTAAGATAAAATATTAAAAAAAAAAGAAATATAGAATTTCATACCTGTAACATTAATCGATGTTCAATATTTAGTAATATTTTCTTACTCTCACGATAATCTCGAATGAGAGCATGAAGTGTATCACAGTTAGGGACCCAACCGAGAAGCCCAATATTTGGTGTTAACGGTGTAACAGTGTATCTTTGAATATGTAAATGACGTTTAAATGTTTCCGAATCAACTGAGAGAAGTGTATTAACTAAGCCGAACAATTGCATCACACGTTCATCTTGACGCAAATCCTCATGACCTGAACAATAGCAATTTTGGGTAAATAAAAATGTAATTCATTTTATTATTCATTTAATAAAATCAATAAAAACATAAGGAAATACTAATAATATTAACCTTTAAGTAAAAATTGATATTCTTTTCCATCGCTTCCTGTTAAATTAAGCTTTCGTGGACGTTGCTTTGAAGATATTATATTAACTGTGGATATAAAACTTGCAATTTTTGTTACTGGTTCCCCACTCTTGTATGTGCCTAAATATTCACACAAAATATACAAAATATAATATTAGTATAATAAAACGCAAATCATCATAACAATATAAACAATTTTTCAAATGATTAAATGATTACCTGGTACAGCTAACTCTAAATCCTTAGCAGCCAACAATTTAGGTGATACATATTGAAGTTCCAATGAGGTAATAGTTGCTACTTGTGAAGTTATTTTTTTGAATAACTAAAAAATAAATTTTAAAGGTTATTTCCACCTTATTACAATGTAATAATAATAAAATATATAAAATATATAAATACTAACTTCATGATAAATTTGCCATGCTTGTGCAAGGAAAGTCATATCCCCAGTTTGTTTGTATTTTTTACACCACCCTCCAGCATCTTGAAGTTCTCTTCCATATGCTTGTACAAATGCTACTTCTCTTAAAGTTTCTGCACCCTTATCGAGACGTTCCTGCAACTCATCTAAAATCTGGAACATAGCCTCAAAATTGCGATCGATGAAATATAATCTTGATGCTTCTTCTAGGTTTTCCATCCATATCTCATGCCATAATATGGCAACACGTATAAGTTCTTGGCTTACCAATAAAGCCTAAATAATAAATTAATAAAATTTATAAGAAAGAGAAAAACTTTGAAAAAAAAATCGTTGGATAATTATAATATTTACTTGGTCGACAAGAACTGCACTATGAGCTCTTAATTTATCCATAACCGCTGAGGCGGCAATTTGTCTACAGACACTTTGAGACTTGGAAGCAACAGTTAATGGATATATTAAAGCTTGCGGATGTTCTTTACCAACATCAGCAAGTAATTGATGAATTAATTCACGAACATTAACATTGGGTGCGTGAATGCGAGCAATCAACTACAATGTAAACAATGTAAACAATTAATTAATAACAAATTAATTTATTATTAATATATATGTCAGAGAATTTCAATATTGCACTAACCTGTGGTATAACTTCTAGCCATGTGTCAATATTAACACTTCCAAATCCTTGTTTAATCGCTTTACAAACTTCTTCGTGGTATCCATATTTAAACCATAACGTCAATAATCGCAAAGTATCTTGCAAACAATTGCCTCTAGAGAGAGAAATTGATCTGAAGAAGCCTTGCACAGACGGAACAACATAACGTAATACTTCTTGGTGAATATCAGGATTATTTTCTTCGACAACTTCTGAAATATTTTGATCTTCTCGAGAATTATTTTCTGTAGAACAGTGTTTCTCATAATGTGATATAACCTCGAAATTTGCAAGAGCCCATGCGTGCCATGCCTTATACCAGTCTTTATCGTTTTGAGTTGCAAGTGAATAAGATTGAAGAATATCAGGAATAGTTTCCTATGATTTGATGAGAAAATCGAATAAAAAATTGAGAAACTATAAAAAAAAAACATTATATTAATTACAAATCAATTAATTAATAAATATCTTACTGGATTCCAATCTTCTTGAAGAACTTTTTGCCATTCGCCTTTTTTGAGATAACAACGGGCAAGCAATCCAGTATTACCTACGCGAAGGTCATTAGACATTCTTCCCGTAAAGTCCTTCAATAGACCTAACGCTTCTTCACGACTTCCACTTTCCCACATCCATTTCAAATGTGCGTAAACTACTTGAGGTGCAGCTCGAGCCAAGATCTAAGAAAATAAAATAAAATATTAATATACAAATACATTAAATTTATCAAATGTATCAAATGATAATAAATGTGAATATTACCGATGGATGTATAGTCTCTAATTTTTGATCTCCAACTAACAGTTGTTTCAAATGCTTTTCAGCCAGTTCAAGGCGATCACTTTTTCGACACAAGTTAGCAAATTTGATCCACATCTCCATATTTTCTTTAGGAGAAATAACCAATGCACGAACTTTGAGAATTTGTTGCCAAACTTCAACACTACGTTGACACCCTTTTAACCTATAATTATTTAAATTAAATTAGATTTAAATAATTGGGATAAAACTTAGACAGAAATTATAAAAAGGTTTATTACCTCTTCATCCAAGTCTTCCTTATCGTTGCCTGTCTGTCAGGTTGATCGGAAAATTGTTTATATGTAATGATTTCTTCCAATTCAGCCAACATTTGTACACGAACAACAACACTATATGCTCGATTATAGCTTTCACCCACAAGTGCTGTTAATTCAGTATCCAAAAGATCCCGTGTTTTGTCGATATGTCGTACGGCTTCTGCATATTGATTCTTATGCAAGAAAAGTACAGCTTGATAAAACGAACGGTCGGGAGATTCCGGTTTTATTGTTGGAATATAATCTTCCATTAAATTCCATTTGCCAAGGGACCATGCACCCGCTGCTGCATAAGTAGACATTGCTTTTCTTTGATCCGGTGTTGCATCTTGCCATTTTTCTTGAACAAGTTCGGAAAGACCATCAATGTCACCCAAGGAATGTAAACAACGCATAACACCAAGTGTCGCTTCAAAGTCATTAGGTTCATTTTGACGACGTTTTTCATAAGCGGTCAAAGCGTCTTCCCATCTGGTTAATTTTTCATACCAATTTTCTTTTAATTGAAGATCTTGCAGGCCAGGGGTTTGTTGCGCATGAGTAAGAATACCAATTGCCGCATCCGGAAGTTGTAGTTGATTATTAATTTGAATCAATTTCTCGATTGTTTCAGTAGTAGCTTCTGTTATAAATTCTAGTTCCTTATAATGAAGAGCTTTGGCATATGCATGGCAAGTCTCTGCATGGTTGCCAAGTGTTCTAATATCTATAGGAAGTGATTTGTCATAATGCTCCATAAATTCGGCAAGATTCAATATTGTTGAAACAATTTCAGGAGGAATATTTGGAGCTCTTAATGCGGACATTAATGAACTAACTAATTCATCCTATTTTTTAAATGATTAATGTTTATGAATAAATCAAGTTATTATAAAACATAAAAAATAAAGAATTATGTAATAAATTAAAATATTTATTTACCTTATATTGATAATATAATTCTGACCAACATGATATAAACCCGGCATTAAAAAGCTCTCTTGCTAAAGGATGATAAACCCCTGCCAAACTAGCGCAAGCTCGAAGGGCATGTGATGGCGATTCTTTTAAAAGTTCAACACTCAAACGACGTATCCATTCATGCCAATCATCCTTTGTGGATCTTTGCGAACATTCCCAAGCATTTTTCAAATGTTGTTGGTTCACGGGCAATTTTTTCGTATTCGTCTCAGCAGCAGGTGTATCTTCGACTCGTGCTTCATTGTATCTTTCATCTACACCCAATTCTTGAGGTAAAGGTTCTCCTTTCAGAAGTTTTGAAACCAACATTTCATAATTAGGATGTTGGATACGTTGCTTTTGTAAAACCTTATTTATCATTGGAATGAATATTGCATAATCGGATCCTAATTGAAACACGAGAGCACAAAGTGTATCCATAGCTGCATTTCTCAAATCTAAAAAGGTTTGTTGAGCCAAGACACGAGATAATGGATGTATTATCCTTGAAGCGTGATCAGAAAAATTCACTTTTTTGGATAATTGACCAATTGTGATAACTGCCGATTTTCGTAACTGATGTGGTACGTCTTGTCTCTCGAAAAGTTTAACCACCACAGGAATAACAAGATGCATATATTCTTCAATATTGGGACCAAATACAACTAGAGCATGCAAAACTCTCTGGGTAGGTTGACGTTTATCACTTTTGTCCTCATCAAAAATTTGTAACATTATTGGCAAAAGTGTTGGAAGATAATTTTTGAATTCACCATCAAGAGCTTTAGCGATTTCTTCAACAAGATGAATAATCGTTATTTGAATTGTAGAGCTCGGGTTCCAAAAATTTTCAACTAAAGCAAAAATGTCTGAAAGGTAATTTCTAATATGTTGTTGTACAATTGAAACTAAAATTCCAAGTTGTTGAAAATAGAACTCCAACATTCCGGCGGGACAAGTTCGCATTACTCCCAAAAATGCAGGTGTGATCTTAAAAAATTTAAAGCAAATAATTAATCTTTATTTTTTTTTATTAAATATCAATTAGATAATATAAAATTTTACAATACCTGAGGTAGGAATGGTACGCATTTTAAACTAAGAGTCTTGAAAATGTACATGACTGCTTGAATGACTGCGGTATGATGAGCACTTAATGAAGGGTCGCGCAAAATTTTCATCAGTGCGTTTATTACAACAGTGGGATAATAATCTTCTGATGAAGGACCCATTCCCATCATTAACAAAGAAACATCTGTATTATTTGACTTTGGATCAACTAAAGAGTCGTCGGTGGATCCACTAGTAATCTAAAATTCGAATATCTCGATTTAATATAAACCCGTATTTCAAAATAATTTCAATTCATTTTACCTTATGACGATAAGGATCGAGAGCACCAAGGATTCCTACTAATTTGACAGTTTCTCGTCGAATTGAAGGTGATTGCTCTGTTTTCAATATATTAATGATAATTGGGAGTAATTTTGGATATGTTTGATACGGTTCTATGACGAACCCGGTATTACTCGTTAATTGCCCCAAAGTTTTAAGTGCGGCATCTCTTTTAACCATAGAGCTTTGATCTTGAAGAGCGTCAATAATAAGAGGCATCAAGTTATCCAAGTAAGGAATTAAATCTTCACCACCAACACGTGCTAATTCGCCCAATGCAGCCAAGACACTGGATGCTACTGCTGGACTTGGATCTCGAGATTTGGGTAATAAAGCTTTTAAAATTGACTCAACATAAGGTTTTATTAATCTTTGCGATGCCGAAACTAATAAACTTAATAATCTTGCACTCTCTTCCTTATTACGACTAGAAGGGTTTTTGTTAATATGAATATAATTAATATAATTGTTGAACAAAATACATCAGAAAATAAATTTTTTAAAAATTAAAATTTACCTGACACTAGAATATTCTAATTCTGTTAAAAGTTGAATTAACGTTTTCCGTAACGATGGCATAACATAAGCAGGATTATGCGAAGCCAAACGACCAATAATTGAGATTGTGATTTCACGGATTGTAAAAACTTCATCATTTAGCGCAATAAACAATGATCGAATATTTTCTGCTTGAGCTAGATGCCTATCAAATCTCTCAGTGAGATTTGAAAGAACAGTCTCGCGTATTACTGGATCTGAATAGAAATTAATCATAAAAAATAAATAAATAAATGAAATATACAATAACATAATCGTAAATATAGCAAATATAGCATTCGAACTTCTGAATTATTCTTACCAGGATCAGCAACTCCCACAGTCAAGAGCTTCTCTAGAACTTCATTAACTACTTGAATAGCGTGATTACTTGTTTGATCTAATATAGGGTCACGTGCAAACAACTGACAACAAGTTAATGCAGCTGCCGCACGGACTTCATAATTATCTTGCTCCAAGTAGCGCACCACGCAATCTCTTACAAATTCGTTCAAAATATGTCCTAATATATATATATAATATTAAAATGTTTAAAACCGTAGGAATTGAATTGGTTAATATAAATAATAATAAAACCTTATTACCTTCAAAATTAAAGCTTCCTAGTGTTTTTAGAGCGAGTGTAATAGTATCAACATCTTTTAATTCAGATACTTGATTTCCGAGATGACGCCTAAGATCATTTCCTTCAGATACTGGTGAACCAGGAGGGCGAAAAGGCTGCCCACTCAAGGTTGTCGATAGCATGTTCAAAAGGCGCTCTTAATACAATAGAAATAATTAATATTGTTAATAACATCTCAAATATATGTTTATAAATCAATACTTTCAGATAGTACCTTGTATGTTAGAAAGTAAAGGCGGTATATATTCGGCTAATTCCATCAATGACTGTCGCAATGGATCACTTAACCCACATGCAAACATTAAATCTAATAGCTCATGCATATGTTTTGTAAGGGCGGGACCCACTGCACGAGCTAACATTCCAATACATTGAAACAGTGGCGCTTCATTTCCACCTCGGTTTCGACTTTTTTTTATTAAAAATATATAATGTAAGTATTTCTTTCGGAAGTAGTTTTTTTTTTTGTTTGCAAAAACACGTTTACTTACGGCTTCGTGGACAACCCTTCTTTTATGCTGTTTAATATAGGATCAAGATATGGGCCCATATTACTTCCTACAGCACAAGCAACTTGTCCAATAGCAATAAAGGCTATAAAATAAATAAAAATCAGTGAGAAAATTTTTTATAAATATAAAATGTATAAATAAATAAGGTTTTCAATTAACTTACATATAGACCTGTCACGATCTTTTTTGAGTTGTGCTAAAAGATACGGCATACATTTATGAACATTGGCGGAAACAAATTCTTTATCATTAAATTCGGCAAGAACTGGTATTAAGGAAATAACAGTTCGTCGGATCAGACCATCACGATGATCTTTATAGCGTAAAGCTGTCTCACATACATTTTTATATCGATCATTCATAAACTATCATTTTAAAAAAATGAAATTTAAAAAAAAAAAAAAAAACATGAAATTAAAATAAACCAAAAATATATAAATAAGAAAATAAATAATTTATTTACAGCTTTTGCATGATTCAGTAATTCACGATATGCCAACAGGGAACCATGTATTTGATCCGCGTTATTTGATTTTAATCCCTTTCCAGCTTCTTCATAAATTCTTGTGTACCACTGAATTCGATGTCCACTTTCACGTTCATAAACTATTTTCAAACACGCGCTCAAAGTCTCTGCTGATGCCTCTCGTATGATCTGTTTTTGGTCACGTAAACCAATCCATATAGATTCCAAAATTGTGGGAACATGTCCGTATACAAGAGTAGGTGCATTCTGTGCAAGCTCACGTAAGACAAGAGCCGCAGCATATCTTCGTAATTCTTGACGATCACCTAATTTATATTTAATATAAAACATTCATAAATAATCAAAACATTCATAAATAATTAAAACATTCACAATAATATAAATTCATTTAAAATTAAAATAATTACCTTGTAGATATTCTATTGAGGTGTTAACTTCGCGCTGAACAAATATGGCGGTCACTGCACCGCTTGGTGCCGCCAATTTACCTTTAATTACAATGCAAACCATTAGATCAAAAAGCCAATATATTAAATTCATAATTCAATTTTGATAAAATATATTTACCGAGCGCTTTTGCTGCCAAAATCATAATTTGTTGATCACTATTTGGAAGAACCATTTTTAAATAATTTGTAAATCTTGACAATGTCGTCGTCTCAATATTGTTATTTATTAATGCATCTAAATAATTAGAATACATTCATTAAAATGAATTATAAAATATTAATAATATTTCATGTTAAAATTTAGTACAAAAAGTTTTTGAATCATATTGAAATATGTTAATACGGATCCTTGAGAAATATTTTACACACCAATTGCGAATATACCCCCAATTTTGTGAGAATCGGGAGTATCTCCTTGCATCATTTCGAATATTCGTTTATTCACTTCATTTAGTAGATTAGGTTGTCCCTCAACCTTTAACCATTCACCAGAAGTAATATCATTAGTTTTAGGAATTTTTTTTTACTGAAATGATAAGACTACTGATTTATTCTTACTAATACTCGGAGGTCTTGCGCTGCCTTTTGTTGAACAGCTTTGTCTCTGCGAAAATAATAATAATTATAATAATTACACTTTACGTAAATAATTGAAAATGGTAAGACAAAATTAAAGATAGTTACTTGTTTTTCAGCCTATTTAGGATTTCATCCATTGTTAAATTGTCGTACGATATGGAATGCTTTTAAAGTGTGGAAGGTATTTTATAATAAGTGAAATGTTTATGTCCTCCTCCGTTATCAAAGAAAAAAGACAAATTATAATAAGAAGAATATTAATTATTTGTAGATTGGCGTCGAATATGTATCACTTTTGGATTTGTATTACATCCGGATATCACGGGTGATCCGGAATTAAGGATCTCAATCTAATTATCACGTTATGGATGCATTTATTGTTCAATTTACGTGTCAATTTCAATTTTATTGAAAAGATACTTTTTCTCAACTTTAAGCACATTATATGATGCTTGTCCACTAAAAATTTCCACAGGTCCTTAGAACTTGAAGGTGAAGGAAACAAGAAAAACGAAAAATATGTGATATGTATTTGTGATGCAGTTTGCAGTATAGTATGGGGAAGAAGTTCTAACACAAATTTGTCACGCCCCGAGTCGGCGTGGTATGCACCTTTAATTTGAGAGCGATTCAGTTTGTGATTGCGAACATTCTGAAAAACGTAGCTTCTTGTTGGGTCACTGCCAGACTCGTGGGCGATTATATGAGTACTAAACTAACAAATCAAAGAACTTCAACTGATGAATTTAAACGAATAATTAGATGGAAATGGTGATTCCATGGAAGTTGATGAAGATTATGATGTTAGCAAAATTGTTGACAGAAAATTTTAATTTAGATAGTTTTAAATGTATCATAGAAATTTTCACCCCACATGGAGGTGTGTCACACCCTCTAAATTTCAATTTTTATTATTTTTTTACTTGCGGAAACCATATTCGTCACCCTGTAAAAGCAACACGTGAAAATTTTCTGATCACCTGCTAAATTATGGACCAATCAAGTTCAAAGAATTAAATATCACGTGCGGATGAAATTTTCTATGGCGATACTGGTAGAATTACTAAATCAGGATTAATAAAGACGATTTTTAAAACCAATTATAACTATCAAATGATAGTTTTACAACCTTTGTGACCTTTACAACCATTACAACTATTATGAACATTGCAAACATTCTACCAATTACAGCAAGTTGAAAAATTACAATCTTTTTTGTAATTATGGCAACTTTGTAAAACCTATTATGCAACACCAACTTTTTATAATATCTATATTTTCTACATTTTTTTTGAGTGCATTTTGAAAGTTTGCATCAACATCTGATATATAGATTTGATTTAAGTGCTCTAATATTTTATTTCATGTGTGAAATCAATTCTTGTGGTTCATTCAACACTTTTAATATATTTAAGCCTATAATAATTGTATCCAATTTTCATCTACAGCAGATATAATAAGTTAGATATGTGATCACATTCTTACAACACTAAATTTTTCTACCCATATAAGAAAAACAAAGATAATAATTATTTTAGCTAAAATGGCCATGCACAGCCAAGGGAAGCAAAAACTCTCAACATCTAGAGGAATTGGTTTATTCCTGAACACATTGTTCTTCCAGGCCGGCATTCCTCAGACTTTAGAAATTGCCAGCTAAATGAATAGCTCAGGCATCTGTTGTATTTCATTATTACTCAATTCACAGTGTGAGTAAATTATAATATATATATGCTATAACTAACCTCTGATAATTATCTCCAATATCTTCTTTAGCAATGCAAATCTAGCTAAATGTTTAGTCAAATTTCTAATTCAGCCACTTTATCTCCTTTATCCTCATTTATTGTCAAATAAAAGATTGAGCCACTGCAATAGTTTCCAAAACCTTACATATCATTGAGATTCAAAAGAAAGGTACATCAATAAGTGCCCTTGTTTAAATTTCCTTTTTTGAATTTCAGCAGCATATAGAATTCAGATTATTAATAAAATAATAAACCAAGTATCTGTGTTATTATTGTTAATGGTTAAGAAGAATGTTTACAATAAATTATTTTAGCCATGAAGAACTTTCAATTTTATATCAAGTGGCAGCATAACTTTAGATAAATAGTAATTCAATGAGAAACATACCTTTCATGTTCAATGACTTCTAATTCAAAATTTCTTTCTTTTTTCAATGACCGAAGTCATTAAATATTATTATTAATTTTTTAATAATATTAATGCACTTACCTTTTTCATGTTTACTCATAATTAATTGAAAAATGTGTACAGAATGTGTCCTAGAACTTAATTGTTATAGTGAAGGTTTGTAATAACAAAATTAAGCAATTAATTCATTATACTGCCCCTTCCCTTTAAATGGGGTTAGATTTTTTTTCTTTCTGATATTTCAAAGTAGATTTAGAAAAAAGCGAGTCAATGCATGAAAAATTTTTTCACGACTCACAAGGTAATTAATTGGATTTAGCAATTTGATTGTCGCATGATCGCCACATTATATTTTCGCTCTAATGACAACTAATTCTAGTTTTGAGAAAATTCAAAATGAACAAGTGCCGGTACAAACACAACCAATTTCTACAACACAGACCAATGACAGTAATAATACAACTTCGCAAGTAAAGCCTAAGAAAAAGTTTGTTGTTGGTACCGATGATGGGATCGAAGACAACAACACTGAAGTTAAAGAAACAAGTCCTCGGGAAGTATTAGTGTTATCTAATGGTTCAACGGAAATGGTTGAAAATCATCGAGATACAAAAGCGAGATTTTATAAACCTTACCCTGCTGAAGAAGTTGTAAAAAAAGTAGAAGAAAGAATGGCACAACAATTACAACAATCACAACAATCACAACAAAACCAACAAAGTGACGAAACATCACATGAAATAACTAAAATTGAGAAGGTTGATGAAGTTGAAAAAATTGTATCAATAGAACAACCTAATCAACAACTACAAGATGAAAAGAATATTATTGAGATTAAAAAATCTTCTCCAGAAGAAAATAAATCTGATATTATGGAGACTGATTCACCAGACAATACGAACAATAATAAACATGATAAACATGATACTCGTTCAAGTTCACCAACTGAAAACAATTCAAACAATTCAAACAATTCAAACAATTCAAATAATTCTATTGCATCACCTGACAATAATGAAAACAATTCTCAATTGAAACAACAACATCCCAATTTTCCAATTCAAGATCCGTATTCTTTTACTCCTTCCTCCCCCTCACTTGATGATTCTTATTTATCCGAACCTCTTAATCACCCACATCAACCTCGATTTTTACCTCCAAATAGTATATCACGTACACAACAAAAATTATTGCTTCAACGTCAACATTTTCTTGCAGATGACGAAAATTATTTGATTCACCCACGTAATCAATTGAAGTTAACAAAAGTTATTGAGAGAATAAATCGAGAACATGCAGCAATATTACTTTATCGAGATCCAATACTTGAGAGTTTTCAAAGAGCATTTACAAGATATTCACAAGATCATCCAGAAGTATTAGAAGATGATTTTGGTGCAGGATACGAAGATTCAAAGGAATGGGGAATGCTATCAGAACAAGGTAAGAATGTTGATCAATTAGGATCGGGTGCTAATAATGCTGTAGGTGCAGAAGTATTAGCAGCCGAAAATTTGACTTTCCGAGGAAGGAACTAAAGTGTGTTGAATATATTTAATGTGTTATAATGTGTTAGATAATTTTATTTAATTCTTTCCTTCACTCGAACTCTTTAAACGACATGAACATATAAAAATTGTCCTTGTGCTGTTTTGAAACCTCTACATTTATCTCAAAAGTTTTTGGGAAAGTGGCCTTGATCACTAAAGACTATTTGATTATACCCATTATTTCCATTATTAAATGTGTACATTACAAATTACAAAAATTTAATAAAAATTGACCTGATTTTTTTATTTATTATTATTATTATTGTTATAATTATTAATAATACAGAAAGAATTTAATAGAATTTAATGATTTGCGTTACAAGAAAAAATATCTTAAAAATATTTTTTTGCATTTATAATTTAGACAAAAATTTTGACCAGTTTGGTTGTTCCTTTCGCCTAAGAGCTTTTAAACCGAAAGCAGCTTCTTCAGAATTCATCACATCTGAAAATACTTGTTTAATATAATTAATTTTAGTATCATCATCATTATTACTACTAACGACCTTAACTAATTTTTTAATAGTACTCATCGCTCCCGGAGCACTAGATAAAAGTTCATTAATATATTCATTAACTTTATTATCTAATTCTTTTAAATCTTTTGCTATACAAGTTAAAAAATTATTTGAAAGTGCTTGATCGGCTGATATTATTTCACCAGTTAACATATATTGTTTTGTTTTAAATATTCCAACTTCCGGAATTATATATTGTGAAATTATAGCTGGTACGAGACCTCTCTTAACTTCTTTAAAACTAAAATATGTATCACTCAAAGCAATTCTTATATCCATAGTAAACATAAAGCCAATTCCACCTCCAAATACAGGTCCATTGATTTTCGCAATTACGGGTTTCGGACATTCTTTAACAGTTTGAAAGAAACGAATTCCTTCTTCTACGTTAACATTATCATCTCGTAAATCTAAACCTGTACAAAAATATTTTCCAGTTCCTGTGACAACAATAATACGTATAATAGGATCCGAGGTAACTTTATTGAAGGTCTCAAGAAATTTTGTGACCATAGAAATAGTTAAAGAATTTCCATGTTGCGGTCTATTTAAGGTTATAGTAGCAATTTCATTCTTAATGTCTAAAAGTATTTCTTGATTTTTTTTATTTTCTTTCTGTTTATGAAACATTAAAGAATTGGAACGAGTCTAATACCATTATATATCATTTTTTTACCGATCTCACATGACTCCTAGGATAAAAAAAAATGAATGTTTGATCAGCCAACCAAAATTTTTCTCTACAATTCATCCCTACATAAATTAACTACTAGAACATGCATAAAATTTCGTGAGATCATTCCAAATTTGGGGGTGTTGCGATCATCATTACATCTTAATTAATCAATTAAATAATAAAATAATATTAATAAAATATTTTATTATTCCATTTTTAGAATTTTAATTAAACAAATGTAAATGCTAGGAATCTACCATCTTGTAGCATTTCATGTATGTTTATTCCCATTTTAAAAACAATTCTGTACGAAAGTATGAAGAGATTGGTGAATAAACATGTATTAAAACGTGTACTGCAGGTTAAGTTTATTTGAACCGTCTATTTTTCCGGTTTTCCGGGGGAATGATATACAAAATATATATAAATTTAAATTAGTAAACTATGAAATTTTTTATCGGAAATTTTATTGAAATCGGGAATCTTAAATTATTTACTATTCCAGGTACATTTTCTTAAAATCTTTAACATCTTACCACCTGGGGAATCAAAGTGGTGCAAGTCACTCTGCAGGTGAAGAGGTGTTCAATTGAATTCGTGACTTGCATATATTTTTTTCCGTGAATGTTGCATTCATTTCTTAAATCAACATCTATTCTCTAGTCTTTCATTTTAACTTTACTTTCCTTAATTTAAACATACTTCTTTTTTAAAAGGTCGCTGTGAGCTGTGCTTTGTGGTATAAAGAAACCACAACAAAGATCGCACGCGAAACGTTTGTCATAACTTTATAATCATCCGCTAACTTATATTCGATTTAACCACCACTTTCTTTAATATTTATTAAAATGACAACCCAAAATTCTGTTATTAATTGGACCCCTCTTCCAAAATTCGGTTATGGATTTGCAATCTATCCATTCACTCCAGGGTCTTCAAATTCAACAAATTCAACTAAAGGGGAAACAACTATTTCTGATGCTGACGCTTCATCAATTACTTCCACAAATGAAAATTCTCTCGTCATATCTTTTCAAGTAACTCTTGAAGTAGGAGATGAAGTTTATGTTTTTGAAGAACAAGGTGCTTGGTATCGTGGTTATGTTGTTTCTCAATTACGTCAAACAGAGGAACCTCAAGTTTACGTTGGTATTTTTCCAATGAATCATGTTCACATTAAAGAATATTTGGACGATATAGAATTATTACAAGAACCTATAAATAGTGATGTCGCTTCCATATCTTCCATATCAGAAAATGAAAAATATACCAGACCTCCACCACCTTTACCTTCTCTTAAATGTGGTGATGATACAATTAGTGGAAAAAGTGAACCTTTAGTTGATGAGATCGCTAGCACCGTTAGAGAATGGAGTAGTATATTACCGAAATATTTGGAAGAAAGAAATTATGATATGTTCAGGACAGTCAAGGATCAAATAAATAATTTATTACAAGGAAGGCGTCAATTGTTGGCTCAAACATTATCACACGACGAATTAAGTAAATTACGAAGGGAACTTATTAATAAACTTGTATCTGGTAACTTAATTCAAAATTTAGATATCATTGTTCGAGATCCAGAGAGAGGTTTTCTTGCTGACGAAACGAATATATCTGCTATTCGTCTTTATCAGTTACAAGCGCAATTATCAACTTTGAATATTGATAAACCAAAATCTGATTCTGTCCTATTAAGTCCTGCAACATCAACACAAAACGCGCAACAAACACAATCTCCATCTACATTAGCTGATACAGGGAGTCATATCCCAAAGTTTTATCATATATTTTTGGATTTAAAAGCCTGGGTGGCATCAATTTCAGCACCTGGCGAATACACTGAACTTTATTTTTCATTATATACAAAAGCTGGTGCACGATCTATTACAGAAGAATACTTTATTGTGTTTAATCATAATGGTGTGCCAAAGGATGAATCGAAGATAGGAAAAATTCGGACGATTTTTACTGATCTTTCTCATCACGATATCCAAGAACAAATTTATTTAGTTTGTCGAATTGTTAGGACTGGTAGCATGAAAATTACTGACAGAGATAAAGAAATACCAAAGGAAAGTGGTGCAGTATCCTCATTATTTTCTAAATCTTCAAAAGAAACAGAAAGTATTGATCAATCAACTCAACAAGTCAATGGAAAATTACCATCACAAGCATTTCGTAGACCTTTTGGATGTGCTGTTCTCGAGATTAGTCATCTTCTTCAAGGAAAAGAAAAAGAATCTATGAGTGAACACGTAATGCCCATCTTTGTTCCTTTACAAGAGTCAACTTTTGCCACACTTCATGAAGACATTATTAATGATCATGTTAAAGATTTTGAAAAATCACCACGTGCAGAAATGGTAAGCGTCTCGATTCGTCCTTATTATGGTGAGGCGGCTACTATTATAAAAGAAAATCCAGCATTGCTACAAGATATTCCTATTACATCTCGTCTTGGTTTTCCTGATGTTGTATTTCCAGGGGATATACGAAATGAAATTTATATTAAATTATTATCGGGTGATTTTTCACAAGGACGTACTACTACCGCAAAAAATATTCAAGTTACAGCAGAAGTTAGACTTAATTCCGGAGAAACATTAGAAGATGTAATATCACGGGGAGCCGGTGAACCTCGAACAACACACTTCGAGTCACTAGTGTTTTATCATTCTAATAATCCTATGTGGGGCGAATTAATAAAATTGTGCATTCCAGTAGAATTAATTGAACAAGCTCACTTGTTTTTCACTTTTCGTCATCGATCAACAAGGGACAAGAAGGAAGATAAAATCTATGCATTCGCCTATATTCCTTTGTTCCCAGAAAATCGTGCTTTCATTAGTGATGGAAAGCATAATCTTACTTTATATAAATTTGACAAACAATTGATTAATTCTTCCTCGTATTTAAAAGCTCCTTGGACACCCTCAGCTACAATTCCAGATACTGTTTCTGTACATTCTTTCACTAGTTCACATTCGACTCATAAATTAGTTACTTCATCTAGGGAATCCATGTCAATAATGACATTTTTATGTTCTACAAAATACACACAAAATGAAGTACTACTTAAATTATTGAATTGGGAAAAACAACTTTTGTCAGATGCACATGAAATGGTATCTGTTTTGAAGAAATTCACTTTTGTTGGCGAGGTCGAAATAGTAAAGTTTTTACAGGATATTTTTGATGCACTTTTTGGGATTCTTATTTCTACAAAAAATCAACAAGGAGACTTAGATGATTTGATATTCAATGCCCTTGTAACAATACTTGGTATAGTTTCTGATCGAAGATTTACGAATTTCCGACCAGTACTTGATGTTTACATAGAAAAACACTTTACCTGTGCTCCCGCATCTTCTCATTTGATTCGATCAATGAATCGTCTTATCTCTAATCCTACCAGTCCTGATAACGCACAAAATTTACGATCAGCCATTAAAGTATGGCAATATATTTTTAAGATAATATTACGATCTCGAGAACTTCAACGAACTAAAGAAACAGATATTGGATTATCCGGAAATTATGTTGAGGAACAATTTAAAAAAGATCTTTTTGCACTTTTCAAAAGTATAGACAAGCTCATGTCAATCACTACTCCCCAATCAATTATTGGTACACAAACATTGGCCTTGCAAAATTTTGCATCCATATTTTCAGATCTGGGTAAATGTTTTACACCGGAAGATCTAGTACAAATTGCGATTCGTTTTACCGAATCTGTAAGATTACCTAAGGGTAAATTATTAGCATATAAATTGTTGGTTATACTTCAATTCTGTAAAGGACCATTATTTGAGAACGCGGAATCTCGTGCGATTCTTTTACGTAGAGTAGTGGAATGGGTAGCAGATCATATGGGTAAATGGGAAAAAACAGGAAAAGTTATCGATGTTGAAACTGCTAGAATGCAATGGCAAGATGGTATTCGTTTATGCGTTACAATTATTGCTGTCATGTTAGAGAGCTTACAAACTACCATTGAGAACTCTATTGAGGATGAGCTCACACTAAAAGAAATTGAAAATGTAAAAATAATTCATCCACTCATGATGAAACTTTGTGAATCCTATCGAGAATTACATATAACTAATAATGATTCACATCAAAGAAACGATCGAGCTGTTTCTATCGGATCCTTATCTATGTTACCAAACCAGACTCCCACACTAAAAAATAAATATTCAAAGGAATTTCCTTTTTATCAATTTCAAAGTTCAAATTCTACTGGATTAGGAGAAATATCGGCTGTGATATTACAAATCTTATTTTTATTAACGCAAGAAAATATAAAAGAACATTTGCTTTCTACTTATTATCGTGAAGGACATGATGCTACTGGAGAATTCTTGATTTTATTATTCCAGGTAGCAAGATCAATTTTAAAAAATGAAGCATTTCCAGAATCTTGGTTGAACATGAATATCATGTCTCTTAAGGTTTTCTTGAAATTCCTCGAGCCGGTTTCTTCCTTGATGGAAAAGAATTATATACCTGATAAAGAAGCTCCCGAAAATTTTAATGAACAGCTTTGGCAAGAATACTTCAATTTTCTATTGAGTTTACTTACCAATGAACATTTAATAATTGAAAATTTCACACCACAAAAACGTCGAGCAATCTGGCGACTAGCAGGTGATCTTCGAGGACATGGGGCTAAATTATTATCAAATTTATGGGATTCTGTTGGATGGGGACAAGGCAAAGATGGTAAAATGGCTGGATATCAAACTCGTTTTATTAATACACTTTTAGGTCCGATATTGGAATTATGTTTATCTCATCATGATGAATTACGTTCAGCGGCGATCACAGTATTGTTTAGTATGATAGTAACGCAATACACTATGGAAGAAGATCTTAAACAAATGGAATCTGATATAATAGATTTGTTAGATAAATTATTTATGTCAGAAAATAAGGGAGATGAAATTTCTCGTGCTTACTTTATTGTTCAATTACGAAGTTTATTTGAAGATTCTAGTGTTGATACTACATTGAAAGAAATTATTATGAAATTTTTGGACTCACTAAGTGAATTTTTGGAACTTTTACTTGGAGTCCGTGAATTACCTGAAGGTGATGAATTTCAAGATGATCGAATAATGTGTACTCTTAAATTAATGAAATTCATCAAATCCATTGAACGTGATCAAATATACATCAAATATGTTCATCAACTAGTTCAAATGCAAATTAATTATCTTAATTTTGTTGAGGCTGCATTAGCGCTTAAATTGCATTCCGATTTATATGCATGGGATCCACACTCTGAAGTTGAGGCACTTCCGGATTTAGATTTCCCTAAACAATCACCATTCGATCGAAAAGAAAGATTATATATACAAATTCTAGACTATTTCGTAAAGGGTAAAGCATGGGAATGTGGTATTGAAATTTGTAAAGAATTGGCTCGACATTTTGAATATACGACATATGATTACCAACGTCTCAGTACTATTCTTAAACAACAAGCTGCGCTACATGAAAATGTGATTAAAAAAGAAAGATATTTCAGTGAATATTTCCGAGTTGGTTTCTATGGTAGAGGATTTCCGGCTAGTTTACAAAATCGTCAGTTCATATACCGAGGATATGAATGGGAAAAGATTGGAGCATTCTGTGAACGTATGCAAAACAAACACCCTCAAGCTCAATTGTTAAAATCAAATAATCCTCCAACAGATGATATTCTTTATGGAGATGGACAATTTTTACAGGTTACAGCAGTAAATCCTGAACCTGATAGAAATAATCCTGTATTTAAAGGAGATGTACCTAACATAATTCGTAGTTATTATGAACATAATTCTGTAAATACATTTTGTTTTTCACGACCGGTGAATAAGAATCCTGATGGAGTGAAATCATCTAATGAGTTTTTAGATCTATGGACAGAAAAGACTATAATGATATCTGAGGATTATTTTCCTACCGTACTTCGAAGATCAGAAGTTATTCAAGTTACAATTATTGAAGTATCACCAATTGAAAATGCTGTCTCCGCTATGAAAGCAAAAAATCGTGAATTATTGACACTTGAGGCAAAATACAATGCTTATCTTTTTTCAAAAAATGTTGATATTGATAAAATAAATACCAATCCATTATCTATGTCATTAAATGGTGCTGTGGATGCACCTGTCAATGGTGGTGTCCCAATGTATAAGAAAGCATTTTTTGGATCCGACTTTTTAACAGCAAATCCTGATAAGGAAGTTTTTGTTGAACAACTAAAGGAGGCAATTGAGGAACAGGTAAATACATTTCTTATGTGATAATATGTGATAATAAGTGATAATATTTGATAATATGTGATAATATCAAATGATATTAAATAACATTAAATAACATCTAATTATTTGCTTTTTTTTTAAAAAAAAAAAAAAGGTTCATATTATTGATAGATCTTTGGATATACATGAACGTTTAGTTTCCAATGAAATGCGTCC
Organism: Diversispora epigaea; assembly: GCA_003547095.1. Taxonomy (NCBI): domain Eukaryota; kingdom Fungi; phylum Glomeromycota; class Glomeromycetes; order Diversisporales; family Diversisporaceae; genus Diversispora; species Diversispora epigaea. Next base: position 207,587 of record PQFF01000280.1, on the reverse strand, counting down.
ACTGCATGATACACTCGTGAAATGTACGTTTTAATATTAATTATAATTTATGTATTTTATGCTTATTTTAAAATTTATTTAAAAATTTTCTTCATATTTTGTTTTACAGTCTTTCACCGAAATTTTTCGGAAGAAATTTATCGATTAGCCGAGCGTAAAAAATCAAAGGCTCAAAAGGCAGCAAAAAACGCGAACTCATCTAAACCAACATCTGATTTATTTTCATCCGCATCACCGTTTTTCCTTCCACCATTAAATGTCAATAAATCATTTGGAATTCAATCAACATATGGAATTCCATCATATACAACTGAATCATTATCATTATCACCTACATCTCCCACATCAATGCCACTGTCTAATTCATCAATAATAACAAGAGTAACATCGGTGAAATTAAATTCAAATTCCTTGAGTTTACAATCAAATAATTGTTCGAATACTGCTTCAGCATATACTAAAAGTTCATCAGAAGGAGGGAGCAGTAATAATAGCGTTGATGATACAATTACGGACATGCCGATGATTAAGAAGAGAAGTACAATTAAAGAACGTCAAAACTCGTCTCCATTTAGTGAGAAACGTATGATCCTTAGAGGATTCTCATTAAATCGTAATAAAAGTACTACACAGTAAAAATTCAATATTTCTTGAATATTTCTTTGATAGAAATATTTGAATAAATTTTTTTTATAAATTTTTTATAAATTTTTTTGGGAGGGGGATTTTTATTATATAAGTAATATTATTTTTAGTATTTAAATTAATTTTTAAAAAGTTTTTAAAATTTATAAAATTTATTTATTTGTATTAAAATCCATTTCATTCATTACAATTACAATAATATTAAATATTTCTGTTTTATTAATTATAGTTTTCTTTGTATTTCATGTATTTCTTGTAACTTTTATTCAAATTCTATTGTTAAAAATAAAATAAAAATAATGTATATACATATACATGACACAGATTAGCACGCGATATGTAACCCGTGATCCGAGAACGCGTTTGATCGACATAATTTCATTCTATTTAAACTAGGAACAAATATCTTTCGACTCAAATCTCATCCAGAAATAAGAATAATTTATCAATATAATCAATATGACATCCAATTATACCACAATTTCACATATTGGTCTTGGAACATATCGAATGTGTACCAATGCCTTAAAAAATAAAGTAGCTTTTTATGATGCACTTACTAGAAAACCTAAAGCTCCAATTATCAATGTTATCGATACTTCGCCAAATTTTTGTAATGTTTTAACTTTAAAAAAAATTTCTTTTCATAACTACACGTCTATGTATATTTTTCTTTAACGAATAAATAATATTTTATAATAACGCAAAAATTTATTTATTTTTTTTTTTAAAAAAAAATAGTTGATTTAGGTAGTGAGAAGATAGTTGGAGAATATTTGGGTGATATTTGGAATCGATCACAAAAAGAAAATTTTGTTAATAATAATAATAATAATAATAATCAAGGATGTACAATATTCAAAAGAGAAGATATTTTTTTGTCTTCAAAATTTGGAAATATAACAGGAGAAAATATAGGAAGTGAAATTGAGGGCCTTAAGGTATTTAAGAATTATTTTTCTAATATTCTAAATTTCATGAATTTTTAACAATTACCTTTATATAAATATAGGTTCCGAGTGGAAGTATTGTTAGAAATTCAGAATATTGTTATCATTGTATCCATCCGGAATTTATGAGGTAAATTTAATTTATCCAATTTATTTAAAATTTTCTTAAAACAATTTATTTAAGCCAATTTATTTTAATAATTTATTTAATAATTTATCTTATTTAAATCTTAGAGCTCAATTATACAAAAGTTTGGAACAATTGAAAACAAATTATTTGGACATTTTTTTTATTAATAATCCTGAACACTTTTTAAAGAAACATGTTACATTTATTGCTAATAATCGTAAAGGTAAAATATTCTATACTTTACAAACTATTTTTTTAAAAAAACAAGAATTCACTCACGCATACATATAAATTTTTTAGTTCTTGGTAAAGTAATGCTAGAAAGAATTAGTGAAACATTTATTGCATTAGAGCAAGCAATTTCTCAGGGTTTAATTCGTTCATATGGAATCAGTTCAAGTAGTTTTGCCTTACCAAATACTGATGTAAATTTCTTACCATATGAGAATTTGTTAGACCGAGCAAGGAATGCATCAAGGATTGTTAGAGGAACTGAAAATCATGGATTCACGGCCATACAATTCCCGGCAAATATGTTGGAACCAATTGGATTGGCAACTACTGCAAAATGGGCTAAAAGTAATGGATTAAAAGTTGGTTTATTCATGTATACGCATAATTTTCAAATGTTTTTTTTATTAATAAATTATATTCTTATATTAAATTAATATTTATTTTATATCTTTACTCATAATATTAAGGTATTTGTTAATAGACCTTTTAATGCATTTACTAAAGATGGCAGATTTCGCTTAGCCAGTTATCCGAAATCTTCATATGACCAAATCAAAAAAACAACTATAGCAAGAATTAAAATGTTAACTCAAGGATATAATGATTTTCATATAGAAGGTTTAATTGATTGGATAATTCGGATTGATTCACAACTTTCCGAGTTTGAGTCAATATATCATTTTGATGCTTACAGAGTAATTTTAGAACAAAGAATTAAAAAAGTTCATAATGATCCAATGATAAGAATGATTTTAAAAGATTTCATTAATGGACTTGAAGATGAAATAAAATATAGAGATTCAAGAAGAGTTAAAACCTATCTTAGAAAAAATGGATGGGAAAGTTTGATAAAAAATAGACCAATAGAAGAAGTAGCCTATATATTTTTAAAAGATAGTGGGGTAGTAGATTGTGTTTTGATGGAGTTAACTGCAAAAAATTATGTTGATTTTGCTATTCAAATGTTAGAGAAATACAAGTAATATGTAAAATAATATTATTATTATAAAGAGTTATAATGTTGTATTGAGTACAATAAGCAATAAAAAAAGTTTAGAGAATGTGTTTACAAACATAAATATTGACTTTATAAGTTATTATTGTTATTATTGATTCACCAATATAACTTCATACTCTTTTCTAACAGAATTAAAACATTTGATTTTCCTTCCTTCCTATAAAATCAAAATATTTTTATTAAATATATAAATAAATAAATATAAACAATATATATATGCTATAACCTGTTGTGCAATTTTTAATTCATCAATGGTAATCTTATCACAAATAATTTTTCCTAAACTAATTAGATAAGATCTCATTGTGCCAGGCAACAATCCTATTTGTAATAATAATAAACATTTGATTAATAATAATGTTATCTAAATATAATAATATAATAATATTAAAATATTACATACCACATTCAATATTTGGAGTTTTCCAAATCATTTTCTTTTTATCTTGATCATAAAATTCCACAGCAATATTAGAAATTGAACATTCTGTAATTTCATTATTTTCATTATACATTAATACATCAAATATATCATTATTTTCATTCTTTGATCCTGGAAGTAATTTTAAGTTCATCTATCAAAATTCACACAAAAATTAACTTAATTTATCAATTTAAATATATAAAATTTATTAACAACGTACATTTACTTACTCGAATCCTAGCATCCTCATACACTTTTCTATGAGTTGTTTTGTGATAAAGAAACATATTGGTAGATGATGTGCATTCTTTGTCAAGAATTATTTTTAATGGTTCTTAAAACAAATTTATATAATACATAATTAATAATATTTGAGATAATAAAAATTTTAATTAAAGAGGATCATGAAATAACAAACCTTGAGAAGGAGTTGAAGATATAGAATTTGTTACTTTTATTACATCATTTTTAGTTATTGTTAATCTTACCTAGCATTATAACCAACCATTTTATGTTATTTACAATATATTTTATTTATGTGACATTTTCATGAACAAAGAAGTTAAAAAAAACGAATAAATACCCTTTGCTTAACATCTTTTCCTAACCTTTCTACACTTTGTTGTAATTCAATTTCAACCCTTTTAAGAAATTCAGAATTTCTACAATTTTCAAAAATTTTTGATTTTGAATTTTGATAAAAATATTCAGCTGATTTAATTATGCGGGAAAAATGTTTGTCTAAAAGAAAGAAACCTAAATATTATAATCAATATAAATATTACAAATATTGTAATGTGGTTTACGTGGTTAAGTGGATTAAGTGGTTAAATGATGAGAATTTAAAGAATTGGTAATTCTTTAATTAATTTACCCAAAGGCGGATCATAAAGAATTGTTTCTAAAAGTTCAAATTCTATGTCATCCACATCCATGTTTTAACTTTTTAATGTGTAATTTGCAACCAGTTATATTACCATGATCGGCTCGGCTATCTTAATGGTATTTCTGATTTTAATTGATAAATTTTTTTTTAAAAAATCCCACCAAATTTACATGCGGATTCGTTTTATAGAATTAATAACTAATTATATTTCTTTGTAAATATTATTCATATGGTATATTATAAATGGTTTTTCTTGTAATTAATGCATGTCGCACGAACGAAAATAAGATTTTTGCTTCGGAAATTATATCAGATCCACCATCATTTCCGTGTTCTCAATTTTATCAAATATTATTTTTAAGCAAGATAAATATTTACTGATATAAGCATTTGAAAGTAGAAATGGAAAACGATTAAATCGGTTAAAGACAAAAAAGAGTCCAAAGAATCAAAAATTCTCGGTCCGAATAAACCCACACCAATAGACAAGTAAAATAAAAAAAATATCGCGAAAATCAACTTTTTTTTATAACTTTATTCTTCATAACATTTTAGGATGGAAGTACCGCATTACCTTCAAAACAACTATCTGCTTTTTTTGGGATTTCTCATCACATTGACCGCCTCCAAAAAATCGGACAAGTGTTCGCAAATTTCTATTTAACTAATTAATAAACGAAATAAGAAAATGTTGAGCATTTATAATTTGTTCGTTCGTTTTAAAAATCGAATTTTCTAACTTCAATATTTTAAAATTAAATATATTTCGTGTTTTAATATATTGGTTTTATTGTTGTGTTTTACGTGACATGTTATCGAGACAGCGATATGATAATTCGAAATCAAAGATTTTTTTTTTATTGAAAAATGATAAATACGAACTGGTAAAAATGAGAAGATGGATAAATAATTTGAATTATATTAAACTTTTAGTAGCGGTGCCTTTTATCTTACACAAAATCAGAATATTTAGCAGTACAACCAATATTGCCAATAGCTATTGCAAAGAAATTTAAATATATAAGTTTTTAATTTATTTAATAGATTTAGATTAATAGGTATAAATACAACATCAATATTACAAATAAAGGAATAAATATTTCTTAAAACTTAATTCCTAATTAGTTTTCTTATTAACTTTGAAAACTTCATAATCAATAATTGAAAACTGTCCACCATCTGTTCTAATGGGTTTTTCGTATCTGTTATAATTATAAGACCCAAATCCATTCTCCGTGGGGAGATTAGATTGATTTCTTTCCATAAAAAGATGGCCACCTCCAAAATTAGGGCCATATATGTGGTAACAATATAATGCAAATTGAGGTTCTTTTACTCTGCTGAGAATTGATTTTTGAATATTACCATTTTTCAATGAGAAAATGAAACTATCTTTTGTTTCCCTATAAACACCAGAAGTATTATTATCCCACATTAAAGGATTATAACCACCCAATATTTCATCAGTTCCTTTGACTTTTATAATAATTACTGTACCAGCGTGACCATGGCACATGTTCCAAAATGTTTGTGGGGCAAATCCATCTTTGCTTCCTCGTAAAATTAACTGAAATTCATGTGAATAATTTGCTGAAGGATAAATAGAATTTTTATGATCAATCCAGGAGGAAATTTCTGCAGCATGATCATCAGAAATAATTGTTGAAAAAGGTTCTTTTAAACGATTAGGTAATTCAGGAATCAAAATAGTTCTTGCTGGCAAGACAACTGATTTCTTTGGTTGATTAGGAGATAAAAAATGTTGAAATAAATCTTTCCAGAGTTGTTTATCAAGAATTTTTTTGTAAGGTTCTACTTTTTTCAAGATATCATCACCAGAAACATGAAAATATCTAATATATGGTAAGCAATGTTGGAGAGTAGTCTACCAGAAATATGAAAATATCTAATATATGGTAAGCAATGTTGGAGAGTAGTCTTCAATGTTAAAAAATTATCCTTATTCCATTCATCAAGGTTGGCGGGAAGAGTAGGATTTTGAGCAATTCCCCATTTGATAACATATTCCCATATTTTGGTTTCTTCTACTTGCAAATCATCTCGTTTGAGAAGAGAGATCAAAGCAGCTTCTTGGAGAGATGTAAAATCTTCAGCATCAAAAATAAGACTAGGATACTTTACAACAATATCATTACAAAAATTTTCCAAATCTTTAAAGTTATTATTAATAAAAATTGTACGATATACAAGAGAAAAGTGTGATTTTAACCAAGAAGCTTTATCTTCGATAAGAATAATTTCTAGTTTCTTGGATAATTCTTCAAGCTCAAATTTGCTTGATGCCAACATCAAGTCAAAAATAATTCTTGTTTCAATATTTTCTAAATTAACAATACCACCATAAATATATCTGTATGATTTAATAGCAAGAATTAAATTATTATTAGCGAAGTCATAATATTATTTTAATTTTAAATACTTATAACTTACTTGAGAATAACATCAAAAATTTGAGCAGAAATGTCATGTTTAATAATTGTTTTGATATTATTTTCATTTGGATTAATAGTATCCAATTCTTTACAAAAATAAAGTGACCGACATTTAAATATGTTAGAGTGTGCAGTAAATTGTTTCTTATCTTCAACTTCGATAATTACATTGTAATCATCTTTGTCATTAAGAAGTTTTGTAAAATTTTGAGATAATTTATCAAAAAATTTTAATGCCATTTTTTTTTATAAATTGTCTAGTATAAAAAGCAAAATTCGAAAGAAAATTGATTGTGGCATGGCATAAATTAAATACTTATTCTGAGAATTCGTTTTCTGTTGCACAAACACAAAACTTTATTGACTGTAATACAAAAAAACGAATTTTAAAAGACCACTACAAAATTCTTTTGATCGCCTCAACTTGACTATATATAATAAATTATTTAAGTCGGTCCTAATAATCAAACTTTTAAAGTTCATTTCTATATTTCACTATCTTATAGTCCTTTTTTTAAAAATAAATTCCTTTTAATATTAAATTTATCTATTGATATCTCAAAAACTAATAAATGATAATAATATTTTTATAACTTATGACCTATTGATTAAGGAATGAATTTGATCTTGGTGAATTGATTAAACTCATCTTGGTTAATGTTAACTTTTACTCAAGCTTACCAGGCATGTTATTAAATCAAAAATTTCATGATCAAGTATCCCAATACTTTTTATCAAGTCTGAGAATTTTCTTTCTCTTCCTGAATATGCACTAATTAGTATTCTCAAATAGGATGACGTGCAATTAGAGGAAGGTAAAATCGGGGAAAAAATAAAACCGAACTCTACAAATCCTGGTGAATGGATAATGGCAACTTCTTAACCTTAAAGACAACTTTGAAATAGTCTTTCACGTATTAGACAGGTTAAAAAACGGCAATTTTTTTTTTGCAAGTATGGCAAGGGATATTTGCAAATAGGCAAAAAATGATTTGTGTGGATAACGTGTCACTTACCACAAACTTCCCACTTAAAACAACCTCAATTTATGTAAAGGATAAGTGGTGGCGTTCTAACGAGGTATGTAAATTAATGATTAGTAAACTGACAGTCCAATTTTTGAAAAATTTGTTTAATTTTTGAGAGGCCATTGAAAGTTCGTGTGATGGTGCTAGGTACGCAACTCGCCGATGAAAAAATATTGAGATAATTTGGGGTTTTCCATCTTAGATTGTTTTGAAACGTTGACTTTTCAATGTGCGAGATATTTTAGCATTTCTAGTAATGATATATTGGATAGGAATTTTCATTTCAGCAACTTTTTGAACCGAGACTTGGTTAGATATTAATACTAAATTCATACACCTAACAGACCAATATCTTCAACAGTATTAACACCTCGAAAGATTTTAAATATATAAAATTTCCAATTAGAACTACTATTTATTCATAAAAGAATTATCCATATGAATTTCAGTTAATTTTATAGATGGATTTTCCCACAAACTTTATGGGATATGTGTCATGGTCATATTTAATTATGAAAGTTAAGGAACTGATGAAATTCTTGGTGTCTATAATACTTTAATGTGGAAAAATGATACTATTTCTGGAAACAAAAGATAGTTTTATTTTCTTATTGAAAATAGCAAAGGTACCTGGATATGCAATTTATTATCGAGATAATATGTGGAATCTAATTTTACTATAGGTAATGAATCTGGGTCTTATAATGATAGAAAGCACGGCACGAAAAACTCAACCCATTATAACAGATGGAAATTTTTCAATTATCGATTATGAAATTTACAAAATCAACAAGAAAAATACTTAGGAATTTGGTTTTTAGGATATTTATTCCTTCTTTATATTTTACTGTATTATTGAAGTTGTATTTATCTATTAATAAATTACAATTATAATATCAATTCCATTCTATTTTTTAAATTTTTTTTTTGACTTTTAACTTTGAAAAATGAAATTGATTCATTAAAATACATATAAGTGATTTATGATATGCATTATTCTTTGCAAATGTTAAATGTGAAGCATTTAAAGTTATTAAAATAAATATTTAGAAATTCAGTTCCTAAGAAAATATTATCATTATATATTGAGTAGTGCTGATCTTTTGGATTCTGAAGTTATTTTGATACAATAAGAAGGCAGCCATCCCTTCTGTAGAAAAGGGCTATACGAACCACCTCTGTTAGCCTAACAAAGAATGGGACGGGTAGGCAGAACTTTTTTTCTAGAAATGTTCACCATTCTTGATATGTTACCATTGAGGCCTCCATGAAAATAATGAAAAAAAAACTAGAATGTGACATGGATAAAAAAAGTTAAGTTTAAAGTTATAAATGAATAATTATATTTTTATTACAAAAAACAAACAAGCCAATATTTTACTTGTTAGATTTGAATATTTAAAATTTATGCAGTTTAAAATATTTCATATACGTTATATATTTCTTAATGATATATTTTATATTATATTCTTTTAAATGACTGTGGTATTTCACTGTTTTCGCGTGTTTTCGATTTTGCGCAGATCTAATTATTTTTGCACAACAATATTTTTTGCATTGAAATCTTCCAACTTTACCTTCTTACCTATTTGCGTCAAAAATTTTGCCTGTTTTTGTTCATTCGACCAGTGTTTATGAAATCGGGTTTAACAGGATATTGTTATAATAATGAATCAAATAATACTCAATGTTATATGTGACATCAGAAAGGAATAATACAGCAGATCATAAAGTAATTTTTTATCCAAAATTTCATCCTGAATTAAATTTTATTGAAATGTATTGGGGCCGTTAAAAATATTCACGAAAGAATTGTGATTACACTTGGTCTGGTTTGAAAAAAACTGTGCCTATTGCTTTGAATCAAGTTCCATTATCTCAAATTAGAGCATTTGCAAGAAAATCATATCGTTATATGAATGTATATCGTAAAGGATTAAATCCAAAACAAGCAGAATATACGGTTAAACATTATAAAAGGCGTATAATAATTTTCAATTCATTTTTTGAAGATTTAATAAAATAATTATATAATTTTAATAATTTTATAATTTTAATAATTTTATTTATTAATTTTGTTTGGTTATCATATAATATTACCACATGAAATATGTTCGAGTTGTATAACTTCGATATAATAAAATGTAATGAATAAATATTTCTTAAAAACCAAATTCTTATTTAGTTTTTCTATTGACTTTGAAAACTTCGTAATCAATAATTGAAAAATTTCCACTTGTTCTAATGGGTTTTTCATATATGCCATAATCAAAAGACCCAGATTCACAATCCAAAGTAAAATTGGATTGATCACTGTACATATAGAAATGACCAAAATAGGGGCCACAATAGTTTTGAAAAATTTTTTTATAATAATATAATGCCTTTTTAGGTTCTTTTACTCTGCTGAGAATTGATTTTTGAATATTACCATTTTTCAATGAGAAAATGAAACTATCTTTTGTTTCCCTATAAACACCAAAAGTATTATTATCCCACATTAAAGGATTATAACCACCCAATATTTCATCAGTTCCTTTGACTTTTATAATAACTACTGTACCAGCATGACCATGGCACATGTTTCAAAATGTTCGTGGGGCAAATCCATCTTTGCTTCCTCGTAAAATTAACTGAAATTTATGTGGATAATTTACTGAAGGATAAATAGAATTTTTATGATCAATCCGGGAGGAAATTTCTGCAGCATGATCATCAGAAATAATTGTTGAAAAAAGTTCTTTAAAACGATTAGGTAATTCAGGAATCAAAATAGTTCTTGCTGGTAAGACAACTGATTTCTTTGGTTGATTAGGAGATAAAAAATGTTGAAATAAATCTTTCCAGAGTTGTTTATCAAGAATTTTTTTGTAAGGTTCTACTTTTTTCAAGATATCATCACCAGAAATATGAAAATATCTAATATATGGTAAGCAATGTTGGAGAGTAGTCTTCAATGTTAAAAAATTATCCTTATTCCATTCATCAAGGTTGGCGGGAAGAGTAGGATTTTGAGCAATTCCCCATTTGATAACATATTCCCAGATTTTGGCTTCTTCTACTTGCAAATCATCTCGTTTGAGAAGAGAGATCAAAGCAGCTTCTTGGAGAGATGTAAAATCTTCAGCATCAAANATTAACTGAAATTTATGTGGATAATTTACTGAAGGATAAATAGAATTTTTATGATCAATCCGGGAGGAAATTTCTGCAGCATGATCATCAGAAATAATTGTTGAAAAAAGTTCTTTAAAACGATTAGGTAATTCAGGAATCAAAATAGTTCTTGCTGGTAAGACAACTGATTTCTTTGGTTGATTAGGAGATAAAAAATGTTGAAATAAATCTTTCCAGAGTTGTTTATCAAGAATTTTTTTGTAAGGTTCTACTTTTTTCAAGATATCATCACCAGAAATATGAAAATATCTAATATATGGTAAGCAATGTTGGAGAGTAGTCTTCAATGTTAAAAAATTATCCTTATTCCATTCATCAAGGTTGGCGGGAAGAGTAGGATTTTGAGCAATTCCCCATTTGATAACATATTCCCAGATTTTGGCTTCTTCTACTTGCAAATCATCTCGTTTGAGAAGAGAGATCAAAGCAGCTTCTTGGAGAGATGTAAAATCTTCAGCATCAAAAATAAGACTAGGATACTTTACAACAATATTATTACAAAAATTTTCTAAATCTTTAAAGTTATTATTAATAAAAATTGTACGATATACAAGAGAAAAGTGTGATTTTAACCAAGAAGCTTTATCTTCGATAAGAATAATTTCTAGTTTCTTGGATAATTCTTCAAGCTAAATTTGTTAGCTGCTAATATCAAGTCAAAAATAATTCTTGTTTCAATATTTTCTAAATTAAAAATACCACCATAAATATATCTGTATAATTTAAATAGCAATAATTAAATTATCATTAGTCAAATAATAATAATATTTTGAAATTTTGAATAATTATAACTTACTTGAGAATAATATCAAGAACTTGAGCAGAAATGTCAGGTTTAACAATTGTCTTGATATTATTTTCACTTGGATTAATAGTATCCAATTCTTTACAAAAATAAGGTGACCGACATTTAAATATGTTAGAGTGTGCAGTAAATTGTTTCTTATCTTCAACTTCGATAATTACATTGTAATCATCTTTTTCATTAAGAAGCTTAGTAAAATTTTGAGATAATTTATCAAAAAATTTTAATGCCATTTTTTTTATAAATTGTCTAGTATAAAAAGCAAAATTCGAAAGAAATACCTATTCTGAGAATTCGTTTCCTGTTGCACAAACACAAAACTTTATTGACTGTAATACAAAAAAACGAATTTTGAAAGACCACTACAAAATTTTTTTGATCGCCTCAACCTTCCTATTGACTATAATAAATCATTTAAGTTGATAAAGCGCTTAATAATCAACTTTTAAAGTTTATTTCCAATCTTATAGTCCTTTTTTTAAAAATAAATCCAGTTAAATTCCCTTCAATGAAAATTCATGTTAAAGTATTAATAAATGATGATAATATTTTATATAACTTAAATACATAAGGCAAATGAATTTGATCTTGATGAATTGGTCAAACTCATTATTTGTTTTGTGGATAATTTGTGGATAGTTTAATTTTCGAGAGGCCATTAAGATGGCAATTAAAAATTCGTGTGATGATGCCACAAATTCTGATGAAAAAAATATTCAGATAATTTGGATTTTTCCATCTTAGATTGTCTTAGAACGTTGATTTTTCAATGTGAGAGATATTTTAGCATTTCTGGTAATGATATATTGGATAAGAATTTCATTTCAGCAAATTTTTGAACCGAAACTATGTTCACATAACTTAACAGACCAATATCATCAATAGTATTACCAACTCGAAAGATTTTAAATTTCCAATATTTCCACTTATTCATCAAAAAATTATTCATATGAATTTCAGTTAATTTTACGAGGAAGCGGTGCCCCACAAACTTTGTGGGATGTGTCATGGTCATACAGTTTTAATTATGGCTTATAATCCTTTAATGTGGGAAAATAATATTGTTTATGGAAACAAAAAATAGTTTCATTTCTCATCGAAAAAATGATAACATTCAAAATTCAATTCTTAGCAGAGTAAAAGGAACCAATCTAATTTTATTATAGGTAATAAGGCTGGTCTTGTAATGATAGAAAATACGGAAAACCCATTAGAACAGATGGAAAATTTTCAATTATTGATTATAAAGTTTTTAAAGTCAACAAGAAAACTACTTAGGAATTTACCCTTTATTATTTATATTTTTTTGCATTAAAGTTGGAAATTTATTAATAGATTAATAAATATAATATTAATTCCATCTTATTTTTTTTAAAAAAAAATTTTGACTTTTAACTTTGAAAAATGAAATTGATTCATATAAATTATATTAGTGATTTATGAAAAACATCCCCGTTATTCTTTGCAATTGTTAAATATGACATGAAGCATTTAAAGTTATTAAAAATATTAGAAATTCAGTTTCTAAGAAAATTTATTATTCTTTTTAATATATTATCGTGCTGAAATTTAGGATCCGAAGAATAGAAATTATAAGAAGTTATTTTTTTATAATAAAAGGCAACCATCTGCCCCTTCCGTGGGGAAAGGGTCATACGAACCACCTCTGTTGAGCCTCACAAAGAATGGGACGGGCAGGCAGAACTTTTTTCTAGAAATGTTCACCATTCTTAATATGTTACCATCGAGTCCCCCATGAAAAAAAAGAAAAAAGAAAAATTAGAATGTGATGGAAATAAAAAAAGTTAAGTCGTAAATTAATAATTATATTTTTATTACAAAAAAAACAAAACAAGCAAATATTTTATTTGTCAGATTTGAATATTCAAAATTTATATAGTTTTAATATTTCATATATGTTATATAATTCTTAATGATATATTTTATATTGTATTCATTCTTCTTTTGATTACTGTGATATTTTCTCGTGTTTTTGATTTTGCGATACGAATCAAAGATCACATTGTTTTTGATAAATAATCACATCACTAAGTTGGAATATTTGCAGCGCAAACAATATTACCAATAGTTATTGTAGAAGTGGAATTATTTCTTACAATTTATAAAATCAATTTCATTTTTTCAAAGTCAAAAACCATAAAATTTTTGATTACCCATTTTAGAAATGTAAGTATTTGCAAAAGAATCAAAAATTAAAATGTAAATTTAATAGATTAATAAAGGAATAAATATTTCTTAAAACTAAATTCCTAATTAGTTTTCTTATTAACTTTGAAAACTTCATAATCAATAATTGAAAACACTCCATCTGCTCTAATGGGTTTTTCGTATCTGTTATGATTATAAGACCCAAATCCATTCTCCATAGAAAAATTAGATTGATTTCTTCCCATAAAAAGATGGCCACCTCCAAAATTAGGGCCATAATAGTTTTGTTGAGATTTGGTATGATAATATAATGCAAATTGAGGTTCTTTTACTCTGCTGAGAATTGAATTTTGAATAAACCCATTTTTCAATGAGAAAATGAAACTATCTTTTGTTTCCCTATAAACACCACCTACAATAGAAGTATTACTGTTATCCCAAATTAAAGGATTATAACCACCCAAAATTTCATCAGTTCCTTTGACTTTTATAATAACTACTGTACCAGCGTAACCATGGCACACGTTCAAAAACGTTTGTAGGGCAAATCCATCTTTGCTTCCTCGTAAAATTAACTGAAATTCATATGGATAATTTGTTGAAGGATATGTAGTATTTTTACGATCAATCCAGGAGGAAATTTCTGCAGCATGATCATCAGAAATAATGGTTGAAAAAGGTTCTTTTAAACGATTAGGTAATTCAGAAATCAAAATAGTTCTTGCTGGTAAAACAACTGATTTCTTTGGTTGATTAGGAGATAAAAAATGTTGAAATAAATCTTCCCAAAGTTGTTTATCAAGAATTTTCTTATATGGTTTTACTTTTTTTAAGATATCATCACCAGGAATATGAAAATATCTAATATATGGTAAACAATGTTGGAGAGTAGTCTTTAATGTTAAAAAATTATCCTTATTCCATTCATCAAGGTTGGTGGGAAGAGTAGGATTTTGAGCAATTCCCCATTTGATAACATATTCCCAGATTTTGGCTTCTTCTACTTGCAAATCATCTCGTTTGAGAAGAGAGATCAAAGCAGCTTCTTGGAGAGATGTAAAATCTTCAGCATCAAAAATAAGACTAGGATACTTTACAACAATATCATTACAAAAATTTTCTAAATCTTTAAAGTTATTATTAATAAAAATTGTACGATATACAAGAGAAAAGTGTGATTTTAACCAAGAAGCTTTATCTTCGATAAGAATAATTTCTAGTTTCTTGGATAATTCTTCAAGCTCAAATTTGNACAACTGATTTCTTTGGTTGATTAGGAGATAAAAAATGTTGAAATAAATCTTTCCAGAGTTGTTTATCAAGAATTTTTTTGTAAGGTTCTACTTTTTTCAAGATATCATCACCAGAAATATGAAAATATCTAATATATGGTAAGCAATGTTGGAGAGTAGTCTTCAATGTTAAAAAATTATCCTTATTCCATTCATCAAGGTTGGTGGGAAGAGTAGGATTTTGAGCAATTCCCCATTTGATAACATATTCCCAGATTTTGGCTTCTTCTACTTGCAAATCATCTCGTTTGAGAAGAGAGATCAAAGCAGCTTCTTGGAGAGATGTAAAATCTTCAGCATCAAAAATAAGACTAGGATACTTTACAACAATATCATTACAAAAATTTTCTAAATCTTTAAAGTTATTATTAATAAAAATTGTACGATATACAAGAGAAAAGTGTGATTTTAACCAAGAAGCTTTATCTTCGATAAGAATAATTTCTAGTTTCTTGGATAATTCTTCAAGCTCAAATTTGTTAGCTGCTAACATCAAGTCAAAAATAATTCTTGTTTCAATACTTTCTAAATTAACAATACCACCATAAATATATCTGTATAATTTAAATAGCAATAATTAAATTATTATTAGTGAAGTCATAATATCATTTTAATTTTAAATAATTATAACTTACTTGAGAATAATTATAACTTACTTGAGAATAATATCAAAAATTTGGGCAGAAATGTCAGGTTTAATAATTGTTTTGATATTATTTTCATTTGGATTAATAGTATCCAATTCTTTACAAAAATAAGGTGACCGACATTTAATTATGTTAGAGTGTGCAGTAAATTGTTTCTTATCTTCAACTTCGATAATTACATTGTAATCAACTTTGTCATTAAGAAGCTTAGTAAAATTTTGAGATAATTTATCAAAAAATTTTAATGCCATTTTTTTATAAATTGTCTAGTATAAAAAGCAAAATTCGTAAGAAAAATTGATTGTGGCATAAATTAAATGAATTTCTTGTTGCACAAACGAGTAAAACAAAATTACCACAATAGGAAATGATTTGAAACCCCTAACAAAACTGAAAAAAAAATTAGGCAAGAGATCTTTTGTCAACAATGATGCAATGATTAAATTCTGAATGGATAAATTGATCATTAAATCCATTAAATTACTTTAACTTCCAACTAAATCATCACATTTCTTGTGATAATCTAAATAAATAAATAATTTGCTGGAGAAGATAAGAAATATATGTCCATTTTATAGACAAAAGAATGATGAATATACAAAATTAATCTGGCATAACTTTACCATTTACTATCAAAGAATTTTTTTTCATATCCAATTGTTATATGATAATAAACATGTGAAACTATTACTAGATAGATATTTTCGTCCAATTAAACATTTTTCCTTGTTTATTTCTATCAGAGGTGGTTTATTCTGAAATATATATATTTATCAGTGATACCATTTATAGTGGTGAATATATTAATACAGCTATAAATAATTTTGTTAAAAACCTTATTTATCTAAAAATTCACATTATCTTAGACCATGGTCTAGACCCTATATAAATAATTTTTTTAAAGTAGTATAACGCAATAGGCTAGTCTAGGATTTCGTATTACGTAATTTAATTTTATAACTTGTCACGATTTTAATTCCCATACATGGCATACATGGTGTAGATAATTTTATAAATATCCGTAAAATTTCATAAAATAAATTATACTATATATATAAAATTATATTATTTTGGAAACGCGCAAATTCCTCAAATTATTTAATTTAAATTTCCAAATAGAAAATAATTAAACTTTATTAAGTTATGGAGCATATGAAATATAATTAAATTTGTTCATAAAAAAAACCAACACGGTTTAAATAAGAATTCCGTTGAACATCTTTATTAGATTTATTAGTAACATAAAAGACATAGTTTTAAATATAGTATGACAGAAATATAACATAATTACAAGATTTTCAGCCTTTTCATAGATTAAAAAGCCATTGAAATTGTTAATAGTATAGTGCATACGAGCATATTATACAATTAATTATTGAAAAAAAAATATCGCATATCGTGCCATCTTCCTTACATAATTTTCGATGAATAATAGGAAATGAAATATAATATTAGAGAAAAAAAAAATTCACAAATAATTGTCTACGATAAACAAAGCCCAAATAATGTAACGAGAAAAAAACATAAACAAAGGACAAAACGCCTCAATCTACAAACCTAAAAAAAGATTGATATCATACTATTTTATTTTTAATGTAAGCGGTATTAATAGTAATTTATATAATAGTTTAAATTAAAATAAATTATAAAAATAAATTATTGTATATTCATATGATTGGTTTTTAATGAATTTGTAATTTTGTCAATAGAATGTCAATGAAAAACTCGATTAAAAATAATAAGAATTATTATATGTAATTCCTAAGACATCCGAAAATTGTGAAATATTATTTATGGATATGGTTGATTCTTCCGAATCCGATAATTCAATGTTATCCGATAAGAAATCGTATGTGGGGTTTCCCATAATTTCTGGAGATGATTGTGAATAATCTTGGTGATTAATATTTATATTATTATCCTTATTCAATTCGTTGCCGTCTTCCGTGTTGGAAATAATCAACGAATCATTTAATAATTTACTCCATGAATCGTTAGATTCACTTATCATATCCAAATAAGAATTACATTCCTCTACGTCGTTACTTGACTGCAAAGGAGATTCTGATTCGATTTTTTCCATAATTTTGGGTGTAATAAAAGAATTGATTTCTGAAAAAATTAAATCATCTAATATCTCACTTGATTCAGTATTAATAGAAGGTGAATGAGACGTTGATTCAATATATAAATCATTAATAGAAGGTGAATGAGACGTTGATTCAATATATAAATCATAATATTTATCTATAATTGGTGAATTATCATTACTATCGTTACTATCGTTTGTCTTAGATGATGATGATCTTTCGTCTAAATCATATTGAATATCATTAGTAGTAGTTGTCGGATTTTTTATTTGATTAGATGTTGTGCTTTCGATTTCCAAAGATGGTTCTTTTGGGGATTTTTTTTGTTGTTGTTGTTGTTGATTATGTTTTGACAAGGATTTTTTACGTAAATCTGGTTGTTTGAATGAAACTATATTCCATCGTTCTCTTTTTTTACGACGAGGTGACTTGGGAAAAATTTCATTACGAATTTCATTGGCTTCTTTAGCCAATTTTTTATATTCGGTTTTAACCATTTCACTTTCTAGTTCCCAAGATTGGGATGCCATTGATGAAACAACGGTCATAGGAAGTTGATAACCGTCGGCTCGGGCAGTTTCAACAAAAATCTTTCGATAAATAATAAAGGCATTTGGTCCTCGTCGATTTTCGGTTTGTCTTGTCATTAAATCTCTAATATTAATTACTGGTGGAAAAGCAACTTTAATGAAAGGTTTTGATGATATTTTCATAACTTGATTCGGTAAATTCGGATTACTTGAATCAATAAAGACGCAAGCTCGTGAATTATGAGGTGATTTATGGTTTTTCATATTCTTTTTCCTTAAAAAAAAATTTATCTAGCTTCTTTTGTGCAGAGTAGAGAAAGATCTCTTCTCGGCGGTATTTATTAAAAGATTTTTTTCTACAAACAACATGATTTAGACAAAAAAAGAAAGCATTATAATTAAAGAACTTCTATATTTGGATGTTCATCATTTTGCCACAACTTTTCGGATTGTGTCGTGGGGGATCTGATAATGATTGAAAGATAATTTAAAAACCATTTCTAAATTTAACCTATTTCAAGTAAACCAATCCTTATTTTCACTTATTGTCGAACAAAGAATTCAAAAAATCTAAGGGATTGCTCTTGTGTCAATCAGCTAGCAATACTTCGATGATCGCCGGCGATCAACAAACTCACAATAACTAAAATGTGAGTTGGGTATCTTTTTTTTTACCAAATTTAGAATATAAAAATTGACCACTCGTTGTAAAGCAATTCCCGAATACACAACCGAAAAAAAGACAATTTTTGCCAAGAGATAAGAAACAAACTAAACAAACTGTCATTCATTCATTGGCTTATTATGGCTTATTGTAATTGTTTCTCAAATTACACATCATTATAATTATGATCATTGTTGATTGTACAGACTTCTAAAAATATAATAAACCAATAAAACAAATTTTGTGTAAATTTATAAATTTATAAATATCTTTTTTTTATGAATTCATCCGGACTTTTTATAACTAAAAGAATTTATAACCTACCGTCACGGTAATTCGTGTTTGGTTCTATTGTATGTATGTATAAAATTAATATTTGATTTGTTTGTTATTTGTCATGTTACACTTTTTTTCGAATTTAAAATATTCACACATGTCGATTATACTAATTACTAATTGCGGGCTATAGCTTTTTTAATAAATGTCATGTGAAACTTTATCATGTGCGTAGTGCAAAAGTATCATTTTTGATACACTTTTTTTTTGACCAGCGTGATGTCAAAAACACAACTTTAGATGTATCAAAAATGATACCTTTGCGTGTAGTAGATTAAGATCACATCACATGTACGGTTAATCAATGTAAATGTAGTAGCATTGATTAATTGCATATTGCCAAGATTTTTGTCGCGTAACGAAAATCCAAACACCAAAACGCATATTTTATAAAAAAAAATTATTAATAGTGATTATATAATTGATATCGTAATCAATATTATTATCGTATGATCGTATTTTTAAAAAATTCAATCTTGTAAAAATTTTATTTAAATTAATATTGTTATCAACAAAAATAGAATTTGCCATGCGTCTACTCAAAATGTCAAAGTCATTCTCAAAAAAAAAACATAAAGAAACAAATAAATGTTCAAATATGTGATAATATTAGTCCATGAGAAAGTATGAGAAAGTTATCGAGATTAAGGGATAGTTATTAACTGTGATACTTTAATTTCCCACCTGTTCTTGTTTGAGTTGACGATCAAATTCAAACGTTGATAAATGAATTCTTTAAAAATATACTTATATATTTTAATTTAGTGTGGGACATTTTAAGCCAATGGTGTTACGTGGTTATCTTATACGCAAACTTAAAAACAATTCATATTTACTAATATAGCATGTGGATTTTTTTTTATGCTTATTTCTTAGAGTTAATTCTTATAAATTATATCATATCATAAAATAATACTATTTTTAAATAAATAAATCGAACAAATTCAAAAATTCTTAATGAGAGCATTCAACACAATTTTAATGATTAACCAAATTTTATAGATAATAATCAATCATATTATTATTATCATATTCAAAATTAAGATAATCTGTACAATTATTTACTTCATCGAATTTTATAATATTATCTTCGAAATAATTAATAAATTCATATCCAAGGTTAGGATTATCGTTATTGATAGAATTTATTTGTGTTTCGTGTGTTAAAGAATTATTAATATCATTCAATGATGTATTGAATGATGTTGTTCCTCCTCCGTAATTGAAAGGAATAAATTCGAAATTATTAGGGTATTCAAAAGTCAATGTTTCATCTAATTTTGTACTATTCTCATTGTTATTATTGGGTTGTCTTTTTCTTTTTTTCTTAAGGGATCTTGATTTAGATGATTTGTAATTTTGCTTCCGTTCAAACAGTTTCGAATCTTTCCAAGAAACTTTACAAAAAAGAATATTTTTTTTCCTTCTTTCATTTAATTCTTGCTCCACTTCATGAGCAATTTTTTTGTAAGCATCTTTAACCGTATCAGGTTCGTTTCGCCAATAAGTGCTGACTAATTTTGATACATCAGTCATTTTAAAATTTCGATTTAATGAGGTAAGATGATCCAAAAACGACATTCTGTAGATCATAAAAGCATTCGGACTCTTTAACATAATTTGATCTTTTCTTCTCTTATCGACAATTTCATTAGCACTAATATTTGGAGGAAAAGGAAGCATAATTTGTGAAGTTACATAGGATACAGCTGGGAAAGAATTAAACATAAATTGATGTTGTTTGATGGATTTTTCAGGATGAAGCTTAAATTGGGTTGACATTTTAACGAACGCTCTGATGTTTGGAGGGATAGATCTTAGAGCTTTTATATATAATATCATATTAATTAGCGAATACACGCCACTTTTTGAATTGTTTATGCAATAATTTTTAATAATTAATAATAATTAATTACGTACAACAAGATATTCAACATACCAATAATGAATGAATTCTTTGGTAGAATAAAAAAATTTAATTTCCTAAAATGATACAAGATTTATTATCTGTTTTCTTTATTTAGTTATTATTGAAATCATTAAAATCATTTAATTATCACCCCATAAGAAGATGGAATCAGGTGACGTCATTCGCTAATTCGTAAATAATTTTTTTTAATCATATGCAATGTTATTTTATTTAATTAAACAGTGCGCGCAATGTTTTCAGTTTGTGCGCATTTTTTCTTAAGAATAATTCCATTTTTTTCTTAAGAATACTTCCGGAAAGAATATTTTTTTTTTTTAGCCGCATTGTTGTTTTATTATTCCGATAACACATGGATAATATTTATTTATTTTGTTGAACAGATCAACAGAAAAGATTATCGTTGCATTGAAATTTTATTTTTTAGTTGGTGCAGAAAAGTTTATGATCATCAAAACAGATTTACAGTGTTCACGTTATTATTCTTATTGGAATGTAATTTGNTATTCAACATACCAATAATGAATGAATTCTTTGGTAGAATAAAAAAATTTAATTTCCTAAAATGATACAAGATTTATTATCTGTTTTCTTTATTTAGTTATTATTGAAATCATTAAAATCATTTAATTATCACCCCATAAGAAGATGGAATCAGGTGACGTCATTCGCTAATTCGTAAATAATTTTTTTTAATCATATGCAATGTTATTTTATTTAATTAAACAGTGCGCGCAATGTTTTCAGTTTGTGCGCATTTTTTCTTAAGAATAATTCCATTTTTTTCTTAAGAATACTTCCGGAAAGAATATTTTTTTTTTTTAGCCGCATTGTTGTTTTATTATTCCGATAACACATGGATAATATTTATTTATTTTGTTGAACAGATCAACAGAAAAGATTATCGTTGCATTGAAATTTTATTTTTTAGTTGGTGCAGAAAAGTTTATGATCATCAAAACAGATTTACAGTGTTCACGTTATTATTCTTATTGGAATGTAATTTGTTGTACATGATATTTTATTCATATATTTATGTTTATATTTTGAAAAACGAATTAGTCAGTTTGGTTAAATTGACTGTAAGTGAGACCATATGTCTTAAATGTGCGAACAAAAAAAAAATATAACTAATTTAATAGATTTTTAGTGGTTCAATCATTCCTATAGATTTTCAGAATTTTGTGAACATTATCAATTCTTTCTCTCTTTTGAATAGTTAGAATCTTTGCAAATTACAAATTATTAATTTTATTGATTTTTTGAAAGTATGAATAACCTAAGTTCGTTAAAATATTTTTCGGAATAAAAATACAGAATGAACTGTAAATGGCAACAATATTGTCATGCATAAAGTTTACTAAAAAGTGCTTCATTGTGAGAAATCGTGTGTAATAATTAAAAAACAGTAAATATTTGTTTTGAAAATCCCTGTAGTATTCAGAGATTATTTACTTTATTGCAAGATTTTATTTGGGACAAAAAGAAAAAATTTATCAATCGAATTTGGGTTTGTAATTAATGCATTCTTTATTTACTATTTTTATTTATTTGATTACTTGTGATATGAAAAAATATCATTAATCACCTGTATTCTTTATTTACCATTTTTATTATTTGATTACTTATGATCTAAAAAATATTATTACCGATAAACATCAAATAAATTTGTGGAGTACAAAATTATTATGCTTCTTCTACCTTATTACCTTATTTACTTTATTAACAAATATAAAATATAGAAATAGAAAATGCAAGAATGAACATAAATAAATTAATTTATTCGAAAATAGTAATATTAATATTCAGAATGAGAATTTCCGCCTCTTCTGTATCGATCTGAGCCATACCGATCTGAATTTGAATCGAATCGATCTGGGCTGTATCGATCTGGGCTGTATCGATCTGAGCCATACCGATCTGAATTTGAATCGAATCGATCTGAGCCATACCGATCCGAACTGTTTCTATATTGACCTGAACTATATCGATCTGAATCGTATCGATCTGAACTGTCTCTATATTGACCTGAACTATATCGATCTGAACTGTCTCTATATTGACCTGAACTATATCGATCTGAATTGTTTCTATATTGACCTGAACTATATCGATCTGAATTGTTTCTATATTGACCCGAACTATATCGATCTGAATTGTTTCTATATTGACCCGAACTATATCGATCTGAATTGTATCGATCTGAACTATCTCTATATTGACCTGAACCATATCGATTTGGACTGCTATATTGACTTGAATTGCGTCGATCTGAACTGTAGCGACCTGAACTGTATTGATCTGAGCCGGGATTATATCGACTTTGGCTATATTGATTTGAATTGTTTCGGTCTGAACTGTATCGATCCGAACTGTATCTATTTGAACTATATCGATCTGAAATGTATCGGTCCGAACTGTATCGGTCTAAATTGTTTCGATCTGAACTGTCTCGATCTGAATTGTATCTTTCTGAGCTATATTTATCCAAACTTTGTCGATCTGAACTGTCTCTATCTGAATTGTATCTTTCTGAGCTATATTTATCCAAACTTTGTCGATCTGAACTGTGCCGATCTGGGCTGTATTGGTCTTCTGAACTGTATCGTTTTAAACTGTATTGATCTTTTGAATTGCATTGGTCAGAACTGGAACCATGTTGATCTGAACCGGATTGGTCTGCACTGCTCGGACTATAAGTATCATCTAATTTTTTCTATTAAATAACAATTAATAATATTATTATTACTAAATTAAATATATAAACAGAAATACAATATAATATTATTCCATACCAAAGTCTCCTCCAATTCTTCTCTGGCTCTATAACAAAATCTTACTAATCGAGTTCTTAAACCCCGGGATCTCATACCCAAAGCCTCAAGCTCTTTCCAATCCATATATATTACTTCTTTCCATGATTTCCCCTCAAAATGAGAAGCATATACTCCACATCCGATTGATTCAAGCCATCCAGCAAAATCTTTGTATATTCAAATATAAATATTAGTAAATAATTAAAATAATTAATCATAAATAAAAATATAAATATAAGCATACCATTTTGCAATAAAGTAAAATCAATTGGTATTTTGGCTTCAAGATCTGACAATCTCCTTGCCCTTTGAGTAAATATATCTATATGTATTCCTCGCTTATTTGCCTATTTATAGTGCAACAATGACAACAATATTAAATGATAATATTAAATAATAATATTAAAATAATATATAATAATTCAATAATAAAATAAAAATACCTGATCATATTTAACAAGTATAAAATTCTTTAATAATATTTTTCTTAAATATGGAAATTTAATTCCTAAATTGTCCAAATCTTGCCATGTCATTTCCGTAATTTCTTGCCAATGATATCCTTCAAATTTATCTCCCAAGTCGCCTAATCCAAATCCACTTAACCAAGCAGGAAAATCTAAATATATTAATTTTTAATTAATTAAAAATTTTATTCGAAAAAGAAATAATCTTTAGATATTATTAAATATTATTAAATATTTATTCAAAAATTATGAAATATTAATAAAATTAGGAAATATATTAAAAATTTATTAAAAATTATAAAAAATATAAATACCTTCTAATAATTTATAATTAACTTCATCGAGATAATTTTCTTTATAAAATCGCATAAATTTATCTTCTTCTTCCGTACTTATGGGTTGTTTTAAAAAATAATAATCTTTTACTTTAAATCCATCAATCACCAATTGATAGAAATTCTCTGAAAATTTAGTTTTAGCTACAGCAGGTGACTGGGTCGTAGTTGCATAACGTTTGATTGCTATTCCAAAATTATTATTGGGATTATTAATATTATTGATATTTAATGATGATGAAATAAATTTCGCGTTTTGGAAATAATTATTATTATTTAAAAAGAACGACGACAACGAAAATTGTTTGTGTTCTTTGATAATTGTTGTTGTTGTAGAATAATCATTGGCTAATATAAATTTAATGGGTTTAATGGGTGATGCAAGCTTAGTGATGATTTTATGATAAGTTGTGCAAAATAATAATTTATTATATTTATTATGAATTGAAAAGAACATTTTTTTACAATAATTTTATACAGAAAAAAAAAAAAAGTTGAGAATCGATTATGATAATCAAGTCTAGAAATAAAACATTGATCAGTGTAACATTTTCACATTTTCATATTGATCTAATCGAATGTATAATAATTATGAATATTATTATGATTATTTAAAGAAATAGTTTTATATTGTTTAATATAATGTCTATAATGTTTATAATGTCTTTTGTGATATCTAAAGGAAATTACATTGATGGAGAAATTGAAAAAAAATACAGTAATGTAATATCGAGAAAAAGTATAAGTTCGGAACAAGTCGATAAATTACATCAGTAAATTTTTTAAACGTAAGCCTTCGAAGTATTACACTCCGATAACCTTCGAATACCTCCAACATAAACGTAATATTTATGAAGGTTATTGGTACTGAAAACCTTCATTTTTATTAATAAAACGTAATACTGCGGAGGTTATTGATATTGATAACCTTCATTAACCTTCATTTTATCATAATAAACGTAATATTTGTGAAGGTTATTGGTCCGATAACCTTCAATAACCTTTGAAAACGAAATTATTACAATAACCTTCATTATAAAAAATTTCCTGATGGCCTATAAAATTCAAAAAATATATAAAACCAAAAGAAAATTCAAAATAATAATTAAGTTCTTTTGACCGAGATTTATTATTTCATTCATTTTATTAATGTATCTAAAGCATCATCAAAATAAAGATCTCAAATAAAGCATCAAAATAATGAAATAAATGAATATTTAATAGAAATTCATTTTGCCGTTTATATTGCTTAAATTAAATTTGATTTTGAAACTTAAAATTATGTGAGTAGTTTAGTAATTTTTTTTGTTTTTGTTTAGTTAAGTGGACAGTTTCAATCGTTTAGGTTTCGTTCATATTTATTATTGTGTGTTTTATAAACCCATCCCTAAAGTAGTAGCTTGTCGCAAATTGGGGTTGTATTAGGTCAGATTCCGATGTTTCATGTCTTATTATGATTGGAAAGGTCAGTATCGGCTTGGTAGAGTGAAAAAAGATTATTTTTATTTTTGTAATTACGATTGATGGATAAATCTTGATAATTTTTTTAATTCATTGAACTTTATTCATGAATATCAATGAATTATTTCTCGTTTCATCTACAATATAATATGTTTCTTAGTCTTTGGCAGTTTAGATTTTACTATTCTTATATGCAGTGTTGGAAAATTTCAAGGTCATTTTGTATATGAAGTTTATAGTAAAATCATTACATAATAAGGTTATTTCAAAGGTCATTTGAGGTCATTTGCTAACACTGCCAATGGTGGATATTTAAGTACTTAAAGGTACTTGTTATAACTATTTACAGTACTTAAAGATACTTGTCATAACTATTTACAAGAGTTACAATCAGTTGCAACTAATTATGCCATAAGGAAAATTTAATTTGTAATTAATTGTGACACTTTTTTCAAATTACAACAGGTATCACTATCAGTACTTCTGCAAAGGCATGGTCAAAACAAAAAACCTCTTGAGATCATTAAACCTGTGATATCCAATATTGAAGGTTATGGTCATTACTCAAAACATCTTGTGTAAAATTCATTGCATAGATATTATTTGAAACCAAATTAATATGATACATCTAATTGGAATAATATGTTTGGGATATGAACATTTGTTATAATTCCTTTAGTAATACCTTTTTGATCTATTGTAAGATAATATTTCTATTTGAATTATTGTTATTTAAACTGTCATCTAAACTAATTTCATTGTTAACAATTCTAACACTAAATGAATAAATAATGGTAAAAGTTTTTAATGATATAATATTTAAAGTTATATTATTGCAATTTTTCTAACTAGTAAACAGGAAACTAACATCTCTAATCTATGGCTAAAACCTTCTTTTATATATAAACCCCATTAGTGAAGAGATTTTTGATAACTGATGTAAATTGTTTTACATTTTCATCAGAATTTGAAAATAAAGATTGCAAGTTCTGAAGCTAAAATTTAAAACAGGGCATCTTTAAAATTTCTACTAAAATACAACTGAACTTTTAAATCCACCTTTATTTATCATTTAATTTAACATAAAATTGCGCCTGCTCAATGTGAAAATTGAAAATATGTTACAAAAGAATGTTGATGTGACAGGCCTGAGCAGATAATGTTGAGGGCATAGTATTATCCTCAAATATTTTATTTGCAAGGTTTGTGTAGTCTAGAAGTCACAAAATAAGAAAGTTCAGTTACGGAAACTTTTTATAATAAAGATTAACATTGTTGTAATATTTTTTTTCCAAAATAGGTCATTTAAGTTTTGTCGGGCTCTCACTTAGTTTGGTTCTTTTTTTTCATCATTACCAGCTATCGATCACTTTTCCGGACTTGTTTACTAGATTTTATAAAGAAGGTTTCACTAATAACTAATGTATTTTTGTAAGCATGGTTGCTGTAACACTTAAGGGATTGGAACTGTGAATTTTCAGATTACAAAATCTGTAATAATTGTTATATAGGTGTCATAATTCAAAAAAGAAAATTCAAGAGTATCTTAATTTGCAATTGGTTATAACTGCTGTAAATAATTACAAGTATATAATCTGTTGTATCATTTTTATCTGTGACGCCCATGTATAAATGTTGTCCACAAATGTCAAATTCCAAATCCCAAATTTCAAGCAATTTGGGTAACATGTATACTCCCATGTAACTTCAATGCTATTATTATTTAAATTTAATGAAGGAGAAATGGAACAATATGTAAAATGATGACATGGCAGGGATACACAAAAAATTTAGGAAGAAACTTTTGTCAAAGCAAAAGAATTCAGAAGACAGTGTTCATAATGTCTGAGGCAAACATGCAGTTGGCGCAGGTGGATTTATGGGAAATTAGAAGGAGAAAGGTGTTTAAGTGTGGAAGATATAATCTATCGGTTAATAGAAATATCAATGGCACCTGTGGAATTTTCCTTTAGACTTTGCTGGATGGAACCTTAATTAACTATGCAAATTAGCTGTCTATAGATGTCTGATTCAACCTACCTACCATCACTACACAGAATTCTGGATTTGAGAATTGGATAAAAATGTATAATATAATCAATTAAGATGGAAATATTTTAATTATTTAATTATATGGATTAAGAGAGAAAATAAAATAAAATCAATCACTGTATTATACAATGCGAAACATTAATAAATTACATTAAGTTTTCTATTTCTTATTTCTTATTAGATTTGGCAACTTCTAAAATTTTCAAAGTATTTTTCAACATTTCACTGATATTATTAAATGCAGAAATTTTTGGCATTGATTCTACAATCTCATGAGAATCTTTCATATCAGAAATTGTAATATCCACTTCTCTGGTTAAATTTTTCAGCCCTTTCTAATAATCACAAAATTAAAAATTAGAAAAATAAAAATGATACAGAATAATATCCTTTTTTAAATAATGACCTTATCCTCTACAATTTGTGGCACTCTTTTACGAATATGATCACTCATATGATACAATCCAAGTGAAGAATCATTATAAAGTTGACGTAGAAATGCTTCCATATCCACGCAAGCTATAAAAAACAAAAAAAAAGAAAAAGAAAAAAGACCATTTATCAAGTAATAAAAAGCAATAATGATTCAATTCGAATTATTCAAATTATTCAAATTATTTCTACCTTTCTTTACTTTTTCTTTCAACATAGCCTCTTGAACAATTGGGTCGATAACTTGTGAATTGTTATAATAATTTGAACTTGTCATACTAAAAATACTTGTAGTTCTTTTAGAAGGATTCATGAAAAATTGGTCAATAGAACCAAATGATGATGGTGCCCAATACATATTAGAATACACATTATTATTGTTTGATGATAGAACTTGATCAGATAATGCAGAAGAAAGCGAAGTCGCATAGTTTTTTCGGCGTATGGGAAGAGCCTCACTAGGTTTATAATAATTATTGTTATTGTTATTGTTATTATTATTACTCATGATGGGATCATTATTGTTATTATTACTCTTGAGGTCATCATTTTTGCCTGAAGATTTTATAATGCTCATTTTTTTAATTTAATTTTTATTTTAGAAAAAAATTTTTTAAGTAACCATTAATAAGTTACGCAAATTCCAATGATTGGATGGAAATAAAATCACCTGACAAACTAACACTATTATCCTAATTTCACCATCTTCAAAAAACCTGGTTTGCTTTGTTTACTATTCGATTTGCTCTTTTTCTGTTTATTCTGTTTATTCTGTTTATTCTGTTTATTTTGTTTATTTTGTTTATTTTGTTTATTTTGTTTATTCTGTTTATTTTGTTTATTCTTCTTTGAAGGTTGATTTCTTATTCTAAGTGATGGTATTCCTTCTTTCCAATCATCACCTTTTTCTTTTTCTTCAATAATTGATTTCGTCATTTTCTTCTTTTCATATTTCATATCTTTCTTTTCTTTAGTAATCCTACGCTCAGGTGGTTTTTTAGGTTTATGTGGAAATAAATCCCCCCACATAGCTTTTCTTGCATCACGATATGCTAGTTTACCTAAAGATTTCGGAATTACTATCCTTTCGATGTAACCTAAATATTAAAAATATTAAGTAATTAAAAAAAAAAAGAAATAATAATAAAGATTCAAACAATGTTCACACTTTACAATTGATTGAATACCTGACTTTGAGCAACCATCCATCACAACGTGTCCACTACGTTTCATTGGTGGCACAATCAAGCGTGGCCACTGAAATGCTTCATTAATGAACTCTAAAATAAAACATAAAATATTTGGAGAAATTAGAAAACAAAGAAAAAACGCAATTATATATTTGAAATAGTGTTGTTAAACAAACAAACAAATAAATAAATAAATTACCTTTAACTAAATCAGTATCAATTGATTTTTCTTCCAATATTTTTTCGAATTTTTCCGTTGGTTTAGATTCATTAACTATTTCAGGTCTTGGACCCCTTCTCAACACGACATATGAATATTTAGAATCTTCGTGATTTTCTTTACGAACTGCTTTAGTTTGCATCTAAATATTTATTAATATAATATTAGAAAAAATATTAATAGAAAAATAGTAAAGAGAAATCACTATCAATAATATTGATATGATACTAACAAAAAATGAAGGCCTATTAATTCTTTGTGAGAAATGGCACCAATTTCTTGAATTTTCTAAAGGACACGGACCATCATGTGGGCACTATAGAAAAAAAGAAGATAATAAAAATGATGAAAAAAAAATAGTTCTAAATTCATTTTAAATTTATTCTCATAATAAAATTTAAAAACAAACCGGTGCAACAACGTGAGCTCCCGCTTTAGATGATAAAATATTATCCATAATTAAAGCCTTTTGATCATAATTATTATTCTTTTTTAAATCACGATCACTTGATAATGATGAAGAAGGAATCTGCCATTTTTTAGCATTCTTTAGTATCTTATTTCTTGCATCATTAATTATTTTAAATCCTGCAGGTGTACCTTTTTCTATTAAAACCTATATCACAAAAATCACAAAAAATCATAAATAAATGTAAATAATAAGAATAATAAGAATAATAATATGTTATTGGAAATTACCAAAATATCTTCTGTTCGATTCCATAATGACTCTAATATTGCTTCTTGGGTGTTTTCATTTGGTAATTCGGCCAACGAGAAAGCACTAATCACAAGGTTATGTCTTGTTTGCTAATAAAATTATTAAAGATAATAAAAAATAATAATAATAATAAATACAAAATCAATACATAATAAAATATTAATATATTAATTATATTTATTAATACCCTTGAATCATATGTAATATATCTTCTGAAATAACAATTTTGTATTCTATTTTCATGTGACATATCTATTTTTTTTTTTTTATAAAATAATTTATTCAATCATTCTTTGATACATTATAGCGGTGGATAATGAGTAAAATTTTGGGAAGACAAATAACAAATAAAAATTTACTTGATAACAAGGTCTCGGCCATTCTTAACATTGATTCCGAAATATCAATTCCCAAATAACTTTCAATTCTCTGGCCCCAAACTTTATGTGACGCCCTTTTCAATAAAAAAAAGAATGAATAAAAATGATTTTATGGTAAAACAATAATAATGATAACAATAATAATAATAATAATAACAACTTACCATATTGCAGTTCCGGGTCCAGTTCCAAAATCCATCACACTTTTCGGTTCAAAATCTGGTAATCGTGTACTTATTTCATAAAGAACATTATATATAGGTCCATACGTAATTGGTAAATATCCCGCTAAATAAGCTAAAGTTTCACGATTACCATATTCAAGCAAATGTGGTTTAATATCATTCTCATTAAATTCATATTGTTGACGTTTGAAAGTTTTGGCGGCAGTTTTGCATGGTCCAAATATAGGATCTTTGGATATAAATAATTATGAAAATAAAATAAAAATAAAATAAAAATAAAAAAAAATAAAAAAAAATAAAAAGATAAAAAAAATAAAGGAAGGAAGAAGAAATAATTTAAATATAATCGTAATTAAAAAATAAAAAAACAAATTATTAAAGATTAAATTTTTAAATGGCAATTACCATTATGTATGTTTTCTTCTCTAAATCCGGTAATTGAACGAAAAGATTGATATATCCGACCTGCATCGGATCTAATTACATCTTTTTCATGACCTATTATTATTAAAAATAAAAAATATTAAAAATATTAAAAATATTAAAAATATTAAGAATTTAAAAATATTAAAAATATATTTTTTTAATAATTATATTTCTAACCTTTAAGAATATCCAAAATAGCCTTATCAAGCCATTTAGGTAAACTAACCCAACCTATTCTCTTTCTACCAAATAATGCTTCCAAAGATCTTTTGGGATATGGTACTTCAACTGGGTCTACTATTATTCCTTCAGCGGGATCTTCGGGAGGACTGAGAAGTGAGGCATTTATATCATTTAATAGTTGTTGATATACTTTATCTCTATTTGAAAAAAAAAAAAGATTAATATAATTTATCAATAATAATGATAATAATAATAATGAAAATTATGATGAATTATAATGAATTATATAAAATAATTAGAATTATTATTATTATTATTATTATTATTATTATTATTTCCACTAATTCATTTAAATATTTAATAATGAAATAGAATTATGTAGATAACTAACCCACCGATACTCTTCGCAAGTTCTCTTTGAGAAGAAATTCTAGTGTTTAAAGTATTATTATATCTACAAAAAATTTCATATCTTAAGAATTCATTAATTCCTAATCCCGATATTCTCGATACTGATAATAAAAATTTATTTGAATTAGAAATATTGGAATTTATAAAAAATCTAGATGATGATGATGGTGATGATGATGAATGTAGAATAAGTCGAGACATCACTTAAAAAAAAAAAAAAATTAAACTACGTTAAAAATTAGAGATAATCGAAATCGATCGATCTTCATTGTACATAATATGGAACTATTGGTTTTTTAAAAGCAAATCTCATATATTTTCTTGTGACAATTCATTATTTTTTCATTGTTCTTAATAAGAGAGAGAGATCCTTCCAAATGTCTCAATGCCCTCAATGCTGACATTTCTGCCTCCAATGCAAGATTATTCATTTAGATGGCATCGGAATAAATGATGATTATGATTCGGCGGGAGGACTCGGGGCATTGTCAGCGGCCAATTTGGGATGACATATGCAGCTAATTGTTTATCTTGGTGAAGCATATTTTGCATATATTCTCACGTAAATAAAAATATACTAAATATGTAATTATGTATCCAATTTTATAAAATTTCTTTTTTTTTTTTTACAAAACTTTATATATAATTACAATAATTTATTTAACAACGACGAATTATAAAGAGAAAAGTACAGTAATATATATATCAAATATCTAAATCTATCTATACATATATATAAATTTGGTAAATAGTTTTTATATATAATAAATTTAAACATCAACTCGAAATTCTCGAAATCCTCGAAATCCTTCTTATCATTCAAAACTCATAAGGAAACGCGCGAGGGGATTACTAAAACAAATACCAGAATCAACAAAATTCACCGAAACCAATAATTACTGTTTAACGTTTTCTATATATTATTATTATTATTATTATTTATTATTTATGTACACGATAACGATAATATTGAATCTTCATAAAATTCATCTAACAAAATAGAAATTATTCTACATTTTTGTTGAATAACATCTAATTGTTTGTGCGTTACCCATGAGAATTTATCTTGACATTGTAAATAATCGATTTGTGCCATTTTTACATGTGATAGAAAATATCCTTGTTCACCTAAATTCAAACAAGTCGAAAGAACATCTTCGTGAATCATATCATTTTTTAAAAGAGTTTTGTGACTATAATAATAATAAAGAGAAGGAAAAGAAGAAAAAATTTATATTTAATTCACATACATAATAATAATAATAATAGTGAGAACGTAATAATGAATTATTATAATGAAAAGAAAACAAAACATACCTAGCAATTCTCTTTCGTATACATTTTTCACATGAATATACTTGAAATTCCCAATATTTCTTTAACTTTTTCTTTTCCATTTCTTCACAAAATTGACATTTCTTTGCCAATGTAGTCAAGAAAATATATTGTTGTTCAGACATATCTTTTAAAGGTAATGCTTTATATTGTGGATAATAAGTTCTCCGAGAATTTCTCCATATTTGTTGTGTTATTAAAGAACTTGATGACCACAGAAAACTTCGAAATATTTTACAAGTAGAAGAAAGTGAATATAGATCTTCGGGAGATAAAAGTTCACAAATTTCGGTAAGTAATTCATCAGGTAATAAGAATATTGTAAAAGTTTGTTGTTGTTGTTGTTGTGATGATGATATTGAATTTATAAAATTAAAATTATTAATATTATTACTATTATTATTATTATTATTATTATTATTAATATTATGGATATCAAGAGTAGAAGAAGAAGCGGAAGAAGAAGAATATTTAGATGCACATAAATTTGTAATTTTAGATGGTTTTGTTGATGTGCGTATAGTCATTGTGGTAGAAAATGAAGCGAGAAAAAAATAAATGGCTGAAAGTTTTTTGTTTATCAAAGATACTAATTGTGGTGGTTGTTGAGAAAAATACATAATTAATTGATCAGTAAAGAAACGTTCTCCACGTCAAAAATTTATATCGTTCAGATGAAGAAGAATTTAATAATTTAATAATAATATTAATACAAAAGAATTTAATAATAATACAGAAGAATTTAAATAATGATACAGAAGAAGAATTTTAAATAATGATACAGAAGAATTTAGTACAGGAAAATTTTAATAAAAAAAAATAAAAAAAGAATTCGCTGTAATTTAGAAATTAAATAATAATAATGACCTTGACCTTATATAATAGAATTTAAATGATTACAATGACTTTAAATAAAAAAAATAAAATAAATATGTATTAAATCTCTAATGTATTTATATTTATATATATATATATATATATAACACAAATAGACTTAAACTATAAATTTAATGATGATGAATAAATGGTAAATATGAACAAGAAAGGTGTTTATTGAGATTATTGAGTGAGAATTTTTGAGCATAAATTAAAAAATAAAAAAATCGTTACAACAAGTGTTTACAAAATATACATTACATCAATCAAAGTATAAATATATCAATCAGAGTATATCCCCCATTGTTAATATCGAGAATAATTATTGTTAAATTTAACTGTATATGTTTAAACTATATTTTTAAATTATATTTAAATTTTATATTTATATTTATTTAATTTAATTTAATACATATTAAAATAATAAATGAACTTTTTATTGTGAAATGTATCTTTTATTGGCAGATTTCATACAATCAAAAAATCAATTTAAAAATTAGACTAATTTAAAAAAAAAAAGATTGAGTTACGTTACGTTACAATTGGTTGGTTATTGCCGAAAATTATGAAAAAGATGTATTAATATCTATTAATATCTGACGTCACAGCCTCGAAGTTTTGAAGATCATAAATAGATAGACCGGGCTTGGGTTAAATGGCTTTTTTTTTTTACTACAACATTTAATAATAGAAGAATCAAAGATCTATTTATATTAATTAGTTTTAATGACAAGGAGCAGTTATCATGTCATTGTAAATCATCATCATTGTGAATCATCATCATCATCATCATTTTTATAACCACAAAAAGAAAATTGTATTTTCAAACTAAAAATAGTGCAGCATACATACAGTGGTGAATGGGAAATATAAAAGTACATAGTATACAAATTACAAAATGTGAGTAGGAAAAATTACGAGCTAGTAATACAGAGTTCAGGAGAACTAAATGATACTAAAATAATGATTAGACACATTTTTATTTTTGAAAAGCCTCAATAAACAGGTGAACGAAATAAGAAACCCGAAAAACAAATGCCATGCACAATTTCCCGTTTTGTGTTGAAAATTCTGTTGTATTTTTTTATTGTAATGTATATTCTAGATTCATCAGCAGAACATAACAAATGTTTCCGTTTTGCTTTTTTACAACATAATAATAAACATAATGGCTAAATTTAATTAAAAAAATAACTGAAGATTGTGTAAAAGCATCAACAAAAAAAAATATAATAATAAACTAATTGTCTTTCATTGCTTTATAAGGACCTTATTAGATATAAGGAAAGTTGGTTTATTATTATTATTTTTAGAAATAATAATAATAATAATAATAATAATAATAATAATATAATAATAATGATGATGATAATAATAATAA
The DNA here is from genome assembly GCA_003547095.1 of Diversispora epigaea. NCBI lineage: Eukaryota > Fungi > Glomeromycota > Glomeromycetes > Diversisporales > Diversisporaceae > Diversispora > Diversispora epigaea. The sequence continues at coordinate 171,311 of PQFF01000280.1, read as the reverse complement.
TCAATGTTATAGAGAAGGAATCATAAAAAATATCTTGATTTTTCAAAAAAAAAAAAGAAAAAGGAAGTTAGCCAAAGGCAAGGCAATTGAATGCACTATTTTTGATGGCATTAGCACATTAATTAGTTGAATATTTTACTGCAATTTGTGTTCACATTGTTATGCACTTCTCCTTCCACATCACCTCTTTATTCAATCTAAAAATTATAAATATTATGAAAATTATAATCAGGTGATCCATGTAACTTGAATTACTGCATTATTATGTATTTATTTATTTATTAGAAATAAGCCATTTAGAAAGAATTTTTCTATAATTATATATAATATATATTAATTTTTCGATTTCATTTTCACATTACGTACAGAAACTCATGTGAATTCTTTGGATGCAATTATATTTTTATATAATCATATAGGTTGCTCTTTCTCTTTGAAACATTCAAAACTGAATTTAAAGTATAAATATTTATTGCAGTATTTATATATAATAATACATAGAAAATATAGAAATTTAAAATAAAGATTTTATATATATATATATATACATACACTAGCTTTATGAAGATTTTAACAAAGAAATTTAATTTTCACTGGTTATTTCCATTTTTAAAAAAAATAATTTTCGTTGAATTTCTACATTAAATTAAATCTATTAAATCTCTACCACATAGAATACAATGTGATTTTCAACTGATATTATTGGACATATTTACTGGATATATATATATGATGTATAAAACAATTGTCACCAAAACAATGTATGCAATANAGCCATTTAGAAAGAATTTTTCTATAATTATATATAATATATATTAATTTTTCGATTTCATTTTCACATTACGTACAGAAACTCATGTGAATTCTTTGGATGCAATTATATTTTTATATAATCATATAGGTTGCTCTTTCTCTTTGAAACATTCAAAACTGAATTTAAAGTATAAATATTTATTGCAGTATTTATATATAATAATACATAGAAAATATAGAAATTTAAAATAAAGATTTTATATATATATATATATACATACACTAGCTTTATGAAGATTTTAACAAAGAAATTTAATTTTCACTGGTTATTTCCATTTTTAAAAAAAATAATTTTCGTTGAATTTCTACATTAAATTAAATCTATTAAATCTCTACCACATAGAATACAATGTGATTTTCAACTGATATTATTGGACATATTTACTGGATATATATATATGATGTATAAAACAATTGTCACCAAAACAATGTATGCAATAACCGATAACGAAATTTAAATTTTAGACATTTTGGGTAAGCATTTATGCAAAGAAAAAGTAATGTAAAGTTGCATTTATTATATAATAATAAAAAGGATGACTGGAAGAATACTGGAATTCAAGAAATTTATTTATTATCTAATTGTAATGACTTGAATTAACTTGAATAATAATAATTTTATTACCAAAAACATTTTATATATAATAATGATAATAATAAATATCATCAATTTGAATTCAGGAAGAGATAATTATTTCTCTGTCACCAAACTTTTGGGTAATTAAAATTGGTACAGTACAACTAGGATGACATCTCTGGTGCAACATAATAAGTATTCTATATTTATAATAATTACAAAGCAAAGGAAGTAATAAGAAAAATAAAGGATTTCTTAGTTCCTCTTGATTTATTTAGGATTAGTTATTCTATTTTTTTTTAAAAAAATTTCTTTGTAATTTTGTGTCAAATTTCTTTTATCAAATGTCAAATTCCTTATTTGAATTTTTGAATTCCTTTGTTGTGTTAATAAAAGTTATTTTCTCATTGTTCATACTTGAACATTTATTAATTCCTTTTCCGGCAGTTCTTTCTATGGAAATTGGGAGTTACATATAATTGCTTGAAACTTGTTATTCATCTTGCTAAAACCAATTCTCATGGTAATAAAGATTTGGTATAAATGACAAAAAATTACAAAATGATTTTTTTTAACAAAGACAACATTCCGAAAAACACGTGACCCGATCCTTTTGACTTTAAACGTGTAACCTTTGTAACCTTTGTTTCTAAACAAACCTTTAATAAACCTTCTATACAACCGTATTATTCGATCTACAAAAGAAAGAACAAAATGTCAGGTATATGTAAGACAAGACTTCAAGAAGAACGCAAACAATGGCGAAAAGATCATCCATATGTAATTCAAAATTTATTATCTTTTACTTTCGCTTTTTCGTCTTTTCGTTTTTATAGGTTCTTTGTTTTCTTCGTATTTAATTAACTAACGATCAATATTAAGGGTTTTTACGCGAAACCAGAAACTACCGAACAAGGTTTAAACCTTATGGTTTGGAACGTTGGGATCCCTGGACCTAAAGGGGTAAGTATTATAAATTTTTGATAATTGAGTGGTGGGGATCTTTTAATTTATTTGATTTCTTGGAAAAAAGGTTTGCAAGAATATCATTGAAATTTTCATTATTTCAGTTTATATATATATATATATATATGCAAAAATAAAAAATGATATAAAAATCTATCATGGAAACATGAGTACAAAGTAAAATATTATTTAAGTATCTTCTAATAAGTATCGATTTTTTAATTTAAAAGGTTGATTGTTTTTTTTTTTGTATTATCAATTAAATATTTATTATAGACACCTTGGGAGAATGGAATGTATAAACTTGTGTTTACATTTCCTGAAGGTATTAATTTGATTGATTGATTGATTTATTTATTGTATAGAGAGAGAGAAATAGATAGAGAGAGAAAGATATTTATATATATAAATATTATAATTAAATCAAAGTTTCATGTTTTTATTAAATATTATTTTTTATTAATTAATTAATTATTAGATTATCCCGTAAAACCTCCAAAATGTGAATAATTTTATTATTTCCTCAAAATCTCGATCCATTGTTAATTAAAAAAAAAAAAAAAAATACTTAATATAATTTAATATCTCAAATAATATTACAGGTAAGTTTGTTCCACCTCTTTTCCATCCGAATGTATACCCGTCAGGTACAGTGTGTTTATCAATCTTGAATGAGGATGAAGCATGGAAACCGTCTATTAGAATCAAAGATGTAAATATTGGTTTACATATCTCTCTTTTTTTTTTTTGTTTTTGTTTTGTATCGTTGAAATTTTTCTTTGAATATTTATTGTTAAATATTTATAAATTTCGTTATTATTGTATTGTATTATACTTAATAATTAGATCGTAATAGGAATACAGAAACTTCTGAATGAACCCAATCTCAACAGTCCTGCCCAATCAGAGGCTTATATGATGTTCAAGTAAATATCTTTTTCTTTATATATATATATTGGTGCTTGCAAAATGTGATAAATTTTATATACATTTGTTTTTCATCACATCAGGAACGATATGACAGGTTATGAAAAACGTGTCAGGCTACAAGCACATGAACGAAGATCGGATTAGTTTATTTCATTGGTAAGTGCTTTCCCCAAGTAATATGATTTGAAAAATGTATTAAATATTGTAATTCTCTTTTTAAGTAGTTCAAAAATTGACAACTTATTAAAATCTTATCGTATAGTAAATGGTTATTTTTAAGTAGTTAGTTTTTAATTGGATTTGGATTTTCGGTAACAATACAATATTACTAGACATTAGAGAATCGAGAAACTTGTTATATATAAAAGAAAATTGTCTTGGAAATATCTTGGATTCATTCATTCATTCAAAATTTTACGGTTGGATATCATAAAACAAAGTCCATTAGAAGCGAAATTAGCGTAATGTTCTATTAGCCCTAGCATAATAATAGATATCATTTTATTTTTGCTTTTTTTATATGTATAATGATTATTTTTTTTTGTTAATTGTTAATTGAGAAACACGTGTATTGTATATGTTAAGAGTTATTCGTGTTTATTCATAATATTCATAATACATTTTATTCATTAATAACAAAGTGATATGATATTTTAAGTATGAAAATTGCTAAAACTCATCACCGTGAGAAAACCAGAGTTATTTTTTTTCGCGTTCAATATAATAATAAATGGCAAAGAATTGTTTTTTAAAGAAATCATCGTATTTAGAAAAATTAAATAATGATATAATTTTTAGTGAAATGGAAAATATTTCGCGCGTTCTTTATTAAATCAAATAATGAATATATTATGATCAAAATTCCGGATCCTTTCATTTATTGAAAAAGGATAGGCATATATAACATTAGGTAGATGCATTCACTATACTGAACCACCGACCACTAAAAATAAATGAGATAAGATAAAAATGATTAAAACTTATGAATAATTTAATAATTTAAATGTATACAGATAATAAATTAATAATCACAAATCACAATCACAATCACAATTTCAATGAACATTATAAAGGAAATATAAAGGCATTACAGTGCATGCCAATAAATAATTGAAAAATAATAAATAAATTGATAATAATAAATAAATTGATATACAAATAATAAATACCTTTATTCCAATTATATAATCTTTGCTTTTGTAATCGATAAGCTTTATAAGCAACAGGATTTATTTCTATACATCGCATCGATTAATTTCATTTGTTACTATAATAAATTAAAAATTAAATAAATAAATATAATATGAAATAAATTATTTCCATAATTCATCAATCACTTATTTATCAACTTTCCAATACTTGCTTTGATTTCTCTGAAATATCTTATATCACATTTATCACGAATTTCTGCAAAAAGTTCACGGGGATCTTCAACTATAAATAACTAACAGTAGATAAAACGAAGGAAAGTTTACCAGTTTTCCTTTAAACTTGTTGTGGCTTTATTTGATTGACTTTATTGATATATGCGTTAATATATTAAATTGAAAATGACGCAAAAAATATACTTGGTTAAATTTGATGAATTTCCATATACATCAAAAAAAAAAGGTTCAAATTTGTAAAGATGAAAAATAATAATACTAAATAAAAGTAAATAAATATAATATTAAATATAAAAATGGTTTGATCTTCATTAATTATGATGGTTGTATTATAATTTCTATTTGATCATCAGAAACGATTAATATTGCATCAACAGAATCCGTTGTTCTATCTTTATTCTCAGCTGATTGTACTGGTGACAAGAACTATAGTTGAATTTACGTAACTGTCCAGAGAATTCGTTTGTATAATGTTCGTATCTAATATCTCATCATTCACATCATTTATTACAGGAAGATCAGTGTTTTCAGTGTTTGTAATAGAAATTGAAGGTGGACCATTTTCTTGAATCGCATTCACTATATTTTCTACATTCGTTACATTCGTTATATTCGCTACATTCGCTACATTCGCTACATTCGTTACATTCGCTAAATTCATTATATTTGCTACGTTCACTTCCGGTTGAACTAAATTTACGTCTAATATATTTTCATTGGTAAAATTAGCTGTTTGAGATTCATTTGCATTTGTATTTTCTGTAGGTAAAACTGCAATTGTGTCAGTTTGTTGAATAACATTCTCATCCATAATTATATCTCCAGTTACATTAGCTGTAATATCCACACTTTCCGTGACTATTTCTATTCCTTCATTAACAGCTACTTCTGCTTGTACCACAGTCGTTTCCTTTTCTTCCTTTTCTCTTTGTTTAGCTCTTTCAAATATCATCTAATTTAATTATAGATTATTTTTAAATTAATTATGAAACATTAAAATTGAAAAAAAAAAAAAAACAAATCATGTCACATACTTTTGCATAATTTTNGAACTATAGTTGAATTTACGTAACTGTCCAGAGAATTCGTTTGTATAATGTTCGTATCTAATATCTCATCATTCACATCATTTATTACAGGAAGATCAGTGTTTTCAGTGTTTGTAATAGAAATTGAAGGTGGACCATTTTCTTGAATCGCATTCACTATATTTTCTACATTCGTTACATTCGTTATATTCGCTACATTCGCTACATTCGCTACATTCGTTACATTCGCTAAATTCATTATATTTGCTACGTTCACTTCCGGTTGAACTAAATTTACGTCTAATATATTTTCATTGGTAAAATTAGCTGTTTGAGATTCATTTGCATTTGTATTTTCTGTAGGTAAAACTGCAATTGTGTCAGTTTGTTGAATAACATTCTCATCCATAATTATATCTCCAGTTACATTAGCTGTAATATCCACACTTTCCGTGACTATTTCTATTCCTTCATTAACAGCTACTTCTGCTTGTACCACAGTCGTTTCCTTTTCTTCCTTTTCTCTTTGTTTAGCTCTTTCAAATATCATCTAATTTAATTATAGATTATTTTTAAATTAATTATGAAACATTAAAATTGAAAAAAAAAAAAAAACAAATCATGTCACATACTTTTGCATAATTTTCAATGTCAAATACAAAAGGCTTTGCACCAAAATTCGCTATCACACTTTCACTCAAACTTTCCATACCGCACATGGGGATCATTTCTCCATCAAATTTATTTTTACTCGCAATACCTTTTTTTGGGGGGGGGGGAAATATAAATTTGAAATAAATAAATTAATAAATTCGAAAATAATAAATAATAATAACAATTTTAAATTTACCTAGATTGATTCCATTTTTTGTGAAAAAAATTTCTTTGTCATAATAATTAATTCCACAACCAACAGTTTCTTCAGTTGTATAAAGAGGTCCAAATTTTCTTCCAGTACCACGTTCACAATATAAATGTCCGTCATCTCCGTGATATCCTATTGTGTTATGTTCCCATCCTATTTAAAAAATTTAAAAAAATTTAAAAAATTTAAAAGATTTAAAAATTTAAAAATTTAATAAATATATTCAACTATTGAATCAAAGACAAAGAACAAATTACTGTATATACCTGGCATTCTGTTTAAACGTGTTCCAGGTTTACTTAAACCAATTCCGATACATCTATTATCCAAAATATTGTTAAACTGAATTTAATACTCATCAAATATAAATTATTTAATTTAGAGAAGAAGAAGAAGAAAAAAAAAATTACCCTCGTTGTCCACAATTTGTGATCGTCATTTCGAAATAATATAAACCAACTTCTACCGGAATGAAATGATTTGATCTAATACTAGCTGCATCGACCCAATTCCTGTTTCAAAAAAAAATAGTATCATACAGTTATTAAAGAAATAAGAACAATAGTAGATCTATATATATATATCAATATATATAGTTATGGATATTAACCTTCCTGGTCCTATCGTTTTTAATTTAGAAATAATTTGAATTAGCTTACCAATAAAAAATATTTATAGCAAAAAAAAAAAGAAGTTTGATTTACTAAAAATTCAAGTCGCAATTACCGGAATATTCAACAGATAATTTTTCATCATCAGTAATAGTTATATAAGATGCACTATCAGTAGCATTCCAATGTGCAGGTAAAGGAAGCGGAGTTAACTTTTTTTTATTATATTCTTCTATTGGACTATTCTGAAGATATTTCGGTATGAAATATTTTGATGTCATTTTTTTTTTTTACGCTATGGATTTATATTATTATGTTAGGGATTAAAATGTACGTATGATATGATAGAATAATAATTTAGGAAGAAAAAAAAAACAATAGATTTTTAAAAATCGAACGTTTTGAATATATATAAAATAATTCGCTTTATATACTGTAATTGCTTATGCCTTAATTAAAGTTATCTTGTATAACATTGTACGAATATAGTATATAGTATCACTGGAAATCTTGTTCCGTAGTCATCAATGACTTTTTCCTTGGAAAAAAAATACCGATTTAGACTGCGCAATTAGATGTCATAAAAGGAAACACTTTTATTATTTAATAAACAATATTAACATATACGTCATTTGGTTTCCAATATAGAAATATCCCAACATCGCGTAAAAAACATACATATATATATATATATATTATATCTAACCTGATTTCATGTCATAAAGACATTTCCTCACTAAAACATCCGATAAACCAATGAAAATCCCAGTGCTTTAATTCCACGATCATAATCAAAATACAAAAGTAACATCGCCAAACGCAGTATTGATAAAAATAAAAATCCAATGAAGTTATCGTTGAATGGGTATTAACATTATAATTTCATTTGTTGTTGATATTATCGCGTGAGCACGTATCACAAGATGTATTCTTATGTATTCTTTTACTAAGTATGAATATTATTATCATAAAAATGATTTTGAAGCATGGCAAAGTGCAGAAATCCCCATTTAAGAACAATTTCAAATGTTTTTGCCTAAATTTTCATTTGATCCATTCTTTTTTTGATCCGTTTTCAATTTCTCCATTTGATTTCTCCATTTGATTTCTCCATTCGATTTCTTCATTTGTTGTTCTCTTGTTCTTCAATTATATCTGTTATCGCCTTCATATAATATTGATTTGTTAAGAGACCCAATACTGTCGTCTTTAATTAACGAAATAATTCTTATTTGAATTGAATTTTTTTTCTTACGTTATTTGAACCATTTTCGTGTTCTCGACATCTGATTGAATACAAATATTATTTTAATTATCTTGAGCTGGAGCTACATTGTGAAGAAAAAAATAATAAGACATTTCGCTACTTTTATAATCATTAATTTATTTGAGAAGAAAATTGTTATAATCTTTGAAAATCACGGATTACCAATGACAAAATATGACATTTTTTTTATATTTTTATTAGGTTATAAATTTACGTAAGCATCACTTATGTCGGTTTTCTAGAAGTCGTGTCTGGTGAAGTTAGCATTGAACCACGAAGAAAAAAAACGAAATCTACTTCAGAATCATATTCACTTTTCTTTTAATAAGATTCAATATGAGAAATACATCACACGTACGTATTTGATCGCAATTGCAATGAAAGAGAGGTGAGATTCATACGTTCGAAACTATTGTAGTACAATAAATAATTTTTTGAATTCTTCTGACGTCTAGAAAATTCTGCGGTTTGTTACTGGATATGGGAACATTAATATAAATTTTTATAAATTCGTCGTTTTTTTTCTTTTTTTTTAAAAAAAAGTCGTCTTTCTTTCAAAAAAAAAAATCAACGTTTTTTTTTTTTTTAAAAAAAAAGTCGGTTTCTTTTTTTTTAATTAAAATAAATTAATAATAATAATGACAGATTATTTATTGACCTTATTATCGAAGGATTATCAAAAACTTTTCGAGTCAAGGGAATTCGCTGATATAACCATTCAGGTTGGCGAAGAACCCAACGAAACTCAAGTTTTTAAAGCCCACTCAACAGTCTTGCGTATTCGTTCGTCCTATTTTCGAACCGAAATTTTGAAAAGTGATACGAATAACTTAAGTATTGATGGTATTAATATAATACTTAATCATTCAAATATTTCCCCAGAAATTTTTGAAACACTTCTAAGGTAATAATTATATAATTATTTTTAATATTTTTACTGATAATTATAATTTGATTGATAATTAATTTACGATCAATAAATATTTTTATTATTTTTATTATTTTTATTAGATATATTTATGTTGGAAATATAGAATTAACAAAATATGATATACCAGAGATTTTAAACATTTTAATAGTGGCAAATAAATTAGGTCTTACGGATTTATGTGATTATATTCAAGATCAACTTTTGGACTCCAAGAAAGAACTCTTGAAACAAAATTTCGTTCATGTGAATAGGACATCAATATCTAATGGCTTTGAAAAATTATCAAAATTCTGCATTAAAGTTTTAAACCAAGATCCCAAAATTATTTTTCGTTCAAAAGGTTTTACATCATTTACCTCGGATGAACTTTTAGGTTATTATAAAGATTATTTTCAAGTCAACAATCAAATCGATCAAATTGAAAAAATTGAACAAATTGAACAAATTGAATTATGGGAAAGACTTATTGAATGGGGAATTTGTCAATTACCTAATATGAATTCAGATAATTCAAAAGAGAATTTTCAGGCTTTAAAAGAGAAAGTTAAACCAATGATGAAATATATTGAATTTAAAGAGATTTCAGCTAAAGATTTTTTTCAAAAAATTAGACCTTTTAGATATGTTTTTGATGATGATTATTATATTCAAATTCTTGAATCTCACGCTTTTACTAACATTCAACCAGAAATTCTATCCTCATCATCATCATCATCACCACCACCACCACCATCCTCATCATCACTATCACCAAATCCATCATTTAATAATCTTTTATCTGATAAAACATTAAATCAATCACCTACTTATGATGCTTCTACTAGTGTAAAATCTATTACTTTAACATCATCATCATCTCCACTAGAATCAACAGAACCCGAATTATTAGAAATGACTTCAAAATTAGTTACCCCAATATATTTTGGATTATTTACAAAATGGATTAATGAGATTGATTTCAAAAACAATTCATTTAAATTCAATTTATTATTACGGGGATCTTATCATGGTTTAAATGCAAAAACATTTCATAATCTTTGTGATTATAAAGGTGCAACGATAACGATTGTTAAAGTAAAAGATAGTAATGAACTTATTGGTGGTTATAATCCTCTTGATTGGTTTCGAGGTTATCCACCGGGAATTCATGATAAAACTAAAAAAAGTTTCATATTTTCACTTGATCAAAATGATTTAAACAAGTCAATCTTTAGTAAAGTGATCGACGAAAAAAATGCCATACATCAACATCAAGATTTCGGTCCATCTTTTGGTCTCGGAAGGAGTGATTTAAGATTATATGGTATGGGTCTCAATGACAAAAAGCTATGTATTTGTAATAAATTGAGTTATGAAAAAAGGATTAGATCTTCGAAATTAGAATTTGGTGTAGAAGATTATGAAGTTTGGCAAGTAGTTAAAGAATAAAACATGTATAAAGTGTAGTTATTGATTTAATAATTATTATTTATTTATTTTTTATAATTATTATTTATTTTATAATTTTTATAATTTCTTTATAATAATAATAAATTATATTAATATTAATATTAATTTAATTAACAATGCAATGTATGTAATATAAAATATAATTAATATAATAAATAATAAGGGGTTAGAAGTTATGCTGCGTATCTCAAACGAACATATGAAATGATTGATGAAATTGTTTTTGAAAACAAAGAATAGTTCATTTTCTCATTAAGAAATGGTTTGTTCAAATTTTAATTCTTAAAAGCGTAAAAAAAAATCCGACTTTAGATGATGCAATGGAAACCTACAACCATTGTGACTTTTGAAGAAGATATCTCAACGCATATTTGCATAATTTGCATAATATAATTTGAGTTTAAATCCGTCTCTATTGTTATCCAATAAAAATAGATGTAGTTGTTTCCAAATTAAAACGCTTATCCCTAACGTTTTCGTCAGACACTATCTTGTTTAAGGCTTGTTTATTAAACACACATGTAACGTTTGTACAAAAAAAAATAATGTTACATATGACAACTAGGTTATGTTGTCAAAAAAGGGAATTGAAAGTTTCAGTATATAAGTCAGAATTTTTAGCAATTACTTGATTTGAAAAATCACTCCCTAGCTAAAAACTTCTTCAAAAACTTAATTATCATGACTTTCCAGTTTGTCCCTGTCTCCCTCAAAACTTTTGATAAATCTCCACTAACTTCAAAAGAGAGGGAGGATGCCTTTTTTGAGCAGGATTTGAAAGTTGAAAGTCTTCTCCTAAACCCCGCATGCCCAATTCACTTGTCGAAGGAAAAATTGACGCAACCGTCTTCGGATTCAAGACAGGGAAGAAGATTTAGTGACGGCGAGAGGGAAGATCCACCAAGGCCATCAAATCCATTCATGATTTTCCTTAATAATTACGGAGAAGGTCGCCGTAAAATTATCCCAGGCGAAAATATAAAAAATATATCTATTTTGGCAAAAGAAGAATGGAATAAAAGTGACCCTTCCGTACATTTTCTCTTTGAAGAACTAGCGGACTTAGCGAAAAAATATTTTCAATATGTATTCCCTAATTACAAATATAGACCAGGTAGAAATAGACGTTCTGGTCGCAATAAACCAAATAGAAATGGACGTTCTAGGAATATTACATCATCACCAAGATCTCGAATGTCAACCCCTACTTTAACATCACCAAGTCAAAGTGAAATATCTCAAATGCCAACCCCTACTTTAACATCGCCTTCTTCAACATCACCTTCAACAACTTCAACTTCACCTTCTTCAGACATGAGTACTCCACCTTCAATAATTTTGGGTTCTTTTATTAATAATTTATATGAGAATCCCTTATATGATTTTATTTTGTTTGATGAGACCGGAATTTCTGAGACTGTTGAAATTTTCCCGGAAGAAAGCAATTGTTTACAACCTTTTAACCTTCCCGTCACTTCTGTCTCTTCGAACGATACAGTTAATTTTGAAGTTCCCGCGGAATTTAACCTTCCCGTCACTTCTGTCTCTTCGAACGATACAGTTAATTTTGAAGTTCCCGCGGAATTTAACCTTCCCGTCACTTCTGTCTCTTCGAAAGATACAGTTAATTTTGAAATTCCCGCGGAATTTAACCTTCCCGTCACTTCTGTCCTTATGAACATTTTGGATACAGTTAATTCTGAAATTCACACGGAATTTAACCTTCCCGTCACTTCCGTTCTTTTGAACGATGACATTTCGGATCATACAAAAGATAATTTTTATGAAAACCACCAATTATCCACTCCAGCAACAAACAACAATAATATAGATATGGAATTCGAAACTTCAGTACCTATTACCGAACAACATATTATCCTATCTAATTACGAAAACATGAACATGTATTCTGAGAATACCGAACCCCACCTCATTATGAATAGTAATGATATTACCTCCCAATACCAATTCTTAGAAGATGAAAATAATGAATCATATTTGGATGAATCCAACCTCATCCACTTATTCCAACAAACTTACTAAATTACTTTCTATTGCTGTGATTTTTTCTTCGAAACCAAATCCTTTCGAGTTTTTTCAAACACTAGGGATAGCCATGCCCTATATTAAAAATAATATCGAGTCGTATATTTGAAATTATATATTATATACTGTACAACAACTTTATAATTATATATAATTTCAAATATACGACTCGATATTATTTTTAATATAAGACGTCTATCCCTAGTGTTTGCAGTTCTTTTGAGGAATTCACTTGCAGAGAAAAATATAGCAATATTTACGTAAAAATAAATTAAATCAATTCATTTCTAAATTAGCATAGTTCTTAAAGAATACTATATATATATATGGTTTCGTTACGTTATTTGTCGCTTTAATAATTAAATTAGATTAAAAATATCTTTTTAAAAAAATTTTTTTTTACCAAATCCTTTCGAGTTTTTTTAAACATTAGGGATGGCGCCTGTATTAAAAATAATATCGAGTTGCATATTGAAATTATATAAATATACCGCACAACAACAGTATATTTATATAATTTCAATATGCAACTCGATATTATTTTTAATACAGGCGCCATATTTACGTAAAAATAAATTAAATCAATTCATTAGTTTTTATCAAAATTAACATAGTTCTTCAAAGAATACTATATATATATATGGTTTCGTTACGTTATTTGTCGCTTTAATAATTAAATTAGATTAAAAATATCTTCTTAAAAAAAATTTTTTTTTATAACCAACGGAGTCTCGCTTCAATATGTTGTTCTTTTTTAAACAATTTTTTATTATTAACATATATTATATATCTATTTTTATCTTTTTATCTCCAAATTTTTTTTTAAGATTCTTATATTATTATAAAATTTTTTATTTTATTCTCTTATATTATTATATATAAGATTTATTGTATTCTCTTATATTATTATATTATTATATATAAATAAATTGATAAACTTTGAAAAAAAATGAAATAAAGTTTTTCTGCTATTTTTAAATGAGATAAATTTTACGGGATGCCATATTGATTTAATGTTAGTCATTATTATAACCTTAACAGTTGATTTTTTGTTTTATAATATTTCCTTTCCAGAAAAATAATAATTACTGTTTTTTGATAAAAAAAATATTGCTATTTTTGGAAGACAGTGTGCTGTATCCTTTTCTTCTAACCATTCTAACCATATTTTAACTTTATGCAGCAACGTAATGTACTATACATAACGTACTATTCGATACGTAACGTACTATTCGATACGTTAATGTGATACATTTCGTTTTCGCATTATATTTGCTGGGATTTAAAGTTGATATAAATTCACATTGTTTTAATGGTTAACTAATTTGAGATCACTTATTTTACAAATACTCAGATAACGAGTTTTATAATTTAATATGCGTCTGATTATTATTTTTTCCAATATAATTTGTATGCGTCCGAGTATTTTTATTTGATTCCTGATTTTCTTTCTCTAAATTATTTGGTTGTTTTTTTCGTGGCCATCAATGGAATATGTTATTTCATCTACCACTACTACTAATACTCATTATTATCCTACAGCATTCTCTGAACCTTCTTCAACTTCTATCTTACCAATGTTTTGAAGTTGGAAGTCATAAATAATAATTTGTCAATTAATTCTTCTGAACGAGAATGTGATATATGCTCGCTGCATAATTAAACGCATTTAAATAGATTGTTACTAAATGCTAAATTACATAAAAAATATCACAATTCGTTTAATACATTTAGCATTTTTTGTATTATTGACACGTCAAATATCTATACAAATGTTTGATTCTTATTTAATTAATACATTATTTTTGTATCAGAAAATATAAATATCAGTTTTATAATGCATAAAAAAAAGACAAATGTGCAAATTATTTATCTAAAAACATGATAAATGGGCTCACTTTTTGAACATATTTCAGACAAAAATATTGATAAATAACTTCTATAAATTTATATATAAGTGATAAATTTCTAAATCTTTTTTTGATAAATTTATAAATCCCACGTAGAAATTGTTCAGAAATATTAATTGGAAAAGATCCTCTTAATTCTTTAAAACAAGCACAATTTATTTCGTTTTTTCCAAAGTTAAGTTAAAAATCATAAAATTTTTTTAAAAAAACATAACCATTTTAAAAATATACTCATTTTATAAACAATTAAGTTTTTTAATTTATTTAATAGATTAAATTATAAATAATTTTAATAATAAAATATAACGAACAAAATTTCCTAAGTTGTAGTTTTCTTATTGAAAATTTCATAATAAATAATTGAAAATATTTTATTTGTGGGCTTTTCGTACCCATCATAATTATATGACTTAACTAAAATAAAATTATATTGTTCACTCCTTCGAACCACCTTAGATATCTTTACTCTGCTAAGAATTTAATTTTGAATATTACCATTTTTCAATGAGAAAATGAAACTATCATTTGTTTCCATATAAACACCAGAATTACCCCCTACATTAAAGGATTATAACCACCAAGAATTTCATCAGTTCCTAACTTTTTTGATGTTCATAATTAAAACTGCGTATTAATTAATGATTCTTTAATAGGTGTTCAGATTGATGAATTTCACGACCTTTCAGATCGTAAAATTCGAGTGCATGATCGCGAGAGCGAGCGACCATGACAAATATCCCAAAAAGTTTGTGGGGCAAATCCATCTCTACTTCCTCGTAAAAACCTTCAATAATAAGATATCGAAGTTCCGAATCCTTGCCCATTTGATTTATTTTGACAATATTTGAACTAATAAGATTAATACAATGTGCGATACAACGCACATTGCTCCCTAGTTCATATCCATACTATTCTACACGAAAATTAACTGATAATTCTGAAAATTCATATACCAATGTGACCATGACAAATATCCCAAAAAGTTTGTGGGAAAATCCATCTCTACTTCCTCGTAAAAACATTCCACCTAGCTTTTTATTCTTCAATAATAAGATTTGGAAATTCCAAATCTTTGCACATGAATTCTATAACAGAATTCCATAGCTCATAACGAAAATTAACTGAAATTCATATGGATAATTTGTTGAAGAATAAGAAATAGGTTCAAAATCAACCCAGGAGGAAATTTCTGCTGCATGTTCATCAGTAATAATACTGTGAAGTAGCTAGAATTGGAATTTTTTTTTACATATTTAAAATCTTTCGAGGTGGTAATACTGTTGAAGAGATTGGTTTGTTAGGTGACGTGATATCTAAACATAGTTTCGGTTCAAAAAGTTGTTGATATGGAAAAAAGCTTATCTAATATATTATTACCCGAAATACTAAAATATCTAATATGTGGAAGGCACTGTTTCCCATTGAATAACATAGTCCCAGATTTTACCTTCCTCTAATTGCAAGTCATTCCATATAAGAAAAATAATTAGTGCTTATTAAGGAAGAGAAAGAAAATTTTCTGACTCAAAAATAGTATAGAGATACTTGACGATATAATATTATTGCAAAAGTCTTGAATTGATAACTTGTCTGGTAAACTTGAGTAAAGTTTAATCTTAACCAAGAAGCATTGTTACTAACAAGATGAGTTTAAAGGTGTTCAGAAAGATCTCTAATTTTTTTTTTCCAATGAAATTATTCCATTAATAAATAATATAAAAATATTGTTATTTATTAATTTATGAAAACATTAATGAATTGATGAATTTATACTTACTTGATAATTGCATTGAATATTTTTGATACTTTATGATTTTCATTGAATTTATTTTTAAAAATAGGACCGCGGGAGATTTGATTATTATATGTTTCGCCAATTTCAATTGCCACATTATAGTCAACAGGGTCTTAAAGAATTTATGTAAGAACGTTTCAGTGTGTTGAAATTTTTTAAGAACGTTAGTTATATATTTGCGAAAAATTATCATCCCAGTGTGTAAGGCTACGTTGATAAAACATCGGGTAGGCTTACCAATAATCCATAGCAATACTTGCAATTATTTGACCCAAGTAGATACGACTCAAGTTATAGTTTGGTGGTTTGGTGTTCGAGTACACTGAACAATATGTACAATGTGTACAATATGTACCATATATTACATATGGTACATATGATATGTACCATATGTAACATATTTAGAAATGCACCAACCCGAGTTAAGGGGATCACATGATAAACCCGTTACACCGATTTCGTGGTTTGCTTTCTTCGTGTAAAATTAAAAAAGAAACAAAATGGTTTAATAGTGAAAATATATATGTAATCTTATGAGAAGAATAAAGTCTTCTGTGTTTATTTTTATTATAACAAATAGAAAAATTATCATTACATGTTTTTATCAATTTATCAAATTGTATCATTAGTAAAGAAATATCATATTCTTCTTCCTCTTCCCCCATTATTTCCTCTCGTTTGAGCAATATCAGTAATTGCAATTTGGTTATATTTCTTGTTCTTAACAGTTATATATATTTTACGTTAGAAGAATTTCTTGATGATTATTGTTTGTAATCTTTGAATCTTTGAATACCAATATCATATACAGTTAATAACTAATTATTCTTTATTACAGAATTCAAATATTAGATGTTCTAAAAAGAATTTTCAGATTTAAAAATATTAACTAAAAAATGTATAAGTTTCCAAATTTTTCCTTTTCGAGATTGAACGGGAACACCAAATTACAAATTAACATATTTGTTCTTTTTCTAGTTGTGTAGCCTTAATTTTTAATTATTTGCTGGAATTCTATATTTTGTTTCACAAATTTATGCCAAAAGTTTCAAGTGCTTCATCATATGCAAAGAAATATCGGGCTTGCCAAAGCGTCACAGATCAAACAGAAAATTTTTTGGCAGAAAGATTTATAGATGATTTGCGCGGACAACTTGTAAACACAAATAGGCAATCCGATTTTTTAACATGTGTAAAGTAAAAATCATTTTTTAACGTGACATGTAAATTAAATATACTCTATACGTAGCTATCCCATTGAAAATACAGATATCAACTTTATAATTTCATGTCGCAAGACAATGGGATAATGAGTATAAGTTAGGTGGTTGGGATCAACAATGGAGTTCTCAATGTGAAGAGAAAATGGAAAAAAGGACCAGGAAATGGTATAAGAAAATATTTTTTAGGTATAATTATTATTTTGAACATCTTCCTAATAAACTACAATCTTAATATTTAGGACAATGATAAAGTCCCAAAGCAGATGAGAATTGATGACGATGTCCCCTCAGCAAGAATTGACTTTGAAAACTTCACAATCAATAATTGAAAAATTTTACATCTGTTCTTATGGGTTTTTCATACGAGACACTATTACAAGACCAGATTTATTACCCACGGTAAAATTAGATTGATCACTGTTCATATAAAGATGACCACTTCCAAAATTAGGGCCATAAGAGTTTTGTAGAGATTTAGCATAATAATATAATGCAATTTTAGGTTCTTTTGCTCTACTGAGAATTGAATTTTGAATATTACCATTTTTCAATGAGAAATTATCTTTCGTTTCCCTATAAACACCAGAAGTATTATTATCCCAAATTAAAGGATTATAACCACCCAAAATTTCATCAGTTCCTTTGACTTTTATAATAACTACTGTACCAGCGTGACCATGGCACATGTTCCAAAATGTTCGTGGGGCAAATCCATCTTTCCTCGTAAAATTAACTGAAATTCGTAGGGATAATTTGTTGAAGGATAAGTAGTATTTTTACGATCAATCCAGGAAGATATTTCTGCAGCATGATCATCAGAAATAATTGTTGAAAAAGGTTCTTTTGAACGAGCAGGTAATTCAGGAATCAAAACTGTTCTTGCTGGTAAAACAACACATTTCTTTGATTGATTAGGAGATAAGAAATGATGCATTAAATCTTTCCAGAGTTGTTTATCAAGAATTTTCTTGTAAGGTTCTACTTTTTTCAAGATATCATCACCAGAAATATGAAAATATCTAATATATGGTAAGCAATGTTGGAGAGTAGTCTTCAATGTTAAAAAATTATCCTTATTCCATTCATCAAGGTTGGCAGGAAGAGTAGGATTTTGAGCAATTCCCCATTTGATAACATATTCCCAGATTTTGGCTTCTTCTACTTGTAAATCATCTCGTTTGAGAAGAGAGATCAAAGCAGCTTCTTGGAGNCCATGGCACATGTTCCAAAATGTTCGTGGGGCAAATCCATCTTTCCTCGTAAAATTAACTGAAATTCGTAGGGATAATTTGTTGAAGGATAAGTAGTATTTTTACGATCAATCCAGGAAGATATTTCTGCAGCATGATCATCAGAAATAATTGTTGAAAAAGGTTCTTTTGAACGAGCAGGTAATTCAGGAATCAAAACTGTTCTTGCTGGTAAAACAACACATTTCTTTGATTGATTAGGAGATAAGAAATGATGCATTAAATCTTTCCAGAGTTGTTTATCAAGAATTTTCTTGTAAGGTTCTACTTTTTTCAAGATATCATCACCAGAAATATGAAAATATCTAATATATGGTAAGCAATGTTGGAGAGTAGTCTTCAATGTTAAAAAATTATCCTTATTCCATTCATCAAGGTTGGCAGGAAGAGTAGGATTTTGAGCAATTCCCCATTTGATAACATATTCCCAGATTTTGGCTTCTTCTACTTGTAAATCATCTCGTTTGAGAAGAGAGATCAAAGCAGCTTCTTGGAGGGATGTAAAATCTTCAACATCAAAAATAAGACTAGGATACTTCACAACAATATCATTGCAAAAATTTTCTAAATCTTTAAAGTTATTATTAATAAAAATTTTACGATATGCAATCGAAAAGTGTGTTTTTAGTCAAGAAGCTTTATCATTAATAAGAATAATTTCTAATTTCTTGGATAATTCTTCAAGCTCAAATTTGTTAGCTGCTAACATCAAGTCAAAAATAATTCTTGTTTCAATATTTTCTAAATTAAAAATACCACCATAAATATATCTGTATAATTTAAATAGCAATAATTAAATTATTATTAGTGAAGTCATAATATTATTTTAATTTTTAAATTATTACAACTTACTTGAGAATAATATCAAGAATTTGAGCAGAAATTTCAGGTTTAATAATTGTTTTGATATTATTTTCATTTGGATTAATAGTATCCAATTCTTTATAAAAATAAGGTGACCGACATTTAATTATGTTAGAGTGTGCAGTAAATTGTTTCTTACCTTCAACTTCGATAATTACATTGTAATAATCTTTGTCATTAAGAAGCTTTGTAAAATTTTGAGATAGTTTATCAAAAAATTTTAATTCCATTTTTTTTGTGGGTTGTTTAGTATAAAAAACAAAATACGAAAGAAAGAAAATTGATGAATGGTATAAATTAAAGATGATTTGAACCCCAAAGAGGTCTTGTTAACAATGATGTAATTTGATCATTTGACTTCCAACCACATTTCTTGTAATAATCTAAAAAATAATTTGCTAGATAAACTAATTATTTTTCAGAGAAGATTTTTTCGTATTCAATTGATATATAGTAATAAACGCGTGAAACTATTGTTAAATAAATATTAAACATCTTTCCTTGTTTATTTCTCAAATATATTAGTAAGTGATGCCATAAATAATTATGAATTTCGATTTTGACTTACGCAAATTTAAATGTAATAAAATATACGATGATTTTTTTATGTAGAAAATGTGATTCCTTTACACAAAGAGATCAATAGACTTTTTATTTCTTGCAATTTATATGAATCAACTTCATTTTTTCATAAAATTTTTGATATAATTAAATCATCGATACAACTTCAATATAATAAAATACAAAGAATAAAGAAATTAATATTTCTTAAAAACTAAATGTTCATGTTCTCTTATTAACTTTGAAAACTTCATAATCAATAATTGAAAATTCTCCATTCGTTCTGATAGTTTTTTCGTATCTGTTATAATCAAAAGACGCAGATTTATTATCTATAGTAAAATTCGATTGATTACTGTTCATATAAAGATGACCACTTCCAAAATTAGGGCCATAAGAGTTTTGATAAACATTATGATAATACAATAATGCCTTTTTAGGTTCTTTTACTCTGCTGAGAATTGAATTTTGAATATTACCATTTTTCAATGAGAAAATGAAACTATCTTTTGTTTCCCTACAAACACCAGAAGTATTATTATCCCACATTAAAGGATTATAACCACCCAATATTTCATCAGTTCCTTTGACTTTTATAATAACTACTGTACCAGCGTGACCATGGCACATGTTCCAAAATGTTCGTGGGGCAAATCCATCTTTGCTTCCTCGTAAAATTAACTGAAATTCGTATGGATAATTTGTTGAAGGATAAGTAGTATTTTTACGATCAATCCAGGAGGAAATTTCTGCAGCATGATCATCAGAAATAATTGTTGAAAAAGGTTCTTTTGAACGAGCAGGTAATTCAGGAATCAAAACTGTTCTTGCTGGTAAAACAACACATTTCTTTGGTTGATTAGGAGATAAAAAATGATGCATTAAATCTTTCCAGAGTTGTTTATCAAGAATTTTCTTGTAAGGTTCTACTTTTTTCAAGATATCATCACCGGAAATATGAAAATATCTAATATATGGTAAGCAATGTTGGAGAGTAGTCTTCAAAGTTAAAAAATTATCCTTATTCCACTCATCAAGGTTGGCGGGAAGAGTAGGATTTTGAGCAATTCCCCATTTGATAACATATTCCCAGATTTTGGCTTCTTCTACTTGTAAATCATCTCGTTTGAGAAGAGAGATCAAAGCAGCTTCTTGGAGTGATGTAAAATCTTCAGCATCAAAAATAAGACTAGGATACTTTACAACAATATCATTGCAAAAATTTTCTAAATCTTTAAAGTTATTATTAATAAAAATTGTACGATATACAAGAGAAAAGTGTGTTTTTAGCCAAGAAGCTTTATCATTAATAAGAATAATTTCTAGTTTCTTGGATAATTCTTCAAGCTCAAATTTGCTTGATGCCAACATCAAGTCAAAAATAATTTCTGTTTCAATATTTTCTAAATTAACAATACCACCATAAATATATCTGTATAATTTAAATAGCAATAATTAAATTATTATTAGTGAAGTCATAATATTATTTTAATTTTTAAATTATTACAACTTACTTGAGAATAATATCAAGANCATTTGATAACATATTCCCAGATTTTGGCTTCTTCTACTTGTAAATCATCTCGTTTGAGAAGAGAGATCAAAGCAGCTTCTTGGAGTGATGTAAAATCTTCAGCATCAAAAATAAGACTAGGATACTTTACAACAATATCATTGCAAAAATTTTCTAAATCTTTAAAGTTATTATTAATAAAAATTGTACGATATACAAGAGAAAAGTGTGTTTTTAGCCAAGAAGCTTTATCATTAATAAGAATAATTTCTAGTTTCTTGGATAATTCTTCAAGCTCAAATTTGCTTGATGCCAACATCAAGTCAAAAATAATTTCTGTTTCAATATTTTCTAAATTAACAATACCACCATAAATATATCTGTATAATTTAAATAGCAATAATTAAATTATTATTAGTGAAGTCATAATATTATTTTAATTTTTAAATTATTACAACTTACTTGAGAATAATATCAAGAGTTTGAGCAGAAATGTCAGGTTTAATAATTGTTTTGATATTATTTTCATTTGGATTAATAGTATCCAATTCTTTACAAAAATAAGGTGACCGACATTTAATTATGTTAGAGTGTGCAGTAAATTGTTTCTTATCTTCAACTTCGATAATTACATTATAATCATCTTTGTCATTAAGAAGTTTTGTAAAATTTTGAGATAATTTATCAAAAAATTTTAATGCCATTTTTTTTGTGAATAGAAAAAAAGCGAAATACAAAAAATTGATGTATGCGCAACCTATGAAAATAATTATGGAACGATGGGTGATACAACAATCCTTGCTAGTCACCTGATCATTCCCTTTTGGTAGTGTTTTGCCATGAAATCAGCGCATTCGCATGATATAACCTAACCACGCAGAAACGGAAAAAATGACAGCTAACAATAATAATTGTCGATCTGCGTGGGGCAGGTTATATCCTGAAAAATCATGCGATTAATTCGGCATTCTTATCTTTAATTACTGCTTTTTTTTTATTTAGGTTCAATCAAGTTTCGGAAATAGGGCGCATCTCCTGAATAAATTATTATGAATTACTGTTTTTTCAAATTTTCATATTATGCCACATGATATTAGATTTGACGGATTGGAAGATTAAAAAGAAAGTTGGAATTTTTTATTATTATTTACATTCATCGATTTTCTTATTATTTATTTTTACGATCACCCCTTAATGTGTTGCGTCTGTTAGTAGTCATGGCTGAATGTTATTTCCTATCATTTATTACAAAGTCTCTTTCCAATTCATCACGAAAGCATTTTCCGTCTCATCTTTTTTCTCAGTATGGGAATGTCTTTCATCATGAGCATGCCTTGGGGGAATATAGATTGTGGTGATATTTAGCTGGGGTTTACATTAAAGTATAGATGTTGCCCAAATTTTGGATTTGTGATTATATAGTATTTGGGATTTGAAATTTGGCACTATATTAATAATTCGGGATTTGGCATTTTGAAAATAATGTATACATTAAATATTGAAAATGCGATTTCTCAGATACATCATCGTTGTTTTTTATTACCTATACAGTAAATTCATGTATTTTGATCTGCTGTAGACACATTAGAAAGTGAGAGTTAGAAATTTATTGTCCTGAATGTAATGAAAGTTTCACTGAACATTATCTTTTCATGAAACACTATGAAAAATGTCATTCACATAAATGTAAGCATAGAGATTAGAACAGCCTAATCCTTTGCCATGTATATAATGAAAATCAAAATTTTCACCAGTATCTTTTTCAATACACCTGAATAAATTCTCAAATAAATTTTTATGTGCTTTAGCTGTTTCAACATTAGTAAATATTCAAACAAAGGTTAAAGTATATAATTAATAATAATAAATAAGTAATTAAAAATTAATTAAAATCAAATATCATAAAAAATCAATAGAATTCAATTTACTTTTTTGTACTTGAGATGAATATGCAAAAACTTTCCATTCATTTGTTTTACCATGAATTCTTTTAAAAACCATATCAATTTCAAAATATGTTAATTCTGAAAATGCTTTGAGTTATTGACAAAACAATATATTGGCCATTTTCAAGAAAACTGTACTTTTTATATATAAATCGCATACACATAAAGTTTTCAAATTGTAACGAAAATTACTTGGTTCTGCACTCTATACATGTTGTCAAATGCAATTAAAATTACAAAAAATTGGAATTGGGTCATATGAAAATTGACACAATTGATGCAATTGACACAATTACATAGATACAATTAAATTTCGGTAATTGAGTCAAAAGTTCTTTACTTTTGACAACATGTATACTGCACTCATTTCATGTTTCATAAATTTATATCCTATTCACAAATCGGCCAAAAATCTCCCTGCCTATTCACGAATTGGCCACAAATCTCCCTACCTATTCACAAATCAGCTACAAATCTCCTGCCTATTCATGAATCAGCCACAAATCTCCTGCCTATTTGCGTCAAAAATTTTGCCTGTCTTTGTTCATTCAACCAGTGATAGTGATAAGTCTTTTCAATGTAATGATAAATTTTAGATTGATTGTTTAATTGTCACTTATTTGTTTTCCACTTAGATAGGTTTTAATGATTATAATTATAAAAAAAATATATAAAAAAATATAAATTTATAAATTTTAATTCTTTTTAATTATTTAAACATATCATTATACTTTTCTTGCTGTTAAATCTGGAATATGTTCATTGTCAATTATTTTTGAACTTTTTATATTATAAGGTGTTTTTTGAAGAGGATGATTATCTGTGCCACTGAAATTATTACAATAAATGAACTATCCTTTAAATTTTCTGGAATTATATAATAAACATGTCTTCTTATTTATTATTACTTTAACAATTCGATTTCCAATTTTATGTTAAATAGAAATAATTTAATTATTAAGTAAATTGTTAAGATTATTAATTAAAATTGCTTACGGCAAGTATCAGTCGTGTATTATTTACCATAAAACATTCATTCTCCTTATTATACATAATTATATTATTGTTTAAAAAAACTTACTTCAAAATCAATACAACTAGCATGATAAGAATATTCAATAAACATAGTTTCTAACAATTCCAAATCAATATATTCTTTTTTGATGACACAGAACCAGTGATCTTTATAAATAATAAATTAAAAATATAACTATAATATATTAATAAAATAAATGAAATTATTAATTTGTCTATGATTTATTGCACAGATAATTTATTATGTGTATATACAGAGTAAAATTAATGCTTCAAGGATTTAAGATTAGGACAAACCAGTAGCCAATCAGGAATAAATATGACAAAAATAAAAATCGATTAATTTTGAAAAAAAAATCTTGAAATGGAAATTATGAAATTATCTTCCGAATATATAAATGTTGGTTGTAATAAAACTCCTCAAGTAGCTGCTTGGGCAAAAGATGGATTAGTTGCATTTGGAGCTCATAATTATGTCGCATTATATTATCCTGAGGTATATATCACTAATAATAATAATTATGAATTATTTAATTATCTATTTTTTATTTTTTAAAAAAAATTTTTTATATCCATATATAGGATCCTAATTCTAGAGGAATAATTGCGACACTCACTGGACACAAAGGTCGAGTGAATTGTGTCAACTTTATAAATAGAGGTAAAAAATTAAAATAATTAGTAATGTCGTCAACTATGAATAAATTATATAATAATATATATATATATTTTTTTAAAATTAACTTTGAATTAAAAGGAGATGAATTCAATCAAACAAATATCGCAATAATTTCAGGTTCTACAGATAAAACTGCTAGGATTTGGAAAAAGACACAAAATGAAAAAGTAAAAAAAAAAAATTGTTTTATTTCTCGCTATACATAATAACTATACATAATAAATTCATATTTTATTAAAAAATAGTGGATAAATTCAGCAATTTTAGATTCCCATGAAGGTTCAGTTAATACAATTGGAGTAATTCAAGCAAAATCAATTATTGTAGAAAAAGATTTAATTGTTACTGGATCTTCTGATGGTATTGTAAAAGTTTGGGAAAGAATCATAATTGATGATGTTAAAGGTATGTGCATGTGAATAAACAATAATAAATAATTTAATAATAATAATAATAATTTATTCTTATAAAAATATCTTTTTTTTTTATTATTATTAAAAGATACTGTAACTTGCATTCAAACAATTAATCTTGAATCAAAGTATCCAATGGGTTTAGCTTTATCATATCTTCCAGAATCAAAAGGTATCAATTATATTAATTATATATTTTAATTATAAATATATTTAAAATGTAAATACATATTAATTAAAATTATTTTTTTTTAATAATAAAGTTCCAATTCTAGCAATTGGAGGTACTGACAAAAAAATATTTTTATATATTCAAAAAAATGGGCAGGTAAGTTTTTTATTATTATTGTTATTATTTTTATTTTTGAAGATTATTTTTTTATTAAAATAGCAAATTATTATTATTATTTTATATATATAGTTTATTAAATCATTATTATATTTTTTCATCTAGTTTATTAAATCATTATCACTTCAAGGACATGAAAATTGGATCAGGTCTTTATCCTTTGCTACTTATGTATCTCCTTCTCAAATATCAATGAGTACAATAATGAATGATGATGATGAAAGTTCAACAACAAAAATTAAGCAACAATATAAATTAAATGATGGTGATTTATTATTGGCAAGTGCATCACAAGATAAATATGCCAGATTATGGAGAATTTCTTATAATTATAATGATGATGATGATAAATCAAATAAAGAAGAAAAGAATATAGAAAAGAATGTAGATAAAGGAAAGTTAAATTTGAAAGAATTATTACAAGGATTACAAGATAATAATAATATGTAAATATATGTGAATGGTTTTTATTTCAACAACTTTTTTTTAAATAAAAAAAGCAAACTAATTATATAATATTTATTTTTATCTTTTTATTTAATTGTTATTTTTTAGTTCCAGCAAAAAAGTCCAATTAAGTACAAAAGCTCATATAATAGAAATTGATGATCAAAATAATACTAAGTAATAAAATTTACCATGCTAATAATTTTATTATTTAAATCTATTTTTATAAATATTTTATATAATAATTTAATATTTATAGAAAAAATTATTCAGTAATGTTTGAGGCATTACTTATGGGACATGATGATGGGGTATATAGTGTTTGCTGGCATCCACCATTAATTATTAAAGGTAAAGAATAATTTAATGTAAAAGGAAATTAATTTTGAATATAATAACATAATAAATGTAATTACAATTTTTATAAATTTTGTAGATGAGAATGATAACTTTAAATATCATCAACCAATGTCAATTCTTACTTCTTCATCTGATAAATCAATGATTATTTGGAAACCTGAACTTGAAACAGGTGTTTGGGTAAACTTGGTAAATATTATTATTCAAATTATTATTTTATTATTTTATTATTTATTATTTTATTATTTTATTATTTTGTTATTTTGTTATTTTGTTATTTTGTTATTTTATTTTGGTTATTATTCTATTATTTAATTATTATTATTTTTGGTTTATTTTATTTATATTGATATTGAATACAACTAACAAAGCTAACTGCTTTAATATTTAGGTACGAGTAGGAGAAATTGGTGGGAATACATTAGGATTTTATGGAGGATTATTTGGTCCAAAAGGAAATTACATTATAGCACATGGTCACACCGGTGCTTTTCATTTATGGAAGAATGTAAATTATGATAATATTAATAATAATAATAATGAAGATTATAATCAAAATTGGCAACCTCAAGTATCAATAAGTGGACATTTTAATTCTGTTCTGGATATTTCATGGAATCCAACATTTAAATATCTTGTATCTGTAAGGTATTATTAATTATTATTATCTATTTTATCATCCTATTGCATTTTATTACATTCTATTCCATTATATTCTATTATACAATTTAATTTATAATTGATATATATATATATAAATAGTCTAGATCAAACAGCAAGATTATTTTCCACATGGAATCGTCAAATTGATTATTCAAATGAAAACAATAAAAATAACACAGAAAATATTATTACAACATGGCATGAGATAGGACGTCCACAAATTCATGGTTTTGATATTCATTGTCTATCGTTCGTGGATCAATGGAAATATGTTAGCGGATCCGATGAAAAGGTTATTTTCTCTTTCTTTGGATTTAAAATTTATCTAATACCCAATGCTATTAATATATCTAATCTATTAATATGTCCATTAGATCGTGAGAGTTTTCGATGCACCAAAAAATTTTGTAAAATCATTGGCAAATATAACCAGAGAAAATGATAATAATAATAATAATAATAGTTTGGAAGAATTGGTTTGTTTCATTTTATTCATTGTATCAAAGTTGATTATTAAAAAAAATATCCATAATAATATCTAAAATTTAATATATAAAATCTAGGGATCTCGTCCAGTGGGAGCAAATCTTCCACCATTAGGGTTATCCAATAAAGCAATATTTAATTCAGATATAGAAAATTCAATGGAATCATATCAAGAAGAAGAATTTTTAGATCGAAAGATTCCAGGGCATACATCTTTATCTACTTTGAATACTTTAAAAATATTGGATAAACCACCTTTGGAAGAACAATTATCGCAAAGTACTTTATGGCCAGAAGTCGAACAATCGTAAGTTAATAATTATTTTAATAAATTAAATTAATGATGTGATGCTAAAAAATTTCATTAAATATTTTTTTTATTCATTCATTAGGTATGGACATGGATATGAAATTATAAGTGTAGGTGCAAGTCATGATGGAAAATATGTGGCTAGTGCATGTAAAGTAAGTTTTTTTTTCTTTCTTTATTTTACGTATTTTTTTAGAATTATTATATTTTATTAATATACATAATAATATGTAAATATAGGCAACAACAGCCGAACATGCAATAATTCGTTTATATAATACAAAAACGTGGAAAGAATTTTCAAATGGTACTTTGGAATCACATTCTTTAACAGTTACAAAAATAAGGTTTTCGCATAATGATAAATGGATTTTAAGTGTTTCTCGGGATAGATTATGGTCATTATTTGAAAGAACTGATGATGAAGGTATGAAATTATTTTAAAGAAATTATTGCCGTTATTTTATTTATTTTATTATTATTATTATTTACGTAATTGTTGTATTAATGTTATTATTTGATTCAGTGACACCATATAAGTTGATAGCAAAGAATAAATCACATGCACGCATAATTTGGGATTCTTCTTGGAGTCATGATGATTTATTATTTGCTACTGCTTCAAGAGATAAGACTGTAAATAATCATCTGATTATGATTATTATTTATTATATTATTATTTATTATATTATTATTTATTATATTATTGAATTATTATATTATTATTAATTATATTATAATTAATTATTGTAATTATTCTTGTATAGATAAAAATATGGAAACAAGAAGATAAAATTAATAATTGGAAATGTATTACAACCATAAAATTAAGTGAAGCCGTGACAGCAATTGATTTTGCTCCTAAATTTATTGGAAAAGAAAGGTACATTTAGACTGATATCATATTGATATCATACTGAAATTAGATTGAAACATTATACACATTATCATTTATTTATTTATTTGGTTTAGATATTTTATGGCAGCTGGATTAGAAAATGGAAAAATTTTATTCTTTATTTCAGAGATTGAACAAATAGATAAATGGAGTTTGGTAATGGATGTGGACAAAGAGTAAGTGTTAAACTTGAATTATTTTTGTTTCTTTTTTAAATTTAATTAAATTTAAATTATTGTTTCTTTTTTGATATATTAGTAATTGCCATGTGGCAAGTGTAAATCGTCTTGTTTTAAGTGAATTCTCGAATTCGACTGAAAATAATAAAATAAAATTAAGATGTGTGAGTTGTGGATCAGATTATTGTATTAAAATATTAAATTTAGAGATTTAGTAATATAATTTAATAATTTAATAATTTAATAATTAGAATTAAAAATTACTTATTTAGTTATATTTATTTGTATATTATGCGATTTCTACTTGTTTACAGTAATTTGATTTGCATGCATGTTACATTTTACTATAACTATTTTTTATTATGTATCAGGTGTATAAAATATAAAATATAAAATATCATAATAAATATAAAATATCATAATATTATCAAATACATCAATAAAATATTTCGTCAATTACCAAAGACCACGCAACGTATCTTTTTTTAAGTTTTTTTTTTAGATATTAAAAAATGCTAGCATTAAAACTTTATGTATATTCATTCATATTGAAGAATACTTATAGTATACGTATAATTTATATATAATTGTATTTATAACTAAACCAAAGAAAGATTAAACTAAATGAATGAGATCAACTTAAAAACATCAACTTAAAAACATCAACTTAAAAAACTAATGAAAAATCGTATGAATTGCCAACTTCGTTTACGTTTACAATATATATTTTTTGCGCGTACGTCATCATCCAAATCTTAAGTTGACAAGAGATTCAATTGTGTATCTGAGGTCACTATGAGATCACATTATGTTTCATGCAAAAAAACAATAACTTTTATATGTATATATATATATGTACATGTATATGATATCCAAAACTATAAATAAGGTGGATAATCGATAATAATCTTTCATCTTTTTCTCTTTCTTTCATTTTTTCAACTTTACAAAATTTTATCCCATAATTAATGAATAGGTAGTTTTCCAAGTTAAAAAAAAAATAATAACGAATAAACTTTTATAACATATTTTGTTTTATTAAAATATCTTTAACTATAAAAGTTTTAAAAAGTTTAAAAGCTATCTTTACGTGTAAATATGAATGTTCCTAAAGATGCTCATGCCTTTCCTTCAAAGAATTTACCTTTTCGTCCATGGAACGCGCGAGCATTAGAATTAAATGTTGAAGTAATTATATATTATATATGTTAAATTTTGTTATTAATTATTTGTTATCTGCGTGATTTTTACTTAATAATCGCGTTAAATCATTCATCTTTAAATAATTTATCTTTAAAATATCATCATTTTTAAGGTTGCGGATCCATTATCTCCTAAACCAAGTGACCCACGTCGGCACATACCACCAATATCAAAAATTCGTGGAAGTCATCATCAAAATACCAATGTAGGCACTACTTCTGATTCTTTTATTAATACTATCCCTATCACTACCATAACCACTACAACAACAGAAGAAGTAAATTTAATGGATACATCTGAAGAAATTGGTGAAAGTTCTTCTCGTGACGCGAATAAATTCAATGTATTTTCATATATATTTTAATTTAAAAAAAAAAAAATAATAATAATAACAAATAATGGATTTTAAATGAAGATCGATCTTTTCTTTTTTGGTAGATCGTACTACCACCATATCCTATTATTAGTCCAGAAGTTCAACATAAAACTGTTTTAAGAAATGATTTTCAGGTGGATAGTGAAAAGGTTATTATTATTTTTTATTATTATTTATATTATTTATTCATTATTATTACTTATTATTATATTTATTATTATTATTATATAAATTTAGTTCAAGAGAAGACAACCATGGGTTATGGACAATTCTGTAATTTGATTTTGATTTTGATTTCGATTTTTTTATATTTCGATCAATCTAATATTAATTTTGTTAACTTTACTAACTTTATGATCAATTTATATATAGTCAATAGAAATTATGTCACCAGATATTCCGAAAATCGAGAGGTATACATATAGTAAAAAAAATTATTAAATTAATGATTATCGTGTTTACTAATTTAGTAATATAATTTAAAAATTATCGATAGTAAACATTCAAATTTATGTGAATTGGTCAGAGAAGCTTCTTTTACTACCAAGGATTATACTACTAATACTAATAAAGATTGTCGGGGACGAGGGAAACCTGAATTAGTCAGAGAAGCTTCCTTTGTTAACGGTTGGGGGCGAGGAAAACCCGAAGTAGTCAGGAATACTACTACTATTACCACTACTAAAGATGGTTGGGGACGTGAGAAACCTGAATTAGTCAAAGAGGTTTCTTTTATGAATACTACTTCTAATGGTGGTTGGGGATGTGAGAAACCCGATATAGTCAAAGGAGTTCCTTTTGTGGATATTACTGCTGAAGATGGTTGGGGACAAAAGAAACCTGAATTAGTCAAGGAAGCTCCTTTTAAAGATGGTTGGGGACGAGAAAAGCCTGAATTGGTCAAGGAAGCTCCTTTTAAAGATGGTTGGGGACGAGAGAAACCCGAATTAGTCAAGGAAGCTCCTTTTAAAGATGGTTGGGGACGAGAGAAACCTGAATTAGTCAAGGAAGCTTCTTTTAAAGACGGTTGGGGACGAGAGAAATCTGAATTAGTCAAGGAAGCTCCTTTTAAAGATGGTTGGGGACGAGAAAAACCTGAATTAGTCAAGGAAGCTCCTTTTAAAGATGGTTGGGGACAAGAGAAATCTGAATTAGTCGAGGAAGCTCCTTTTAAAGATGGTTGGGGACGAGAGAAACCTGTATTAGTCAAGGAAGCTCCTTTTAAAGATGGTTGGGGACGAGAGAAACCTGTATTAATCAAGGAAGCTCCTTTTAAAGATGATTGGGGACGAGAGAAACCTGAATTAGTTAAGGAAGCTCCTTTTAAAGATGGTTGGGGACGAGAGAAACCTGAATTAGTCAAAGCTATGAATACTACTGCTAAGAATGGTTGGGAACGAAAGAAACCTGAGTTAGTCAAGGGAACTTCTAAAGATTGTTGGGGACGAGAAAAACCTGAATTAGTCAGAGAAGTCTCTTTTAATGGTTGGGGACGAGAAAAACCAGAATTAGTCAGAGAAATTTCTTTTAATGATTGGGGACGAGAAAAACCCGAATTAGTCAGAGAAGTCTCTTTTAATGATTGGGGACGAGAGAAATCTGAAGTAATCAAAGAAGTCACTTCTACGGACACTATTACCAAGGATGCCTTGGGGCGAAAGAAACCTGAATTAATCAAAGAAACCTCCGTTAATACCAAGGATGATCGGGGACGAGAGAAACATGAATTAGTCAAAGAAGCCGTTTTTAAGGATGGTTGGGGAAGAGAAAAACCCGAAATAGTCAAAGAAATTTCTTTTATTGATATTATCACCAAGGATGATTGGGGACGAGAAAAACCTGAAATAGTCAAAGATGTTTCTTTTATGGATACTGCCACTAAGGGACGCGAGAAATCTGAACTAGTCAAAGATGTTTCTTTTGTTTCTATCAAGAATGATACCACTACCAAGGATACTATTACTACTACTACTACCACCGAGGATGATAGGAGCCGAGATAAAACTGAACGGAAACGGCGGCAATATGTCAATTTACTAGAATCAAAAAATATCAAAAAAGAAGTAAGATGGGATAATAATAATAATAATAATAATAATAAAAAGGAAAATATAAAATCAAATTGGAACTTAAGGGGTGCACCAAAAAATGTCGTCTTCGATACTACAACTATTCAAGATAATAAGTATATAGCGACTAGGAACATATCAAAAGGTAAAAATGGGATGTTAGTCGATTGGAATATGGAAAAAACACCAGAAAAAAGTAGAATAAAAGTAAATACAGAAAAGAACATTATTCTACGAAAAGAAAAATCTGATCTTATTGATCTTAACGAAGTTTTACCAACAAATAACTCTAATAACTTGAGAAATTACCGTCACCATCATTTATCCAGGAAAGGTGAAAAAGCTACTGGTATTAAACAACAACAACAAACAACAACAAAAACAACAACAATTAAATTACGGAAAATCAATTCTTATTCAATATCGGATACGAAAATGAAGTCTTCTTCAGCTTTTGAATCTAATCCGGATTTATCGAAGAATTTATCCCGAAATGATTCATTATTAGTATTTGATGGATCAAAGTTTGTACTTGAAAATAATATCACGAAAGAAGCCGAAACTTTAATTAATCTTGATGATAATTCGAAACAAGAAACTACCGTAAAATATGATGAAACAAAAAGATTCGAAGATTTAAAAACCATCGATTATACCGGATTCTTAAGTCAAGAATTAAGAAATGCAATGGTGGAGGCTAAAACACATAAACAAGAAACATCAAAATTGGTAAAATCTTTTTATTTATTGATTATTATTTTTATAACTATTTATTTCTTAAAATATTTATTATCTTTATTTTCTTTTATTTTCTTTTTGCATATAAGCCTTTTTTTGTAAAATCAGAAAGTTTTATTAAGGAATTTGATCCATTTCATAATTCATCTCGTCCGTCTCGTTCTTCTTTGCGTGATTCGTGATTCAAAATTCTATTATTATCATATAATTACTATTTTATTCTTTTTTTTACTTGAAAAATTTCTAATAATCTTGGTTTTGCTATTATAGTGTATTTTTCTTTTTCTCCTTTAAAAGTACAAATTGAATTAAAATAAAATAAAATTTTAAGGTCCGTAATATTTTGAAAATATCAAGCTTTACATACTATATTACTATATTACCTTCTTTTTTATAGAAAATTGTGTATGCGTTAGTTACGCTATGCGAAAATATTAATTGACATATTTTCGTAATACCGTTTTCGAAAAATGAATTCTTGATCAAGTAATCACCAATTCATTTGATATTTTTTTTTTAACTTCATAAAATTGCTGAACCGTCCAGAGCGGCTTTTCCATTTCTTTTAACAATAATGAATAATGAGAATTCTTTTTTTTAATACAAAAAAATTGCAATTTTATTAATTTTATTATAATTTTATTATACGATATTTTCATTTCTTACATTTCTTAAAATACATTCGATTAATATCTGACTAAAGAAAAAAAATCCGTATTCAGAGAACAATGATAAGCCTGAGCTTCGTTCAAAAAAAATTTTTTTTGATAATTATGAAAATTAAAAATAATAATAAGAGAATTGTAAAATAATTAATCTTTAAACGTGAATGCAAAAAATTCATCAAAATTTCTCAAGTTGTTTTCAAATCATACGTCGTTCTTTAAAAACTATAAATGATTCATAAAAATCGAGTATCTATTATTATTATTAAAATAAATCAAATTATTTTAATTTCAATATGTATTTTTATCTCTATCGAAAGAATGAAGAAGAAAGAATTCAAAATATAAAGTTACCTTTTGAGGACATAGTGGATTAGCATCATCATTCCAATGAATAGTCTTTACCCCATTTTTCCTTTAATAAATATTTATAATATTTCAATTAATGTATAAAAAACAATAATTAAAATAAAAGTAATAATAATAATAATAATAATAATAATAAAATTAATACCATCGAATAATAAGAAATAATTTCATTGTATTTTCATCTCGTTGAACAGATTCAATACATTCCACATATGGATCCCAATCTGTGGCAACATCCATATTATCCATAAATTCTTCTACTACTTTTTTACCTTCTTTACCTTTACCTTTTCTATTTTTACGTCTTTTATCTTGTTCACCTATACGTAATATTGGGAATGGTGCAAACATTCGGAAATCAATATCACATTCATTTTTATCTTCTCTAATTAACGTGATTTCATTCTGCATGTTGGTTTCCGAATTTTCCGAATTTTCTTCGGTGCTGGTTTCCTCAGTATCAATCTCCATATTATCAGTATTTTCAATATTTTCAATATTTTCAGCATTTTCAACATTTTCGATATTTTCAATATTTTCAACATTTTCAACATTTTCAATATTTTCAACATTTTCAACATTTTCAACATTTTCAATATTTTTAGCACCAACATTTTCATCGACAATATTTTCGTCAACAATAATTTCATCAACAATATTTTCGTCAATATTTTCCTGACTTGGTTCAACTACTACCACTGACACATATGGAAGATTTTCGATCGTGACAGCTTCAGAGTCAAGTGAATAATCATCTTGTATGTGAACAGATTCCACTTCAATGGTTTCTCGAACTACATTTGATAATTCATCAATGTATTCACTTGAATCATCATCGCCATCATCATCATTGCCATTTAAAGTAGTATCCGCCCGAAAATCTACGTTGTATCTTTCTTCATTAAGATTATTCGATTCGATAACAAGATCTGTATCATAAACATTCATTCGACTACTATTATTGCTTTCGCCTTTATCGATTCTGTGCGAAATGTCTTGAGTATTATCTATATTGCAAGATATACTACTAAATGTGACATTCATTGATTCCGCATGATCAACATCAGTATCCATTTGATGAGAATCTTTTTTTTCTACCTCTACCTCTTCTTCCTCGTACTTGGAAATATTTCCTTCGTGTTGAGATAGTTGAGATTTTTGTTCTAAAAATGGTAATTCCGAATTTAGAAAATTCCCATCGGCAGTATTTACATTTAAATGAAGATAATTTAGTGATTAAATCACCTTGACTAATATCATTTAGGTTCAGATCTGCGAAATCTTTATCAGTAATCTTCATACCCGAATCTTGTGATCCTCTGATTGATACTGATAAAGAATGATTCGATTCTAATAAGGAACTTGATTCTTCTGATATAATAAGCGAATCTTGTGATCTGAAATCATTTTCTCCACAACGTGATTTATCACCTGAATCTTCATTGTTAAAAGGATGAGGAAAACAAGATTTTCATTATCTCCATTATTAGATTATTATGATTATTAATAAAAAAAAAAAGTCTGCAGCCCATTACCATCTTGGGTTTCATTTTGGACAACAATATCCAAATATTGAGCAAGGGGATGATTAATTGTACGTAATTGAAATTGGCCAACTCGAATCCAGTAATTTTTAATGTGCTGACTGGAACTTTATAATAAAATATAGTTAACTAATAAAAACCACATGAAAAATGTATAAAAGTTGATAAGAATAATAAATTACAGGTTATAATCATTTTCATTTTTCCAATAACGATCGTGACCATTTTTGACCAAATATTCTAACTTTTTCTATAAAAAAAAAAAGTTAAAATAAATTCATTGAAATATGTTAAAAAAAAAAAAAAGGCTTAATTTTACGACATACTACATTAATCCAACGATGTCCAATAATTATTTCATCGTTACGGTCATTCCGATTTTCCGTATTTTCATATCTCTCTTTATTATTCTTTTCCTTACATATATCACTATGTCGTTCAATATCTACACTTTTTCTCGTATCCATTCGATTATCATTGGTAACTATGCTACTCACTAAGCCTCCTTCTCCCCCTCTTTCTCCTCTTACCCTTCCTTCACGGAGAACGATATTATTATTCTTTTTCACACTTTCAGTATAAACATTATGAACATTATCTATGATAGATATATCAGAACCAATAGTTCCATTTCTAATAATTGTACCAAAACTTTTGGGTGCATTCGAATTATTATTTAATATTTCTTTTATATTTCTTGAATTTTCAATATTTTCGATATTTTCGATACTTTCAGTTATTTTAAATGATCTACTTGCGTTATAATTATAATGATGAATTTCTGATGACTTGTTGGTATCATCATCATTACTAGGAGGAGAAATTTGCCGTGATGTAATTCTTTGTTCCACGGTTGAATTATTTTCATTATTATTATCATCATCATTTAATATAAAAGTACCAGAATCATGACTTGATAAAAGCTCAGTAGTAGTGAAGATATCTGTCGTGGTACGAAAATAAACATTTGTACCTTTAAGATTAGTTTCGACGAATATATCTTTAGTGGGTTGAGCCATTTTTGCGTTGCCAAATAATTATAATAATTAATAATAATTTAATAATAATAATAATTGTAATTTCTTTTATTTTTATTAAAAGATGATTTATTTATTTTTTATTCACCAATTCAATTTTTTTTTCTCGTTTTATTTTAAAAAATTATAAAAATCTAATATTTATGTCATCTCTAGATAGATCATAATGATATATTAATTAATATAAAATATATAATATAAAATGATTAATTGTAAAAATGACATAAAGTTATCTGACTTTGAATAATTTAAATGTAAAATAACTATTGTACACAATTTTCCCATTTATCCTTTCAGCATTAATATTATTTATTCGAGTGAGTAAAGAATTTTTTAAATTGTTTCTTTAATGTTGTGTTGAAAATTTTTCATCCTTCATTAGATCCTTTCCTAAATTATAATTAAATGATCGACAACAAATACGATAATAAATAAATACACTCTGCATTCAAGGAGTTGAGGGATGAGAAAATAATGAAATCGTTTATTGATGTTCCACCTCATTCCCATTTTCCAATTCAAAATTTACCATTTGGAATTTTTTCTACCGAAAAATTTGTAAATTCCAAAAATTCTTTATAAATATATTAATCAATTCACATAAAATTCATATATACTTACCAACAAATAATTTACAAAATACATTTTTATTCAATATTTTTTTTAGCCTTCACCTCGAGTTGGAGTTGCTATAGGTGACCAAATTTTAGATTTATCGTCCTTAACTTCATTATTAGAAGAAAATGTTCCTGAACTGAAAAATCTTTCCAATGTTTTTTCTGAGGTAATTTTATATGATATTTCAATGATATTTTTATGATACATTTTATTAAACTTTTCTCTTGTCGTCGGATATCCAATAAATTAAATGTAATTAAATGTTTAATTATTAGCCAACTTTGAATAAATTTATGTCATTGGGCAGACCTATATGGCAAGCAACTCGTAGATACTTACAACAAATTTTATCAGAAAATGATTCAACCTTACGAGATAATATTGAACTTAGACAACGAGCTTTAATATCACAAAAATTGGCAAGAATGCATTTACCGGCTAACATTGGAGATTTCACAGATTTTTATGCTTCCAAAGAACATGCTACTAATGTGGGTACTATGTTTAGAGGAAAAGATAATGCATTAATGCCAAACTGGTAATTATTATTATTATTATTATTATTATTATTATTATTATTATTATTATTATTATTATTATTATTATTATTATTATTATTATTATTATTATTATAATGATTATTATTATTGACTCGTTTAATTAATAAAAATTAAATTTATATTTTTCATATTATCAATTATATTTTTTTTTTTGATATCTTTATTTTCGTCGACATTTTTAAAAGGACTCATTTACCAGTTGGATATCATGGTCGATCCTCAAGTATTGTTGTTTCTGGTACAGATATCGTACGTCCCAGTGGTCAAATATCCCCCGGAAAAGATCAGCCACCAATTTTTGGTGCATCTAAAAAATTGGACTTTGAATTAGAAATGGTAGTTACTTTTTATATAGAATATGAGGATCACAATTAAATTTATTTAATAAATTTTAATATCTTCAAAGGCATTTTTTGTTGGTCCTGGTAATAACCTTGGTAAACCTATTCCAATTGAAAAAGCAACTGACCATATCTTTGGAGTAGTTTTGATGAATGATTGGAGTGGTATGAAATTTTATATATATATATATACACAGTATTTATTTATTTGTTTATTTTCATTTATTTATTCATTTTTTCTGAAACAAAGCTAGAGATATTCAAGGTAAGCATTTAAATCATTTAAATTATTTGGTTTAGAAAAATTTTCATTGTAATGATAATTATTTAATTTAAAAATTCTTTTATTTTCATTATCATTATTTGAATTATAGCTTGGGAATATGTTCCATTAGGTAATTAAAAATGTGAAATGATAAATAAAAATTTCTTTCCTAAAAAATCATCAGCATTCTTATTATTATTATTGCAGGTCCTTTTCTGGGAAAAAATTTTGGAACAACAATTTCACCTTGGGTTGTTACAATGGATGCATTGGAACCATTCTTAGTTGAAGGACCTAAACAAGTAAAAAATATTTTAAAAAATTATCTTTTTTATATTACTGAAATAATATAATTATTTATCTAAATGCAATATAGGATCCTACTCCATTAAAATATTTGCAAGATACTGGACCATCAGCTTACGATATTCATTTGGAAGTTAAAATGAAATGTAAGGAATTTTAATAACAACTTTCTTCAAATCCAAGATTTAAGTTACCTTAATTTATTGATTTCTTTTTTATTGATTTTATTGAATTTATTATTAGCAAAAGATTGTAAATCTCATGCAACCATTGCAAATTCAAATTTGAAATATATGTATTGGTCATTGAAACAACAACTTGTTCATCATTCAATAAATGGATGTAATATGAGACCAGGAGATTTATGTGGTACTGGTACTATTAGTGGTGGTCCTGATACTATTAATAGTAATTCTGTAAGTTATTTTTTTTACTCATTTTTCTTTTTAATTTATTTTATAATATTTAGATTATATATATAATACACTTGACATAAAACAAATAATTTTTTAATATTATTAAATAGAATAAAAGTTCCTTAGGATCATTACTAGAAATTACTTGGAATGGAAAAACTAAAATTAATATTAATGAAAATGAAAGAACATTTATTGAAGATGGAGATGAAATTTTATTAACTGGATATTGTACAAATAAAAATTATTTAATTGGATTTGGTGAGTGTATTGGTAAGATTTTGCCTACTTATAAATAATTTTAAAAATATTTATAATAATAGTACTTTGTTAAATTATAAATAATTTAAATAAATTTAATTAAGATTTACTTAAACATTTTATGTGAAAATTATTTTCTATTACTAATAATACAAATTATATACATTGTTCAAATTATTTTTCAAAATCCAAAATTACTATTAAACTATTATAGAAAAAATGTCAAATTCAAAATATTTTATTATGTCAAAAATTTGAATATATATAATATAAATATAATCATATATATTAATTATTAGTTTTGTATTTTTAGAATATTTCTAAATATAATTTAATTAGTCAAAATTTTGTAATTATTTATATTTTTTTATAATATTACAGGTTAAAATATTAAAAATCAGGTATTTATTGTACACCTATTGGATATCTGATGTGTATCTAATTTCGAGTGTTCAATAGGTTTCTAATATGTTACCAATAGTACCTATCAGATACCTGATATATTATATCGTACACATTATCATGTCATCAAAACTATTGAATTGAGTCAGACGCAATTAAAATTGAAAAAAATTAAAGTTAAATCAAGGCAAATTTTGATTTTTACTAATAATTGATGTAATTAGTTGAGTCAAATGTAATTAAAAATTGAAATTTTAAGAGTTAAATCAAGGTCAAATTAGTTTTGATAACAATGTGAGATCTTCCAAACTCTTTCCACAACCACCATCCAAAAAAATGTTCATAAATTATTTTATATAATTTTATTAACAAAATTTTATCACTTTCTTTATTCCACCTGTATTTACAGTAATCTTTCCTCATAATCTCATCAACTTCGCTTTACTTAACATGTTATGGAGTTAGTTATATTAAGAACCTTAACTTCAAACGAGAAACTGAACCAGGTGGTTCGATGTTTTGAAACGGGTGACCTTTCTTTGCTAATGTGGATATAACATGGTCTCATTTTATTTACTCTTGTGGTATCTCTACTTCGGTTATTATGAACAGGCCAGATATGCATTATTGGGCGGAGGCTTGGTAGACATCTGTTGAGTCATTAGTTAATTTTATGCTAAAAGCCTTATCGAAAAATATGGTTTCTCTTGCCTGGAGGTGGCCATAAAATCTTCCGGGGGTCCAGTCAGTTGTCCGCTGGGCTGAGGTATAATTTAAGGGGTATGTTGTAACACCTGCATAAGTGTTATTCTGAAGAAGGAAAAACATATGCAGGGACCGGTTTAATTTAGACATAACGGGAGTTGTGCGATGGGCTGAATATTTTGTGTAACTAAGGAGGGGGTAACACTTACATCGAGTTTGTACTATATAAGGTATGGACATGTGAGGACCTTCAAAGTTATGTATCTATGGGCATAAAAAACTTGAATCTTGTGGTAGCTCTTACGGTGTATATTGTGGGATTAATAACCTGGTCGGTTAACAGGTTTAGATATTTTGTGTCACGAGAAACGTTGGTCATGATTTTATTCCAGTTTAATGTTTCGTTGTGTTGGGAATTAGGAAGGAATCAAGGTGTAGGCGTTGAAAAGCGGTTTGGTCTTGGGAGGGTTAGTTGTTAGGGGCTTGAGTTGGTTGAAGTGTTAGAGGGTTAGTTGCTAGTTGGGTAGTTGTTAGTAGTTTTATTTTATATAGTATTTTTACATAGCTTTTGCCTTGTATCGATATCCGGATGGGTTGGGCTGGGGTAAAAGGCCTGGTATGGGAACACTAGCTATGTTCAGATACTATTTTTGGGTTATTTTGCGGGGAACATAAAAGATTTAAAGAATTTTGAGGTTATTTGAAATTAAAACAAATATTGTGGATACAAGTTATATCAAATAACAGTTTTGCTGTATCGATTGGGTACAGTTCCTAGGTTAGGTTTTATGTGGGGTGTTTCATAAAAAGTTCTATCTAATGCCTTATTGATTAGTTTAATCTTTACGTATTGGATGGAGCCATGGACATCAGTTGCAGGAATTTAACAATTCAGGCAACGATGGGCCGATCCGTGTGATGCATCTTAATTGAATGTATTTCTAGATAGTAATAGTAGGCGCAATTTGCATTTCTCTTTTTTCATAAGTTAGTCTAGTTAAATAAATTAGTAATCTAATTTGTATAGCGTAGCGTTGTGTAAGAGTTTAAAATTTGTATAATAAAGTTTATTATTGCATGGCTCCGTTGGATTAAAAAAAAAAAAAAAATTAGTTTTGATAACATGTATAGTATACATTATACATGTTGTCAAAATTATTGAATTGAGTTAGACACAATTAAAATTGAGAAAAATTGAAATTGAGTCAAGGCAAATTTTGATTTTTACTAGTAATTGACACAATTAGTTGAGTCAGACGCAATTAAAAATTAAAATTTTAAGAGTTAAGTCAAAACTAATTTAACCTTGACTCAACTCTTAAAATTTCAATTTTTAATTGCGTCTGACTCAACTAATTGTGTCAATTACTAGTAAAAATCAAAATTTGCCTTGACTCAACTCCAATTTTTCTCAATTTTAATTGCATCTGACTTAATTCAATAGTTTTGACGACATGTATAATGTATAGTACACATATTTTATACATTATACCTTCATCCAAATTTAAAATCCAAATGCCGAAATATTTTTAATGATACATAATTTTATTGTTTATTTGTCACAGTCCTGTACTATGAAAATGATGACGGGAAGTGATGATTTATTAATAAATCTGGGTGTGATAAATTA
This sequence comes from Diversispora epigaea, assembly GCA_003547095.1. Taxonomy (NCBI): domain Eukaryota; kingdom Fungi; phylum Glomeromycota; class Glomeromycetes; order Diversisporales; family Diversisporaceae; genus Diversispora; species Diversispora epigaea. The sequence goes on along the minus strand of PQFF01000280.1, from coordinate 128,057 downwards.
ACGTCTGCTACTACAATAATCCTAAAAATAAGAATGGATCCTAAAAATAAAGATAAATCCTAAAAATAAAGATAAATCCTAAAAATAAGGATGAATCCTAAAAATAAGGATGGATCTTAAAAATAAGGATGGATCTTAAAAATAAGGATGGATCTTAAAAATAAGGATAAATTCTAAATATTTAAGAATAAGGATTTATAATTTGGATTTGATCAAGAAAATCCGGATTTAATTTGAAATAGGATTGAAACACTAGTAAAAAATCTATTAAGTTTCACACATTGTTATTTTTGAAAGTATGGAAGCCTTGGTGTCCAATTTAAACTTTCTTGAGTAGCCATTTATAATATGATTCTGAAAATAAAATTTGAGAGTTTAAGGGGTAAAAAATTGTTATGTCAAATAAATTTTGATCCAAAAATTTTTTTAGATGATTCCATTACACAAATTTTTCATCTGTATTTTTATTTTCTCCGATTGCTCTTCTCTCTCCTCTATATTATTTACATCATCATTGTTAATTCTGGCTCAAAGGCTAATTAATTTTTTACTAACTAAATTCTAGTGCAATTTCTGATTATCTGTCATAATTCTGATCACGTGATAACTTCAAAACTCTAGTTATAAGTTGTGTTTTCAGCAACAGTATTTTTATCATTCTGCTCCAGTTTAGCAATAAGGTTTGTTTTTTCTTTATCATTCTGTTCCAGTTTAGCAATAAGATTAGTTTTTTTCTTTATCTCTCTGCTTTAGATTTGTAAATTTGGTTTTAACTTTTTTTTTTATCTTGTTTTAGTTTTATATTTTCAGTCTTAATATCAATATTCTTTTTTCTAAGTTCAGTAATCTCAGATGCAAGCCTAGAGTTTGATTCTCTCAAAGTATTAATTGTTATTATAAAATGTATTCAAAAGGTTAATCACACAAAAAAATATTGGTAATAACCAAATTAACATACCTTTTCTTTATTAATTGTAATAAAAAACCTATCTATTATTGACTACAATATAAATTTTCGTTTGTTTATACTATTTGTATCTATTTTATTTATAATCCGGCTTCATACGTTTTTGATTCTGAATAAAATAAAAATAATCATCAGTTGTATATTTATACGAAATGTGCAGTGTCAGAACTAATTTACCTTTTTCAGAAAAAAAGATAAAAAAAACTATCTTTTGTACAACTGAAAATGGGATCTAATCACCTTCATTTTATATCGTGCATTGCCAATCGTGTTTTAGATAAAAATTTCTCATATAAGAAAATTATGTCTTATCAAATTAGATCTAGTCAAGAACCAAATATAGACTTGACAAACCCTTCGGAACTTGCCAATAGTACAAGTGAATTTAGAAGGAAAGATATAAACGCACTTAATATTCACTACAGAAATGGTTCCATTGAAATGTTTGGAGATGTGTTTAAAAATATGCCAAATTTTTTATATAATACCAGTCTTCTCTTGCGAGATGCAGATAAGGATCTGCTTTTTAATGTATTTGACAACGATACTCTTACGAATGGTTGGAATGATGATGAACGAGCACTAGCTAGATATATTTCAAATGTTTTGATCAAAGAACGAGCAGATGCAGAAAAACGCGAAAGAGTTACTGACTCATTTGTTAACTTCCTTTTAGGACTTTTAAGATTTAATTCATATCCATTTTCTCTGGAACTGAAGGTAGATAGTTATTTCCAGGTGTACAATAAAGTTGTGACATCAGAAATTGACTTTTCTATATGGAAGGAAAGATTATATGTGATAATTGATGAAGACAAACACATACATAATGTTAAGAAATATACTTGGTGGGGCGAATACCAAATAGCTGGTGAATTGTTAGCTTCAGCATTTGTAAACCACGAGAAAATACGAGGAGGGTACAGTTATCAATCATTATTTGCATTGCGTGTAATTGGGACACGATTTACATTTTACAGGGCTAAAATTGATTCTGGTTATCTCAATAGTTTGTCTGAGGGATTTCCGATTAATAAAATGTATATATTTAGATATCCAGTGTGGGATCAAAGTGTAGATTACATTCCATGTCTTGATTATACAGATCCTGGTCAGAGAAGACAGGTTATAGAGATTATGTTAAGGATAAAAAACTTTGTGATTCAAAATAAAACAGTTACATGATATTTTCAATAACTGATAATTTGTGGTCACAGTTTTTTGTTGCTTTTGATAATTGCATATTTAACTTGTGAGATAATAATTTTAATAGTAATTATTATTAAATATAGTTGGTTTGAATAAAGTTTCAATATTAGATGAAAACGTGTTAAGATTAAATAATAATATTTACATAATCGAATAAAATCTTCATTTTTTTCTTGGCAATCTGATTTTCTTATAATTAGCAAAATCACAGATATTTTAAGTTTACTTGATTCTTGAAGATACTCTGGGTAACTATATATGGGTCTTTGTAATATCAAACATACTTTAGAGCAATCCAGTTTTTTACTATGAAAGAATTTGTGTACTCTTCATGTTGTATTCCTTGAACTTTAAATAAAAATCGTGTACGCGTTACAATTTGTAACGCCGATCACTTATGTCAGGCACATAAATTTACCAATCCAATACTTATCATAGTTCGTAAAGATAATATACATATGGGTTATCCAGATCCTTGATTGTGATTGGATCAACAGAGATTTATAAAGATAAAAATAATACCGACCTCTAAGTAAAATAATATCTTATATTATTTTATAAGACTTTATTAAGGCACTTCGTCTGTTTAAATAAACAAATAAATAACCATCTAACCAATTGTTTCACTGCCTAACCAATTGTTCTACCTTTCAACCCGTGACAACTTATTTTATTTCTTCTTTTTAATGCTCGATATAGTTGTTTTATTTTATTATTTTATTATTTTTGTTTGGTTTAGTACTAAAGAAAAAACTTTAATTGATAGACAAAGGCGTATTATATATATATACTTTATTAATTGCAGTTGTAACCTATTATTATTTAATTATTTAATTCTTAAAATGCGCCCATTACAGAAATATTTGGAAGTAAATTATTATTATTAGTATAACTTGTAATTAAAGTTAAATATATAACATACACATGTTTTGAGTCAGTTTTGCCACTAATTTTTTACATATACATATACTTTTTTTTTTGTTTTTCATTGATCATGAATTTCACTAAGAATAACTGGCTTGAAAACCAAATAAATGAGCTAAAAAAATTGATGCTTTCCAATTCTACTGAAGAAGTATCAACAGTTCGGGACTGGATCTGGGTTCTAAATTCAATTATGGAATGGGAAGTTATAAATATAAATGAAAAAACCTGATTTGTTTTATTTGCAAAATTAGAGCCTTAGAAATAAGAGGCTTGACATGCAAAGTATAATAATGCTATTTTTTATGAGCACGCCAATTTGAAGTTTTATAACTACATAATTTGTATATATATTTAGAAATCTAGAAAGCTTCGATATAAGTTTGTTATTGCCAGAATATAAATTTATCATGCCACTGTTAAATATTACTGTACAAAGTTCACATGTAATAATCCGCAACATTGAACTTCCAAATACCATCCTCAAAATGGGTATATTATTTTTTCAGATATAATATCCAATTTCTTTGCACAATTCTTTCTTGAGTTGATCCTGTGCTTGCTTGCTGTTTGATAAAGTTATTGGAATCTTAGCTATGAAGAATTCCCGGAATTTAATTTATTCACGTACGCGTTACAATTTGTAACGCCGATCACTTTTGCCAAGAAAAATTTCTCGATTATATGCAGATCAATAACATGTCATCAATAGTAATATACTGTAATAAATCCCGAAATATACACGATTAATTATACGAAATGAACCACCAGAGCCATCCTTTCTACGCTCGTCTCCGGTTAATGGTATATCTTTGCCACTGCTGGTCTGTCATTTGCGGTAATATTTCCATGCAGTTCTGTTTCGGATGGCGAGAGGGTCGTTTCGATATTTTTGTTGTACTGTAAATGGGACACCTTGGTTCTGATTGTAAAAGATGGTTTTCGAGACATGAAGCTAGAAGGCTAATAAAGAATTTAAATGAGAAAACTATATAATATATCAAGTATAACATTGTATCTGGAGAAAAAAATAGCTCTATGTCACATAACCATTATTTAATATTATGAATAGTTAATAATTTAATTTGAAGATGTTAAAGCTAATACATTCGAAAATGTTATATATATAATTAATGTGATACACTGTAAGCTAATAAAGGTAAACGATTTTGGAAATATTAATGATTGAGTGTATACATAGTGACTATACATGGGATAAAAAAACAGATTACGCTGATTGTAATAATTACTACAGAAATTAATTTATTTGTTCTTCCAAAACTGATTGCTGAATTAGATACAAATCAATGCTAAAATTAACAGCAGTAATTGCGAGAGAAGGAGGAACGAGTGGTACATATTCATCATCTTCAGAAGACTTGTGCAACTGGAATATCAATTCGAAATGGGGGGAGGTCAGGTGCATTACACGCAGTAGGAATGTTGGTTTCTCGCTGATGAGTCCCAAACTCCCACTAAAGGTATTTTGAGTTGTTAAATTATTTAACTATAAAAAATACAAACTACGGATGCATCTTACCTCCTGGGGATCTGCTCCCTGTTGCCACAACTTGGCTGTCATTGATCTGTGATATTGTCCCTGATCATTTCTTGTATTTCTTTTTTTATGAAGTTTAATTCCAAGTATACGTGTTGCCCAAATCCCAAATAATTTGGGATTTGGGACGCCAAAATGCACAAATTACTAATATTTGGGATTTGGGATTTCGGCAAAAGATACTAATTATAATTTGGGATTTGGAATTTGGGATTTCGGCATTTGGATTTTGAATTTGGGATTTCGGCATTTGGATTTTGAATTTGGGTGGCAGGTATAATTCCAAGTACATATCGTACATAAACTTGTTTCATCCATAGTTGGCACTTAGCAGTCCAGTTTTGACTGTTACCTACTTCACAAATAATTCGCGCATGTGGCTTATCCTATATTGGATATATTATATTAGAAAATCACAATAACAAATATGTCAATGCATCAAAATAAAAATACATTTTTATTTCCAGGAGGAGGACCAGGGTATGGAATATGAGGCTGTTTGACATGATTCTTGTTAGGATATACCGAAACATCTGGCGCAATTAGTTCACCAGTTCCAGAAGGACTAAAATGAACTAAGGAAAGGTGTAAATTTTAGAAAAATGATTATAGATCGAAGATCAAAGACCAAACAAGCCAGAAGAATTCACTAACATCCATCACCAGAAACATCTATCGGAGGGTTAAAAACAACATTATTGTTTGGAATGTTGAAGTAACGTTGTAATATAGCCACAACCTTATCATGTTCCTGATCGCTCATGTCAATTATAAAGACGTCATCATTGTTTTCTCGTTGATACTTATAACCCAAGGACTCTTTACGTTCAAGGAATTTATTATACTCTTTTATCGTTATATTTGAGCCGATCTTATAAGGAAAACTGCAATTCATAATAGTTAACACTTGACGGATATTTAAGTATTTTACGAGTGATGCCCGCTCACCTGTCTTCGTTTGGCGACTGATCCGGAAAATGAGGACGGTTGAAATAATTTCACAATACCTTTCACTTTCACTTTAAATTTCTTCATAATTTACATAGATTAAATTTAATAAAATTTTCCGATCAATGGAAAATCTTTCCTGATGCAAATTTTATTTAGGTATCGAATTTCTACGGTGTGACAAAGCATTGTTTGCATTGTAGGCCCGATATGGCGAATTTTATGATCAGAGTTACACAAAATCAGAAATTCTCAATACAATTTTAATATTTAAAAAATAGATATCATAATGGAAGTTTGGTTACCAGTGGCAACTGCTTCAGATATACTATTTTCGAATCTCGGACGCATCAAGAACAAAAAAGACATGTTATTTAGGCTAATTTATTTCTTGTGGCATTTTCGCTTTTTTATAGCCATGGCCTTATATACACATACGCCTTACGGACCTGAATTGGAGAAACAAGAAGTGCTTGTATTAGAAGTGACAGAATCAGAGTTAGTATCCGAATTCGTAGAATACTTGAACCCACCTTTCTTGCTTTTATTTTAACGTAAGCTAGAAACAAAATAGCCCGGCTCAATATTCCTTTAGCCACGCCGACTCTGCTTTCTTTCTATTCCTCAGTTCATTCTCAATATTACAAAGTCTTTCAAAAATTCCATACTTTATATCATTTTTCTATAGAATGAACTGATTTCCAAATATTATTGAGGTGCGTTTTGATTGAAAGCTTTCCACCTCCATCGCTTAAATCTACTTTAAGATATTTCTTAATCTTATTAGCTCTGCTATTTTTGGAAACGTGAACTTTTTTAGGTTTTCCTTGCCATTTTCCATGAATATGTTATAATATAGTAATAAATGTTTCACATGGAAAAAAACAATAATAATTACCCATTCTCAACTACTAAATGCAAGTAAAATATCTTAAAAACGAAATTATAGAAGTTTCAGGTGATGCATTTCTAAAAAAGATCAAGAAAGACGAGCGATATAAGTCCTCCATGTGAAACAGGAAGGTTTTATCAGTGTTACCAGCCATGCTATACAATACAACCCGCGAAGTAATGAATTATGACTTTATTGGCAATAGTAATAGTATTTTAGCGATAAACTACAATGTAAAGGCTGGCCAATACAGAGTAGGAACAAAGAGGGAAGAACAAAGCATGGAAACATATCCATTATAAATTTCTTGAATTGCCCCTTGTCCAAATAAGAGATAAAGATAAAAATTGACATAAGTTTATTTTATTTTTTAGATAAAGTTGGATGAAATAATTAATTTATAAAAGAAAAAGTTATTGAACTGCCAACTACTGAAATTTGTGCTAACATGTGACTTTAAATAAATTGAAATCCTGATAATCTAGTTTAGTGTAGTTCACGCTGATCACATAAGCTCGAAATGGAAAAGGGTTCTAATTTACCAACTACCTTTCTAGATCTACTTAATAACACTTATGATGATGCTGATCTCGTGCAGTTGCTAGCAAATGATCTTACTGCCCAGCAACATGAAAATACTGAAATATATGAAAGTGAAAATATTGATTTCAATCAACAAGTTTTAGACATCCAAGAAGAAGAAAATCATGAAATGGAAATAGAGGAAGACGAGGATGATTATATGGCAGATGATTTTATGAATATAAATTCATCAATGATTCAGGAAGCTGAAGATGAGGAATTGATGGAATTAGAAGATGAAGAAAATTTTGGGTGTGCATGCATTCATCTAAAGCAAATTATTTATCCTTATTTTGATACATCCGATATTAATAAAAAAAAATGAAATTTTAGGCGACTTCTATCTGAAGCACAAGCAATTGGTAAAGATCTCACCACAGGAGATTCACTTCCACATTTATGGCAAAATTTGGAAAAAGAATGGACTGAATTTAATAGAGATTTAAGAATTACTAGTGGAATTGGAAAAATACGAAGAAGCCGGGTATTTAATATCATTGTCTTCTAAACAAACAAACATCAGATTTTAACCAATCAAAGCAGTTCATGATAACAATAACAATAATAATAATAATAATAATAATTATAATAATAATAATAATAATAATAATAATAATTTTTAATGTGATTAAAGAGTGGACCAAGAATTCGCACACTTTCACCCACATTGAAAACTTTATTAGGAGAGGCTAATTTACATTATGTTAATAAAGATTATCCTAAAGCCATTGAAGTTCTTCAGGAAGTGGTGAAGATTGATCCAAACATTCATATAGCATGGTTTACACTTGGAACAATACAAGATGAGATGGGTTGTCCAGAAAAAGCGCTTCAACTTTATTTGGTTGCAGCTCATTTAACCCCAAATGATGGTTCCTTATGGAAAAGATTAGGATTATTAAGCAAGTCTGTTTGTTTATTTTATTTGATTTATGTTTTATTGGAAATTATATTTATCATGAAATTTTTTAATAAATATTTTATTTTATTTTTTATTAGAAATCAAAATGCTATCCACCAAGCTATTTACTGCTTTTCCAAAGCAATTAGATGTGACCATCATGATGAAGATGCTATTTGGGATAGAAGCATTCTGTATGCAGAAATTGGAGAATATAAAAAAGTTTGCTTTTCTAATTTCCTTCTTTTTTTTTATGATCGATTCAATAATTTTTTGTTCTTAAAGTGATTAAATTTATTTTATTTCATTATTCGTTTTAAAAAATTTCTCATGCTAGGCATTGGATGGATTTAGAGGATTATTAAAAGAAATGCCATATGATATGAATGTGATTAGAGAAATCACGAGAATTCACGTTCAATTGAATGAGATCCCACAAGCTATTGAGCTTTTTAATGATGCATATAGATATTATCGAAATAATCCAATTTCGGAAGATCCAGTTTCCGAAGGAGGTTTTGGATATTCCGAGATAAACATCATGGCCGAATTATATATGTTGGCAAATGATTTTAATAATGCGATCGATTTCATTAAGAGAGGGGTGAGATGGTTACAAGGAAGAGAAGATGAAGTATGGTGGGATACTGTTGCAGATGATCGAGAGTATGATGAAGATGAAAATGCAAATAGGAGAGAGAATTCTATTTTATCTGCTCGGCTTAATGGTGTAGTGAATACTGGTGGTACAAATGCACCATTACCTTTAGAATTGAGAGTTAAATTTGGTCAATGTAGAATTGAACTTGAACAACTTGAAGAAGGAAAGGTAAAAAAGATATTAATTCTTTCATTTATATATTATATAATATATATTTTTATGTATATTATATATTATATATTATATGTTATATATTTATATATATTTATATATATTTTTTTAATAGTTGCATTTTACATATCTAGAATTTTTTGATGTCGAAAATTATGTAGATTTGTATTATGAAGTGGCAGAAACATATTCCGAAAAGGGATTGCATGAAGATGCATTGGGAATATATGAAGCTATTGTATCAAATGAAAAGGTAATTCTATTATTTATTTATTCCCTTTTTTTTTTAATTATTTAATAAAGTATTGACTTCATAATTTTTTTATCATTTTATATGTATATTATATATATTAGACGGATAGCCCAACTGCTTGGTTGCGAATGGGGATTTGTCATCGTGAATTAGGAAATTTAGAAAGTGCCGTTGAACACTTTAGTGCAGGTAATAATAATAGTGGTAATAATGGTAATAATAATGGTCTTTTTTTTAATTATTTTTGGATTTTTGTTTTCTAGCTGTCGAAGAAATGCCAGATGATTTGGATGCTAAAATGGCACTTGCTGAATCATATGAATCCTTAGGAGAAAATTCTAAAGCTTTAGAAATGGTTAATTCAGGTGAATGTTTAATCTGTTTTTTAATATAATAATATATATCTATTTCACATTTTACATTCATTTGATATATTACTTAATTTGATGGATTTTGATATCACATGATTATTAATACCGTTTGTTTTAAAAGTTCTCGAGGTTCGTAGGAAACAACGAGCTGACAATGAAGCTAAAACCACTCAAGAATATTTGTCATCAATAAATCCACAGTTAGGAGAAGATAATTTGGATCATTCCATAACGACAATGGATCATGATAGTTCTTTAATAAATCAAGTATCAGAATCTTCTAAAGCTAGCGCTTATGCAAAAGCTCAAGAAGAACGGAGGAGAAAGGAAGCGGAAAAGGAAAAAGAATTGCAAATCCAGTATCATAGACTTGAACTTTTATATTCTCGATATAAGGACGGAGATCAGCAATCGGCTAATGAATTTTTGGAAGGTGCCAAGGTTCTATTTGCGGAATTTAAAAATCACAAACCATTCTATCCTCGAGATAAAGTAAATTATACATTTAAATCATTTTTATTCACTGCTTTTGTTAAACTTATATTAATTTTAACATACACATACCCTTCCTTCTAGATGGTACCGTATAAAGGTTTTGACCGCCGAAGATGTTGGCGTCGTCAAATGGCATTAAAGTCAGAAATCGCTGATGATGGCGATGATGCAGCTCTTGAAGAACAAGCAACAACCATGGCCAAAAGATTACAATGGCAAATTGGTTGGTAATTTTTAAAATATTTATAAATTGTTTTTTTTATCATTCAAAAAATAAACATTTAACAATTTATTATACCTTATAGATGGTGAAATTGGAGAAATAGAAGCTGAAATACGTAAAAGAATGGTCGAATTTCAAGGTCTAAAGTTTGACCAATGGTATGAATTTTTTGTTCAGGTTAGATCTTTATTTTAATTGGATAAAATTATTATATCGTAAATTGAATATTGTTACTGATATTAATTACTGTGTAATTATTTTTAGTACGTTTACATGGCTACCAAAAATGGTCATGAACAAGAAGCATTTGACGTACTTAGAACAGTGTCTAGAGCTAATGTTTTTTATCACAACGATCGTCAGAAAACCGGATTCAAGTTGCTTCTATTAGGTAATTGAGGAAAATTTTTTGGAAAAATTTCTTGAGATTCTTTTTAATAATTCATTTATATTCTTTAAAAAAATAAATAAAAATAGCTTGGGGTTTATACACTAGAAATTATCTTGTAGTGTGTGAAAGTTCACGATGGTTATGCAATAATAAGCCATTCAATAGTAAAGTTTATAATTTATATGATGCTGGCATGTCTAGGTAAGTTTTATATAACATATCATTTTAGTAATTAATTTATTTATTAAGTAAGTAATTTCTATTATATCTAAATATATATTTCTTAAATATCGTTTAAATATTAGTGGTACAAATGCGTTATCATGTTATGCGGCTGCTAATTCACAAAAATATTTTCTTCGTCAAGTTAAATTAATGGATACTGGTGGATATGATCCAAGGCAAGGTGGTAAAAAATGTGAAATCCCAGATAAGAAAAATGAAGCATTATTGGCTTTGTATGGTCATATACTGGCTTGCGCTAGAAGTTATATAGGAGCTATTGGTTTGTGATTATTATTTTTTTTTTTAAAAAAAAAAAACAGGGAGGATCGATAATTATTTGTTTTAACAAATAAATTTGATAAAATTTCTTTTAGGATATTATGCACGTGCATATGCCAGAAGGCCAAACGACCCAGTTGTCAGTTTATCTATGGGACTTGCTTATTTGCATCGGGCATTGCAAAGACAATCAGATAATAGACATATTCAAGTTGTTCAGGTAAAAATNGTAATTAATTTATTTATTAAGTAAGTAATTTCTATTATATCTAAATATATATTTCTTAAATATCGTTTAAATATTAGTGGTACAAATGCGTTATCATGTTATGCGGCTGCTAATTCACAAAAATATTTTCTTCGTCAAGTTAAATTAATGGATACTGGTGGATATGATCCAAGGCAAGGTGGTAAAAAATGTGAAATCCCAGATAAGAAAAATGAAGCATTATTGGCTTTGTATGGTCATATACTGGCTTGCGCTAGAAGTTATATAGGAGCTATTGGTTTGTGATTATTATTTTTTTTTTTAAAAAAAAAAAACAGGGAGGATCGATAATTATTTGTTTTAACAAATAAATTTGATAAAATTTCTTTTAGGATATTATGCACGTGCATATGCCAGAAGGCCAAACGACCCAGTTGTCAGTTTATCTATGGGACTTGCTTATTTGCATCGGGCATTGCAAAGACAATCAGATAATAGACATATTCAAGTTGTTCAGGTAAAAATATTTACGGAACGCGAGAATTTTAAATTTGGTTTTCAAAATTTTGATGGTCAAAGATAAATTTGATCTATAAATTTATAATTTAATAGGGGTTTGCATTTTTGTATAATTATGCTGAGATAAGAGCATATAATCAAGAAGCTGAATATAATCTTGGCAGAGCTTTTCATCACATAGGTTTGTTTAATTTAAATTATCTTTAATTTTTTGTTTAATGATTTATTAAATCATTAAATATATATATTTTTATTTTATATTATTATTTAGGTTTGACTCATTTGGCAATATCACATTATGAAAAATCTCTTAAATTACCTTCTTTGTTGCAAGTAATTAATCCCCAAAAGGTAATAATTGTATTTGTGATAAATTTAATTCAAGCAAGGCATTTATTGTGAACAAAAAAATTTTTTTTGTTTGATATTATAGGATGATGACGGTGATGACGGAGAAGATGAAACAGATCTCAGAAAAGAAGCAGCATATAATTTATCACTTATTTATAATGAAAGTGGATCTCCGGGATTAGCAGCAACTTTACTTAGAAAATATTGTACGATATAAACTTATATATATATGTGTGTGTGTGTACGTGTACATATTTTAAGTGCAATAAATATAAGAAAGTTTTGAACAATATTTTTTATTGATTATAGAGATTTTTACATGAATAATATTGGTATAAAAATAATGTCCATAAAACATTTTTTTTGTTTGTAAAAATAAAAGAAACTAAAGAATTAATAAAATTAATAATAATTTTCTTGCTTATAACCGAGGAAATGACCATGAAGGAATTTTTTTTTTTTTATTGATCAAATATGAAAAGACTTCAGACAATGCATGGTATTATAAATAAAATTAATTAATCGAAAAATTTTATCTGTTATACTTACATCAAAAAAGGGGAGGAAAAATAATAAATGTTTTATTCGTCATCATATCCTCGTGAACGAGGTCCTCTTTCCCAATCACCACCTCCACGACCGCCACCGCGGCCTCCACCAAAGCGATCACCTCCACCAAAACGGTCTCCACCACCACCAAATCTATCACCTCGATCATTGAATCTACCGCCACCTCCAAAACCTCCTCTACCACGTCCACCTCCAAAACCTCCACCACCATAGCCACCACCACCACCACCATATCCACCACCTCCGAAACCTCCACCACCATAACCACCGCCGTCACGTGACATTCCCATGCCGCCTCCGTTACCACTTGCTGCACCACCACGAGCTTCTGCTACTCTTAGTTCTCTACCTTCAAATTCGATACCATTAAGTTCATCTAAAGCCCTGATAGCTTCTTCTTCTTGAGAAAATTCGATAAAGCCATAACCACGACTTCTACCTTCGTAATCTCTTGGCATGCGAACTGACTCAACTTTACCGAATCTTGAACCTAACTCTTCAAGTCCTTGTTCGGTAGAACTGTATGAGACATTAGATACATATACGGTTTTACTAGCAATCCCTCGACGAAAAAGTAGTGGACCAACATTAACCAACTTGTTAAAATTGGTGATAAGGTTAGACGAAGAAGTTGAATTCGAAGTAATAGAGGTAGAGGTAGTTGATGAAACCAGGAAAGACGGCCGCCTAGTTATCAGTTTTTTCAACATTATTTTATTTATTTATTTATTTATTTTTTCTATTAATTAATGAGTTAATAATAATAATAATTAATTATGTATATATAATTTTTTTCAACTCTTTTCAAACTCGAGAAGAAAAAAAAGATGAATAAATTTTTAAAAATTTTGGAAAAAAAAATTTTTTTTAGATATATTTGTTTGTAACATGATGATTGGCTGATGGAAAAATTATCGATCGACGGATAAAAAAACGACTTTTTAGATGTAAAAAAAAAAAAAAAAAANTTCTCTACCTTCAAATTCGATACCATTAAGTTCATCTAAAGCCCTGATAGCTTCTTCTTCTTGAGAAAATTCGATAAAGCCATAACCACGACTTCTACCTTCGTAATCTCTTGGCATGCGAACTGACTCAACTTTACCGAATCTTGAACCTAACTCTTCAAGTCCTTGTTCGGTAGAACTGTATGAGACATTAGATACATATACGGTTTTACTAGCAATCCCTCGACGAAAAAGTAGTGGACCAACATTAACCAACTTGTTAAAATTGGTGATAAGGTTAGACGAAGAAGTTGAATTCGAAGTAATAGAGGTAGAGGTAGTTGATGAAACCAGGAAAGACGGCCGCCTAGTTATCAGTTTTTTCAACATTATTTTATTTATTTATTTATTTATTTTTTCTATTAATTAATGAGTTAATAATAATAATAATTAATTATGTATATATAATTTTTTTCAACTCTTTTCAAACTCGAGAAGAAAAAAAAGATGAATAAATTTTTAAAAATTTTGGAAAAAAAAATTTTTTTTAGATATATTTGTTTGTAACATGATGATTGGCTGATGGAAAAATTATCGATCGACGGATAAAAAAACGACTTTTTAGATGTAAAAAAAAAAAAAAAAAACTTGTAAAAAAAACTTCAATGAAATTAATCAGCATATTATTCTCCCCGATATGCATTATATTTTTTTAAGCCAATGTAAATATTCTAAAACATTTTAAATCATATTTAAGTCAAATCATATTAAAGTCATTTTAAATCTAAAAATAAATATTGATGTTAAAAATGTTTTAAAATGGGATTATTTTTTAAAATGATTTATTTTTAAATATAACATCCATGTCATTATTGTATATTAGAAAAAATGTAATGATTGGAAAATTAGATCATCCTCAAATAATTACTCCTTATTAATTAATTCTCTTCTTTTGATTCTCTCTTCTTAATTCTCATCTTCTTTCTTAATTGCTTTACCATTTGGCTTACAAAATTCAACTTGCACAAAAAAAAACTTGAAATAAAACTGTTTAAAAACATGTATTGATCTATTGATCTGCAACATTTTAATTGTGTAAATCCAAATAATTTTTTTTTTAAAAAACAAAATTGCTAGATGAGATTTTATTGAGATTTCATTTTTTCGGAAAAGTAAAAAAATTTTTTTAAATACAATTGTCCATTGATTTTTTCTTCTTTTTAACAAAAAAAAAATGAAAAATTTCAGAAACAATAATAATTGATAGAGAGATTATTTTATTATTATCCTTCTTATTCTTTTTAATTTATTATTTCTAATTAATTATTCTTTAATTTAATTTTTTTTTTTTAAATTTATTCTTCAGGAACTGTAAATGAAATAATAAAAATATCATTATTTTTATTATATAAAGAATTGTATAAAGGAATTATATAAAGAATGTAATAGAGTGCAAACTTACTTTCAACTTCACCTGATTCAATAGCATCACTTAAATCTTTAGGTGATTGACTTTATAAAAAGAAAATATAACAATATAAATAAATATAATATAATAAATAATATAATGTATTAAAAGATAATGTGATAAAAGATAATGTAATAAATGATAATATAATAATTACCCATCAACAGTACATCCAACACTATTAGCAGTTCCCAAGATTTCTTTAACAGCTCCTTTAAGATCTTTAGCATAAGATCTAAATCTCATGGTTTGAGCAATTTCAATAATTTCAGCCAAAGTTAGATTTCCACTATGTTTTATGTTTTTTTCTTTTTTACGATCTCTTGGAGGTTCCTTTAATGCTCTTATGACTAAAGACGAAGCACTCGGTACAACACTAACGGCAGCTTGACGATTTTGAATGGTTAACTTAACGGTCACTCGTAAACCTTTCCAATCTGCGGTTGCTTTGGCAATATCTTCTCCTACTTTTTTGGGTGCCTAAAATTATTATATATTATTATTGAATTATTATTTTTATACATTATTATTGAATTATTATTATTATTATTTATTATTAAATATATTATTATTAAACTATTAAATTGAATTCTATATTTTTTAATTATATAATTACCAAACCCAGTGGACCAATTTTTGGAGCAAGTGCACTGGAAGCTCCAACTTCTCCTCCGGTAGCTCGAAGATAAACTATTATTAAGATATTAAATATTTTTTTTCAATTATTATTATTATTATCATTCATTCATTCATCAAGTTATCAATCATATATTATCATTGTAATTAATCTTCTTTTTTTTTAACATACTAATCTTCACTTCACTTGGATCGACTTTGGGAGCCATGTCCACTAAACAATTTTTTTAAAAAGAGGAAGATCTCTCGAATTTTTTTTTTTTTTTTTATAGTGAAATCAATGTAATTGGAAAGTGATACAAACGAATGCAAGTGATGCGGGTGGTTGAATACAAAAAGTGATATTTTTCTTTTAATTCTTAGAGCGAGTAACATTGTAGTAGTAACATAATAACATCATTTGAGTATGTCTTCAACCGCTGACCCAAAACGTCCTAACAATATTGTTCCATATCATAATCCAAAAAAAGAATTAGATGAAATAGATCCTGACTTCTTTGGAATATTTTCACTTTTATTGAGTGAGTAATTCAATCTTGCCTGTTTGTCTATTGTTTGTTCTTTTTATTGTCTATATATAACTCACTCATAAAACACACACACACACACACACATATTTTGTATTTAGGTACTGTTGGTCTTATTATGAAGGTAAAACTACTTATCCAAAATCCAAAATAATATATATTCAAGGATTGTTTAAAATTAATTTATTATTATTATTTTTTTTTTGATAAATAAAGATAAAATGGGCTTCATGGATATCTTTAGTTTTTGCCATCATTTCTTTGACTAATGAGAAAGCAACAGATCAGGATCCCAATAGTGGAAGAACTTCATCTATCACCAGTATATTGTAATTATATTTAATTCATTAATTATATATTTAATTCAACCATTAATTTAATTTTAATTTATTTCTTACTAGATTTGCCACATCAGGAATATTTGTAAATTATATATATTTATTTGTTGGAATTCATAATCCTTCCACCACCACCACCAACACCAAATCTTAACATCCCCATTTTTCATATATAATTTATATTAATTTTATTTCAAAAAAATAAAATAAAAAATAGAATAAAATATATTTAAAAGATAATAATAATAATATAATTATACATAATATTACAAATATTACATCATAAATGTTTTTGCATCTCCCACAATAATAGTAATAATAAAAAAAATAATCAAAATTGTGCCAATATATATATAAATAAATATATTTATATATATTATTTTTATGATTTATCTAACTTCGCTTGTTTTCGTATTTTTTCAATTAATGCTCTACGCATGAATTGTTCTCTCGCAAGTGTACGAATGCTCTATATAAATAAATATAATAATATATACATTAATAAAGTATAATTATAATAAATATGAATGAAGTATATAATTATAATAAATATGAATAAATGTAATTATTAAAAATTGACCTTCATGTATGTATTTAAATCTATCCTTTCTATACTTAATGCTTTTCCCAAGTAATAAATTGTATCCTCTGTCGCATTATCTTCCGCTACCAATTCAAATAATCTAAAATAAAAAATGTATCAATAATAAATCAATAATGAATCAATAATTTAATTAATTCACGTGGAATAGGGATGAATTACGTACTGATTATAAACTATAGTCGTCCCACATAAAATATCATCAACCGAAACTTCCGGAATATTCTTGGCTTGTTCAATTATTTTATCAATTTCGGTAATTTTCATTTTAACAAAATCCATTTTATTATCTAAAACTTTTTCTAATTCAATTAAATTGGCTTTATCTTGTCTAATCAATTCTTGACTTTTACTAAGATCTTCTCCAATTGCCATTATTTTATTTAATTGTGGTAAGGATCTTTCTAAATATTCATTACAACAACTTTTAACTTTATCATATACTGCTGATTGTAATTTTAAATATTCGGGATTTTGAATGGTTGATAACGACGGGATCGGAAGTGGTGTAAAAAGAAATGGTGGATCATCAAGTATATTAGTAGTAGTCGTTGTTGTTGGGTTCGAAAATGTTCTTTGTAGATGTTGTTGTTTCTGCTGCTGCTGCTGCTGCTGCTGTTGTTGTTGTAGCTGCTGTAGTTGTTGTAATTGTTGTTGATGTTTTTGTGGTTTTTGTGGCTTTTGTGGTTGTTGTGGTTGTTGTGGTGGTTGTTGTTGTTGTTGTTGCGGCTGTTGTGTTGAAGGAGGATGGGGAGGTGTCGGTGGTGGTACTGAACTCGTCGACTAATAATTTTAATTAAAATAAGAATGAATTATGTTTTAATAAGGATGTCATGTATAAATATAAATAAAATTTATAAAATAAATATATTTATTTGCATTCACCGGAATCATATTATAACGTTGATTTGATGAAGAAGAAGAAGAAACCCCACTAAGACTTCTTGGCCTATTGTTGATAACTTTTTTAGAAGATGCATTTGGCTGATACGGCGGAGGTGGTAAAGGAGGTGGAATTATTGGACTTAAAGAACGAGAAATAATAATTGGCGGAGATAAAGGATTTTGAACTCCATTATTATTATTATTATTATTATTATTATTTTTATTATTATTATTATTGTTGTTGTTATTACTAATATTATTATTATTATTATTATTATTATTATTACTATTATTATTATTATTATTATTGGTTGTGGGTTTAGTATAAACCGGAGGATTTTGTCCAAAAATAGTTTGAAAAATTGTACAAATTGTAATAAGATTTGATTCCTATAAATATATATTTATATTTAATTAATTAATAAAATATCAAAAATCAAAAAAAAATCAAAAAAATCAAATAAATCCAATAAATCAAATAAATCGTACATCGTTGGGTTGAGTACTCCAATGATGTAAATAAGGGTGATAACATCTTCCACTAACATCAACATTACGTGAAGGTTTAACCAACATACTAGAAGTTGGAACCACAAATGCGATGGGTGGAACTTTGGGATATTCCGTGGGAATCCAAAAATCAACCGGAATATTATATAATGTTGATTGATATGTTATGGGAATTGTTCCATGTAGACATAATAAAACTTTACTTTTTCCATCGTCATAGGCTTTGAAGGAGAGGAAATCACAATGATGTCTATTGTGAGAATTTTATTCAATACTTTTTTTCAATTCATTAGTTTAATCTATTTTTTTTTTTTTTAATTTATTTTTTTCTTAATCTATTTTTAATCTTCATTTAATTTCACGATTCAATTTAATTCTCAATCATTAAACTCCAGTATTACTTAGTAGTATTATTGAATGTAATCAAATAGAAAAAAAAAAAATAGTAACTACGTACTGTATGTGTCGGTCTGGGGAGTGAGAGCTTTGAAAACTCCCAAGCAAGCATCGACGTCGCGAAACACTCGATCAGGATGTGCATACTACAATATATATAAACAATATATAAATATATATATATTCAAACTAATTTTAAGTTATTTAAATTGATTTAAATTGATTTAATTTAAAAAAAATATAATAATTACATTTTCCCGAACTAGAGCTTTACGTAACCACAAACGAATTTGATTTGAATCTGTAGTCACTGAAAAAGTAAATAACAGCTTGTTTGTTGGAACTCAAAAAAAAAAATTGAAAACATTTTTTTATAAAGAAAATGAAAATAAAAAATGTTGTCTTTATTTACTGTTAACGTTATTTCAAATTTCACCGTTAAACGTCTATCATAAACGTCTACGTTTACCTGAAATTTTCATTGATATTTATTTTCCTTTTATGTTTGTTACACTATTTTTTTAACGTGATTAAAATTGATCAAATTGATTTCCTTTTAAAATAAAATAATCAATGTCAATGATAAAAATTGAAATTGAAAAATTACGTGTTAAAATAATTTTAAACTACGGGATTTTTTTCTTATCAAAGGATGACCACCGAATCTGATACAGAAATAGAGTTGGATTATGATGAACTTTCTGAAGTTCAAGAAATTCAAGAACCTATTTTGAGTAAAAAAGAATTATATGCATGGTAAAAATATATCAAATTTTGACAAATAATTATTAATCTGTAATTTTAAAGAAAAATTAATTGATTAAATCAATTAAATTTAATATGTTAAATAGGTATCTATATGCTTTTGCGTGTGAAGTTTATTCAGTAGTATCAATATCAAGTTTTATACCGATTATTTTAGAACACTTTTCATCTCAAGAAGGAGTATTAAATACCGATTACTTAACACCTTGTAAAGATGTCACCTTGACACTTCAATCTTCCGAAAAGATTCGTTGCGTTGTGAATATATTTAATATCATGTGGATCGATACCGCATCATTTAGTTTATATACATTTTCGATAAGTGTCGTATTACAAGCGATCACAGCCATATCAATTGGATCAATTTCGGATCATGGAAATATTCGTAAAATTTTATTATTAAGTTTTGCTTTCATGGGAAGTATTTCTGCCATGTTATTTTTATTCGTTCAATCCAATATCTTTTTATTGGTAGCAATTTTTGCTATCCTGGGAAATGTTTGTTTCGGATCCGCGTTCGTTTGTTTTAATGGATTTTTACCGGTCTTAGTTAGAAATCATCCGGATGTTAGAAAAATTACTCAAAAGATAAAATCATATGTTAACAAGAAAAAAAAGAAAAATAATAATATTTTAGAAGATGACAATAATATTTTAGATAATAATAATAATAATAATAATAATAATAATAATAATAATAATAGTAATAATAATAATAATAATAATAATAATAATATTGAAGATGATGATAATAATAATAATAACAATATTGAAGATGAAAGAAGTCATTTAATAATACAAAGTTCATCAAGTTCATCAAGTTCATCAAGTACCAATAATCTTTTGTTAGTAGTTGAGGAAGAAGATCCTAAATTACATGAACTTTTAGAAGATTTAACAAAAACTCAAGATTCTATTTCTACTCATATTTCTTCTAGAGGAATAGCTTCAGGATATTTTGGAGGAATCATTCTTTTAATAATTTGTTTAATTATTGCTTTTCATTTAAAATCTTCAATATTTAGTTTACAAATTGGTGTATTTTTATCAGGTGCTTGGTGGTTCTTATTTTCTATATTAGTGGCAAAATGGTTACAACCTAGACCTGGACCTCCATTATTTGCATCAACATCATCATTTAAAGATGAAGAAGTAGTAGAAGTAATAAGAGAAGGAGAATTAAGTGAGGGAGAATTAATAGAAGTAGAATTAATAGAAGAAAGAGAAAAAGTGAGGAAAACAAGATGGATTGATTATATATTTTTTTCATGGCAAAATTTATGGAAAACTATAAATCGCGCGAAAGAATTGAAAATGACATTTAGATTTTTGATGGCTTGGTTTTTTTTATCTGACGGTATTTTCTCTTCTAATTCTTTTAAAAAAACGACTTTAATGTTTTATAATAATATTATATATATCTATAATTATAATAAACTTATATTTATTAATAATAATAATAATAATCTTACATATATTTATAATAATAATAATAATATAATAATAATAATAATAATAATAATAATTTTACATATAATATATCTATAATATATTTATAATAATAATAATAATTTTACATATAATATATCTATAATATATTTATAATAATATATTTGTTATATTTATAGGATATACCACAATAACTTCAGTTGCTTTATTATTTGCCAAAACAACATTAAAATTTCAAAATGCAGGTCTCATAACAATAACTTTAATAGTTCCAATCGCTGGATTATTGGGAACCATAATATTTCCCAAATTACAAAGGCGATCATTGTTTCATAAATTTCAAACCAAACAAATGATTATATTATTAACCATTATGTTATTATTTATACCAATTTATGGATGTTTGGGATTTTTTTTACCATTTGGAGGATTAAAATCACAAACGGAATTATATTATTTGGCTATTTGGTTTGGTATGGTAATTGGACCTGTTCAAGGTTATTGTAGAACTTTATTTGGTGAATTTGTACCAAAAGGTAGAGAAACCGAATTCTTTGCTTTGTACGCTGTCACTGATAAAGGATCAAGTTGGTTAGGTCCAACTTTAGTAGCAATTATTACTGGTAAATATATATATCTTTTCTCTATATCTCTATATATGTGAAACAAATTATTTAATTATTTCTTTAAAAAATTTATTAACGATTTTCATTATCATTACTTTTTTTATCTATGAAAAAGACATTACTCATGAAATCAGATTTGGATTTGTATTGTTATTCTTTCTTGTCTTAATACCTATTCCAATCTTATCATCGATTGATGTTACGAAAGGTAAAATTGATGCAAAAAAAAATCATAAATAATTAATAAATAAATAATAAATAATGCATCAATCACAAACACCAATAATAAATAAATTATCCCGTGACATTAATTAATAATATAAAAAAAAATGTAGATAGTTTGTTTCTTTATTTAAAAATTAATTAATTAATTAATTATGAAAGTAAAAATCAAAAGGTATTTTATTTTATTTTATTTTATCTTAATTATATGTTCGTGTATAATATATATTATATATACAATAAATAAAAAGAGTAATAATAATTTAATAATTTAAGTTGGAACAGTGTAGCAATTTGGAAATGGGATGTACCTAACGAAGAAGTTTGTGGTATTTGTCGCGTCGCTTTTGATGGTTGTTGCTCTACTTGTAAAACTCCTGGAGACGACTGTCCTCTAAGTAAAATATTTATATCTAATCATTTATATCTATCTATCTATCTATCTATCTATCTTTCTATCTATCTTTCTATCTATCTATAATTTATATATTTTTATATATTATCTAATTTATAATAATAATAATATGAAATGTTAGTATCATATTTTGACCATTTTTTTTTTTCGATTTAGTTTGGGGTGAGTGTTCTCATGTATTTCATATGCATTGTTTGTTAAGATGGCTTGCGACAGAAGGTAGTCGTGGACAATGTCCCATGGATCGTAAAGCTTGGGGTAAAGATCAAATCCTAATTATGTTCTTAATCGATATATTATATTACATTATTTTTTCTCATTCGATACAATATACATTATTTTTTTTTAGTAACGGCGAAATAATGTAATGTAATGTAACTTGTACACCATCGATAATACAAGAATAACAAGAATAAATAAAAAATATAAACATGTTTATTACCTGTTTTTTTTACTAAGTTAGTATTTCTGTACGGGGGTTGTAAAAAATTTTTTTTTAAAATGAGTATTTTAACACGCGTTGAAGAGGAAAAACTTTATGATAAATTGAAACAAAACGCAAGAAAAAATTGCGATGATGAAGTTCGTGGTACGGTCAATAATAATAATTGTGTTTATCTCTTCTTTTTTTTATTCCCTTGAATTTTTCCTTTTTTTTTCTTTCTTTTTTTTCGAGCCACACACTAATTTCAAACCCTTTTAGATTTTGTGGAGTGCACTAACGGTAAAGTTTTTTCAGTAATGTGGACATGTAAAAAACAACTAAAAACGATGAATTTGTGTTTGAAAAAATTGTAGGATATATTTTTTTTTGTCTATTTTTTTTTTGTATCTATTTATTAATAATAATAAAAAAAAAGAAATTTTAAAAAAAAATTAAGAAAACCAGCTTCTTTCTTTTTCTATGATGTCTTTTTTTTAATAGTACAACCCAAGAAGAACTCGATAAATTAAGATTAGAATATATAAAAGAAAAGAAAAGTTAACTAAAAAATTATGAAAATTGTGAAAATTGTGTGTAAATAAATAAAATAATTGTAAATCAAAAACTATTCTTTGAATTTAACAATTTTATTGCTCTTATTAACGTACAATATTTACACGTAATACTGAATGCTCTTGAATGCTATATTATTACCTGAAAATAATAATAATAATAAAATAATAATTGAAGAATACTTTTTTTTTGTTTTATAAAAATAATCCAATGAGTTTTTTGTTTGTTTTTTTTTTAATCCCCATTACTTTTTTTTGTCTTACTTATCACACAATACAATTCTCACTTTTCCAACCCCAACGAAGAAAAAAAATATTAAAAATAAAAAAAAATAATAATAATAATAAAAAAATAAATTTAAAATAAAGAAAAAAAAATTCAAATTCTATTAGTATGTAAACAGTATTACACAAACTTATTTAAAAAGAAAAAAAAACAAATAATAAAGAAAGGAACACAAAAAAAATAAAAATAAAAACACCATGGTACAATTGTTGTTGTTGTTGTGTGTGTT